>VTPC01090641.1:0-167270 GCA_011009095.1 Ignelater luminosus | reverse complement strand
CTTGTCGGATCTCGAGCTTATCAAGTCGATCGGGCTTTTCGCGCCGTTACTTTTGTAGTTATCTGAAGATGACAATCTCGTACTGCGCGGGACCTAAATCTTTCTCGTACTGACTCGCACGAGCTATTTTCGTACTGACCTGGACAAAAGCATTATGTTCATACTGAATCGAAGAGAAGGACTTTTGTCAGCCGTTCAGGCTTTTCGGACCGATCGACAAGTTACCGAGATTTCTTTGGGCCGCATTAGGTTTATCCCCAGTCGGGTTCAGAGCTCCAATTCTGATTAATCGACATTGCAATGTATTCCAAGCGACTTTTTTCTTCTAGGCATCTTTAGTCTTTCCCTTTTTTGTCGTAAATGATTGGAAATGATTCCAGCAACGTTATAAACAAACCGTCATCCATTTTATTAAGAGACTGTCAGTAGATTAGCGACAATGAACAATTGAAACGACAACCAATTAGCAGCCAATGTTGCAGATATACTTTGGCGATCTAAGATCTGGTATTTTCATCATTGGTTAACTTTAATCGGAGATTTATATCTACAGACAGAGGAAGGATGTGTAAAATGACATATTCTTTGAAATAAACTTGCAAAACAATTTGGGATAGAAATTAAAAATAAAATTCAAAGTGGTGTGCCATTTTACATGCAGAGTTCACATGTTTATCTTTCAGATTTTGGACTTACTTACATCCGCACATTCCATATGAGCAAATTTGGCTTCATACATTGAATCCATTTTTATTTTACTTTGTTTGAACTCGACTGTATTACAGTAGTGACATGCAGTCTAGTCCTTATCTTCATAGTTACTGAAATCTTCATGTAGGGAGTCCTCTTGAAATGTAGCGAAGCTCAGGCTTTTTCTCTCTTTCTCGCATTTTTTTAGCTTCTTTTCGTTTTCCTTTTGGCGTTTTAATTTTCATAATAGGACCTGATGACAAAACAGCTGGTTCAATGTTCCCTCTAATTTTTACCAACTATAGTGCGCTTGTTTTTGTAAAATCGAAGTAATTTGTGCGCCATTTCGCCCATTCGATTCATACGATATTAGCTGATTGCTCCAAGATGTCGACAGCATGGAACAATGTTGCATAGACGGTCGTCGCCAGGGAATGGGGATAAACACGCACGCCATACGCAGTCTGATCGTTAGCGTGTCAGCAAAAAAGAGTAAATGTTTTTGAATTAGAATATTACTGTGCGCGAATGTATTACTTATCTTTGTGCGCAAATTTTTTAAACGCTGTGCGCGTCCTTAGAAGGAACATTGCCCTCTAGTTTGTCGCCTTGGTCTGATTTTATTTGTGACAGGCAGGGACGAAATTTATAGCAATGTCCTTCTTGTAACATTTACTTTCTCTGACTCTGATATGCTTGCTATGGGCTGCGAAATGTTGCCTGGAGTGGCGTTTCGGTACGGTCAAACATCGGGAGGAATGTTTGCGTTCGTGGACTGAATAAACAATCTGGCGGATTCAAAAGTTAAAACAGCCACCGAGTCATTTTTTGCTTATAATAGATTCTAAGGGCCTAACAAAGATCACATCAAGAGGTTGAATTTTACGCGTGCAGTGTAAAAGGAAGCAAAGAAGAGCAAGAACGCCTTTTCCTCGGGCGATGACTGCACTTGTTTTTAAATTTGTTAGATTCACTTGAGGAAGGTTTCCTCGTGATCCAGCCAGACTCCTGCGTTAAACTAAAAGTTTCATTTTTTCATTTTTTTCTGAGGAAGGAAGAAAGTGATCCTTTGCGTACTCATATATCCCTGCTATCGTAACGTGCTGACCTTTTTCCGTGGTGGTAACCAATCTAACCTGTTTCTTCCCAATTGTATCCTTTGAACTGTAGGCAATTTTTTCACGCTCTAAAATATTTCCTATTTCTTGGAAGAATTTCTGGACGGCTGGCTTATTGAACACTAATGCACGAGCAGCTGAATTTGCGAAATGATATTTCTGGATGTCGAGCTTATATAGTCTCGTCAGTGTCATATAATATCATCGCAAATTGAAAAGCCAACTTGCGCAGCTCCAAACACTAAAAGCCAAACAACCTGGAGTTCAGATCATATAAATGACTTACTGACGGAGCACCTTTTTAAAGTCTTTATCTAATGTACTCGAAACCGACCAAGATGAACCCTGCACGGATCGAAAGTTTCAAGCCCGGCGATTTCTTCATTGGTTCAACAAGCCCGAGAGAGTCAAACAACCCGAGAGATCCGAACGGCCCGACCGGGAAACCCGAAAGGCCGAGAAGTCAAGTATCCCGACAGAGAAGCCTGAAGGGCCGAGAAGTCTTAAAGGCCCGACAGCCGGAGAAGTCCGAACGGTCGAAAAAACTCGACAGGCCTCACCGACCCGACAGACCCGTATTACTCCATAGGATCGATAGATACAGATGGCCCGAAGGGCTAACAAATCCAAAAGGCCCGAGAGGGCCGAACAGTTAGACAGGTCCGAGAAGAGGTCCGAGCAGCCCGAAGGGCCAAGAAGTCCTCAAGTTAGCTTAATATTACTTCTACGAGAATAGGGAAATTTACCGTTATAGCGCTAAATACTTAGAAAGGTATCTCGAAGGCTCCGTTGGTGATACGCTCGCACTGTGTCACTCACCTCTTTGGAAAAAAGCTCTTAACACCGTGAAATTAGGGGAGTGTTTCTTGACTTTTCGATCTAGAGCGAGTTCTGTTTAGAAAGCGCTACCTCGTGAACGATGCAGTCTTGAGGACCACTGTAAAGAATTCTCTGAATTAGGAGAATGTTTTCAAAACCGAAAATAAGACTTTCACGAAAACCACGAGTAGTGTTAAAGCATATGTTAAGCATTTAATATATTAGTAGTTCTCGGAAGGACCCCTTGAGGAAGGTGCTACGAGATGTTTTCAAGATGAACGGACAAAAAAAGGGTCAGTTTTGGGTTTAGTTTTAAGTTTTTAGCATGTGTGACCATTCAGGTCAAGTCAGTTGACTTTTAAACACCGTACAAGTAACATAATGTAACGAATTAAGCCGTATATTCCAGAACGTTTCACTATTGTATTCACTAATAAATAAATCTATTAACCTCAACCTGCTTGTGTTTTCTTATTCTGCCAAACCAACGAAATAAAATTTATTTAAAGAACAACCACTAAGCTGGAACGCAAAGCCTTGCAGTTATCCCTAGGACTATGTTATATTTCTGTCAGCGTTTCTGGCCGTTGGGGTATGATACAAACCTCGATGCCTTCACTGTATGGAAACCTGAGCCTGCCCAAGATTTGCTAGCATAGTTCCTATTAAGTTGGTTTGGCAATGGGCCTGCTGTTTCTTTATTATACCTTATTAAACTCTGCAATATGTTTTCTTGTATACTAGAATTTTTAATATTTAATTCTGTGTTAGGTCTTCTTAATTTCTTTATAATCAGTTTGAGTTGTCAATTGAAATGTACAAAACGGAATCCATTGTTTAAAGAAAGGACGCCTAATCTATAATGCAATTGAGGAGAACTGACTGCAGCGCTGTCAATGTACTCAAAATGCATCACCATTGTCATAGCAACGATGGCAACGTGACAAATGTACAGTTTATCTCAGTTCTATAATTCCTGTTAAATCTTTGTTGTGTTGGTAACAAAACCTTCTAAACACTAGAATCTTTCATTGAGAAATGTTGACAGTATTGTTATTTATGTTTTTATTTAAAATCAGAGGTTAGATGGTCATTCAGAAAAGGTAAGTGTTTGCATTTCGTAGAGTTACCATTTGTTGTTTTGTTTATTATTTGGAATAAAAAATTATTTTTTGTGTTTATTACTTCAATATTAATTGTAATCAAAATGATTTGCACCTAAAAGCGAATTTACTGCATTTTAACCTCATTTTGATATATGACATTCGTTTGACAAGATTTTCTAGTGAGAAATGTGTAACTAGAAATAGTGACGCCGACATAAGTAAGTTTGGGGTATAACAGTGCATGTAACTAAAACCCTAAACATTTGAAGTTGATTGGAATTATAGAAATGAGATAAGGTATAATTGGTGATAAACGTGAGCTGTAGTTAGCCACAATACATATTAAAAAGATTGCATAAGTTGGAGTAAGTGCAAGACATACTGCCATGCATCGGGACAATTTTAACGTCAAACCACAGAGCTGTCATCCCATTACAAGTGAAAAGAAATGCAGTTTTTGAACCGAGAGATCGTCATCATGAAGGAAAACATCTCTTTACTAAAAACTGAAATGGGTTCTGCACTTAATAAAATTAATAATCAATTTGAAAAAATAAATTGAATGTCTAAACGAATAGAGAAACATTTCCTATAGAATTAATTTTGGAAAGTAGGTTATGGCAAAATTTCAAATCTATTCAAAATCTAAAACAGTCTTTCATTTCAATTCTGAAAGGTGGTAGTAGCTTTATGAATGAAATACCTTGATTATTGTTATCTGTTACTAAAGCAGTGTAACGCTGGTGTAACAGTATAACAATGTCATTTTTTAAAAAAAATAACACAATAATTATTGCGCTTATGTTTTAGTTAATCGTTTCAGAAAACAAATTACGTTGTTTTAAAATTTACACTAAGGAATTTGAAGATATTTGTCATTTGGAAGTGTAAACATTTGGCACAAAAGTTTTAACATTTCAACTTCTTTCTCTTTAAACATTACAAAAATAATTCAAAAATTTGTAAAATATTTTATAAAGTGGGTTATAAAATGTTTGTGGTTTTTACTTGGCAGCGTAATTTTTTAAATAATTTTTGTGTTTGTAGTGGCAATTTATCTCCCGAATGTTTATACAAATGGCGGACTTTGGGTTTCGGAAATACTGAAAGAATTTATTTTTTTTCGGGATTAAAAGAAAATAATTGTGCTGTTGGGAGAATATTTTATTGAAAATATAAATACGGAAATAGTTTGTTATAAGAAATAACTTGTTTTTGTATGTAGATAGTTTTACATATAAATAGCGCGGCTCCCACTTGAAAATTCTCCTCAGTTAGCACCTGCAAACATAGTCGTTATTTACTACCACCTGTAAACACAAAACTCTATATATACATACATAATATTTATCTACAAACCAGTTATTTTCTAATTTAATTAGATTAATGTACACATATTAGAATTTATCTAATAACATTAAGAGCTCTAAAACACGAAACGATATTATTTTTAATTAATAATTAAAATAATAACATTCATTTCAGTGAATTAACACAAGGAATATTTAGAAATTTACACTTAACCAAGAAAATGGCTTTTAATTAACTTTTATGACTTTATTAAGACTTTACTTGCTACAAACTTTTATATATGGAGGTATATTCGGTTCAATTTTAGGTAAATTTATTAGCAGGTTATTTAAATAACTTAATCAGACATCTTTCAGTTCATGGTTTTTTAAGCACGCACACCCACATTATAAAATTATTAATTTATTTAATATTTTTCATCATCACAATATAATAATATGCATACGTATTTTTCGAATGATTTTATAAAAAATTAGAAATGAACATCATTAGATATGAATTTTATATCCTGAACCATCAACGTCCCGCCGTGGATATTAATCGGGCTTACGGACTTTAATAGTTTTTCGTTATTGATTGATTTTTAGTGCTTGTTGTAGTTATATCCTCGATCGGTATATTATATTATTTAATATATATGAAGAGAGGAATCATTAAATTATTCTTACCAGCGGTCTCTTTGTTTTCACCGCCCCTTATATAATAAATCGTGCCGATGTTCAATATTTCGTGAATTATGATGCCCCCGAACACATCACGCTTTGTATTTCGATCGGTCTTTGAGTGTATATTTCTGAAATGTTATTACATCAAATTGATTTTAGGAATTAAACGATATAAGATATACCTTGAACATCCTATTTTACTAATTTTCGCCAATTCAACTAGAGTCTGTTGTCTTATTATAATTAACAGTCTATAAACTAAGAAGGTGAAATTTATTTTTGCCGAGGATTACAAATCGAAATTTATTCAACTGATTGTTTTTAACGATCTTTAGACAACAAATTCTTAGCTGTACGCGTCATGACGCTATTTTATGACTAACCTACTAAAGCACTACATTTTTTGAGTAAATCCGTAATAATTTTTGTAAAATCTATCATTAATAACGAGAATAGACAGTCGTTTCTGTGTTCCAATGTTCAAAAGGCACGTTTAACATAAACAACAAATGCTTATATTTTCTCCGCATTTCTCCACTTTCACATTATTAAGTGCAATATTGTAAGGTCATACGTGTAGTAACAAATTGTTAAAAGTTTTTAAGACCGCGGGTTATCATGTTTTATAATTTTTCAAAAAACTTTGTAATTTGTAGTGACCGGGAGCGATTGAAACTATCTTTCTTACAAAAGGCTCTGGAAAAATCGACTAGATATATGCACTCATAAAGTTCTAAAGTAGAGAAAAGAACGTCTCTATGAGGTATTTGAAGTTTAGTTTGGTTTTTACTTAATTTTTCCAGAATTTTACCAAAATACAAAAGAAATCTGACTTAATGCATTTTAGTATTTGATATTACGTGTATGTGTTAACCTGAAGAACAATATGAATAGATTACTTAATTTTCATAAGAAGCGTATTGAAGATATTTTATGTTCTTTCCAGCAACACACCATTTTTATTCCGCATATCTGTAATACGTAACTAACATTTCCGTTTATTGAATTAAGATGTTTAATAAATAATACTTTATTTAATAAATAAAAGTTTATTAGTATCATAGTTTTTAGTCATAATTATGTAAACATTGTGGAAAAATGATTAAATTACATTAGTTGCCTTTAAAATGTATTAACATAACATAATTATAAAATTTATTAGAAAACAAAAACGATTATAAAATTCTTATACAAATATCAAAACTCTAGTATACAAACGTTACTCATTCTTCTGCTTTCCATGAGGCAACGCGAATTATATCAATCAGTTCGATTGATTAGTTTTTAAAAAGAAAAACCAAAGAAAATGTTATAAAATACAAAACTTTATTTCAAAGCAAACTTTATGTGCGAACAGTACAAAAGACAAGCACAGAGTAAATTGCATGTTTTATTTTTTTATTACGTTGCAGTTTTATCCTAATGAAATTGAATATTATCTAGAACATTACTTATCTTGTCTTTCCCACAAGATTAGAATATTGAACTTGTTGCGTTGTTAGATATGGTTACTTCTCCCTCCTTTAGTTCAAAATTTTGGGGCGTTTTCTTTTTATTAACAAAATTTTGAATAACTGAAAATATTTTTCGCGTTTTCACAATTAATAATATTAATATCAGGAGCCCAATAGTGCTATAAATATACCAATGGTGATTATTTGCATATTTAAACGTAGGCTTCTCGATTTTTTCCAAATGATGAATATCTTTTAAACTAATTTGTTTAGAGTGAATATCTATTTGATGATTTTCTTGAACCTTTATGTTTTTTATAATGACATCTGGAAGTATCCATAATTGGTTTTGCATTTCTTCCGTTTTACCAAAATATTTGTCATTGTTTATTTTTACATTGCAATTTGGAAAGTTTAGTACATAATTTCCTATTAGATTAATTAGGTTTACTTTACCACAATCGATTTCAATTAAAGTTTTATTGTAGAGTATCATTAGCAAATAATTTTCGTAAATTTCTTCAATCACATTAAACAGCTGTTTTAATTCAATAAATTCACAATTGTCGGGTTGATTACCCTTCAATAGACAATTATCAAAGTACAATTGTTTATCCCTTTTAAAAAATACATTATTAACCTTAATATCTAGCGTATTACTAAAATAATATTCTAAGTCATTCCAATATACGTAACTATATTTCGGCAATATGATTTGGTTATCTTTGTTTGGTCCTGGAATAAATTGTAGTACATCGTAAGTTAATTCTTTCATTAGCGGAAATTCTAAAATAATATTTAGATCAAACGTTTTTTGAAATATTTTAAGTTCAGCAATATTTAATAATTCAGCTTCGTTTTGTAAATCTGAACACTTACTTTCGTGGCTTTTACAGATTTTTATATACATTTGTTTTAAATCGTACAATGTTATTAAATTTAAGTCAATAATGTCATCCCTTTATAATGATCGTCATATATTTTTAAATCTAAGCGATAAGCGTAAGCGTAATAATTATCTACTATTCTACCTTTACCTATTCTAAATGGTAAAATACCGTTTTTATTTTCTAGTTTCGTTAATTCATACGCTGCTGCAAGATGGGCCAGGAGTAGGATTAATATTAGAGGTCTCATCCCGTCCTGCAACAATAGGAATTTTTAGATTTCGTTTGTGAATAAATCCTTTTAAAATTTTCTTTACTCTGGGTGTATTAGTGTTTTTAAACTTAACTTTGACAAAGGGGTTTTTACTTTTATTTCTTGCTTTGGTTGTTTCGTACCCATGACTTGCCTGATCGGGGATATCTTTTAACGTTTTGGTTGAATTTTTCAACCCTTTGTACCTTTTGGCATAGCTCTTTTTCCTTAATTTGGTCGTACAGCTGATTTATTAAGTCTTTTTGTTTTTGAATATAATTTAATGTTAATTGGATTTCTGGATCTGTTTCAAAATGTTCTTTATCTGAAAAATGGCCTAACAACAATTCCACGGGCTTTTTACCTGTCACCGAATGGACTGTGTTATTATAAGCTATGATTGCTTTTGGATAGTTTTCTATAACGTTAGTTTTTTTTTCTTGTTCCTTTAGTAATCTAAGATGTTCGATTATTGTCGAATGGACTCTTTCAACTGGGGAGTTCCCCATAGAAGATCTTGGAGTTGTAAAGTGTAGTTTGATTTTATAAAGCCCACAAAATTGATTAAATACTTGCGTATCAAACTGACACGATAAGAAAGGGGTATATGAAATGGCTAAAATATTTCTCTAGGGTTTTCTATCATGTTACTGCTAGATAGGGGGTACATTTGGAAATATCTAGTGAATTTGTCTATTATGGTAAGAAATTGATTATTTTCAAAGTGAAATATATCAATGTGCAAAATTTCAAATGGTCTGCTTGGGGTTTCAGTTACGCTCATTTTTGGAATAAAGGGATGCCTATTATATTTAGTAACTTGACAAATTTCGCATTTATTAATATAATTTCGAATTTCTTGTTTTAAATTTGGAAAATAGTATCTTTGAGAAATTCTATTGTAGGTTTCATCTAGTCCCCTGTGATTAGTTTTTCCCTCATGATAGTTTCGAATTAATTGTTCCTGTTCATCTATCTCTATTATATCTTCTAAGATTTTGTTATTTAATAAGATTTTCAGGTTTCTAAAATTTCTAACTACTTCACTAAATGTTTCTAATAAGTTAGGAATATCAGACTTGACAACTATCAACTCGTTTGGTTTTGCGTATTCTTTGATAAATTGAAAAGATGCTTGTTGTAAATTTTGACTATTCAGTAGAAAATATTTTCCTGTACTGTTAAATATTTTTTCTGTTTTTAACAATTTACAATAAGATGTTCCAAAACGCATGTCTTTAAAGATTATTTGGTTTTTAAAGTGATTTAATGGCTTTTCGGTAATTTCGATATTAGAACTGATATTTTCTTCCTGTGTATGTTGTGTAATTTCGTCTAGGGTTTCATTAGCGTTTTGATTTTGTTATAGTTCCCTAATTACATGATCGTCATCCTGATCTAAGTTTACCTGCATCGATAAATTGTCATCATCTCGCGTATCTTGAATAGTTTGATCCAAAGCTTTATTTAGTTCGGCATTTTCTAATAAATTTTTAATTATTTGGTTATCATCTTCGTCTAGAAGTGAATTCTCGTCTTTTTCATTATTGTTAACCTCTAACCGAGATAAATTATCTGCGTTGCTGTTTAATTTTCCTGATTTATGAATTATTTGGTAGTCATACTCCTCTAGCCTAAGACGCCATCTAACGAGTTTACTATTGGGCTCTTTTAAATTAAAAAGCCACAACAGGGGTTTGTGGTCCGTAATAATTTTGAATTTTCTACCAAATAGATAAGGTCGGAAGTGCTTTGTTCCCCATACGACTGCCAAACACTCTTTTTCAATAGTACTATAATTGATTTCTGAATTGTTTAGAGTTCGGCTGGCGAAAGCTATCGGTTTGTCTTTTCCAATTGGACCTTGTGACAAAACCGCTCCCAGTGCGTAATTACTGGCATCTATGGTTAAATTGAATTCTCTATCAAAATCAGGATATTGGAGTATAGGATCACATAATAGGCTATTTTTCAATACGGAAGATGAATTAATGAACTCTGGAGTGTGGATCACTTTCTCGCCTTTTTTCAAACATTTAGTTAAAGGTTTGGCCAACTTCGCGTAATTTTTTATAAATTTACGATAGTATCCCGTAAGTCCCAAAAATGATTTAATTTGCTTAGAGGTTTTTGGTATAGGGAAATTCTGGACTGCATCTGTTTTGGATGGATCGGGCTTAATGCCATTTGGAGTAATTATATGCCCTAAACATTTCGTTTCTCTCTTTAAAAATTCCGATTTATCTAGTTGTACTTTTAGATTTGCTTCGTGTAATTTTTTGAATATTTTCCTCAAATTGCAAATGTGTTGTTGTAGCCCTTTACTAAATATAATTATGTCATGCATGTAAACCAAACATTCTTTACCTAAATTTTCGCGTAGGACATTGTCCATTACTCTTTGAAATGTGGAAGGCGCGTTTTTAAGCCCGAAAGGCATTCTTACATATTCATAGTGGCCATTGTCTACTGTAAACGCAGTTTTGGGAATGGACGTTTCTTCAACTTCTATCTGGTGGAACCCGGAGCTTAAATCTACGGTTGTGAAATAGTCTGCTCTGCCGAGTTTGTCTAAAATCTCCTCTATATTCGGCAGTGGGTATCTATCGTCCACTGTTTTTTCATTAACCTTCCTATATTCTCCATTTTTGTTTCCCACTGGCGTCCAATTTCTTGGGTACAATCCAGACCAGGGAGAATCGCTGGGCCTAATAATTCCATCATCTAATAACTTATTAATCTGATTCTTTACTTCCTCTTTATGATAATACGGGTACCTATAGGATTTAGTAAATATTGGAATTTCATCCGTTGTTTTTATTTCGTGCTTAATTCTGTTGGTAAATGTTAATCTTTATGGAATACATGTTCAAATTCTTTTAACAACTTAAATAAATTTTGCCTTTCTTCATTGTTTAGATGATCGTGCCTAATATCTTTATTAACGTCTAATTTTGACTGATCGCATTGGTTTATTTCGTCTTTGCTCCCCATTAATCTCTTTCTTGGAAATTTGCCCAAAATTTGAAAATTTTGATTTTTATTGCTATGGTTTATTATTTGCACGTTACCTAAATTATTTTCAACTTGTATAATTTCGTTGACAATTTCCGTTTGATTTATCTCATCTTTTATTTCCGCAATTAAGTACGAACTATTTTCTTTAAATGGGACTGGAACATTACTAATTGATTTAGGGGGGCAGTTCTACATTGTAATTATCTTCGTAATACCGATTTGTAAATAATTGAAACTGACCAAAAGGAAAGTCTGCCGTACTATCACGCAAATTTAAAGGTATGTTTAATTTCCACAGTAGGTCCATGCCTATTATGCCGTCAAAATAATCATGGCATTTTAGTATTTTAAAAGGGATATATGTTTTAAATCCGTAGTTTAGGAATAGAGGGTGTAAAATTGTTTGTTTAATATTTGCACTACCGTTTGCTATTTTAATGTACGAAGGCGTGTTTAATGTTTTATAACTTTGTAGGTGGTTATTGACAAATTCTGGGTTTAGTAGTGAACAAGAAGCACCAGTATCTATCAATAATTTACAAGGGGGTTGCTCTAAAATAATGTAGGGTAAAATATTAAACTCTTTATAATTTAAACATTCTAAGTTATTGGATTGGTAAGGCTGGACAACTGAAAATTTAGATTGTCTGTGCTTTCGTCATCGTCACCCTCGTTTTCGTCATTTTCAAAATGCATGTTATCAAATTCTTGAATACAGTATTGTAATTTTTGATTTTCTGAATCATCAAAGGTGTCGTCTTCAGTTTCGAACAGTTCTTCGCTTACGAAATTTGGTTTTTGTCCATAATTTTGAGAATAATTTTGCTTTCCAGTAGTTTTGTTAGATATTGACATAGGTGTTTGATTATATTGTGGCCTGAAAGTTTTTGTGGATACTGACATTGGTGTTGGTTTGTTATACGGAACATTTTGTCCTGGTTTAAACACGTTCTTGGGTTTTTCAAATACTTGTTGGTTCGTATAAAATTTTTGTTGGACAGGTTTGGGTTGAATATGTATTGGTTGCGATGGAAAACTGGAACCTTGAGTTGGAGTAGGGTTTGGCATAAGATAGGTCTTTTGTGACATTGTGGGTTTTTGATTAAGGGTGCTACTAGGAAGCTGTCTCTGTCTGTACCTAACTAATTTTTCCCTTTCTAAAAATCTGATGGCATCGACTAAAGTGGATGGATCTTTAGCTCTCAGCATCGATCCATAGGGTTTATTTAGACCAGTTAAAAATACTTGTAAGGCTACGTCTTGATAATATGATTGTTTTGTTTTATCATTTTCAATAACAGTCATTAGGAGGTTTAAATGTTTCAAAATGCTTTCATAAAATACTTTTATTGAACTCCTACCTTGAGATAATCTTTGCAAATCTAAACTTAAAGTAATTTCGTTTCTGTTATCTCCAAAATTTTTCTGCAATACTGACTTTAATTTAGGCCAGGTGTCTGTTTCATAGATAGTTATTATTTCACTAGCCTTGCCTACGATTTTGGCTTTTATGGCCAACAATACTAATGAATTTATAGGGTTTTTGACATTTACTGTATCACAGCATAAGGAGATTATCTCCTCCGTTGCCTGGATAAAGGAATTTAAATTATTCCCATCGAAAGATGGTATTAGTTGCATAAAATGCGGTTCGAATTTTAGCAACGATCTTTGACTTGTTTGACCCTGTACTACATTTTGATTGTGTTCAGTCATGTTGTAACTCGTTTCTTTAAAATTTTAGTTCTGTTACGTATACTGAAAGGACTTACCACTGTAAGAATCTCCTTTCACTAACACCAGCTTCTTGAGTCGGAGTTTCCTTGTTTCCTCGTTCCCGTTGCGAGTGTTTGGAAGTTGAACACGTTTTATTTGCACTAAATCACGTTCACTTCACTACACTAGTCGTAGATTTAGCAGCTAAATGCAGGAGCCTCTTCTTCCACGGTGCGGTGAATCTTCTTTCTTGATTTTTCCGTTCGTCGCTGTGACAAAGGATTAAAATCCAAGAAGTTTTTCTTTAATTACTAAAGCCTTCTTCACAGACGTCCGTACCGACTACGCCAATTATATCAATCAGTTCGATTGATTAGTTTTTAAAAAGAAAAACCAAAGAAAATTTTATAAAATACAAAACTTTATTTCAAAGTAAACTTGATGTGCGAACAGTACAAAAGACAAGTACAGAGTAAATTGCATGTTTTATTTTTTTATTACATTGCAGTTTTATCCTAATGAAATTGAATATTATCTAGAACATTACTTATCTTGTCTTTCCCACAAGATTAGAATATTGAACTTGTTGCGTTGTTAGATATGGTTACTCGCGTCGTAAAATGAATGGTGACCTAGTTTGTTTGTTTCAAATCTTGTAAATGTTGAAATTCTCTTCCGATATTGGCATCTGGCTTTTGAAAACCGAATTGTTTGACTGAATCGATGAAGCTAACTTCTTGTGGGGCAATTCCAGCCAGTTTTTGGTATAACCTAAAGTGTTTATCATCAGGTAAGTATTTGAGTTGTCTAATATCTACAACAGTAGGATTTCTGGCACGTTTCCCTGGCCTAATTGACTGAAAGTTAGTTGGTAAATTGTATTTCTTAAAAAAAACTATAATCTACGTAATACTTTTACATTATAGGGTAGAATCGATCGGGCCATTCGCATTCGCAATTAATTAATTGGCGGATAAAAATAAAGTTCCAATACTCAATGGATGGAATCAGCCTCCATT
The DNA here is from genome assembly GCA_011009095.1 of Ignelater luminosus. Taxonomy (NCBI): domain Eukaryota; kingdom Metazoa; phylum Arthropoda; class Insecta; order Coleoptera; family Elateridae; genus Ignelater; species Ignelater luminosus. Next base: position 153,214 of record VTPC01090641.1, on the reverse strand, counting down.
AACAGCTCTTGAATTATTAATTATTACGGTTTTGATAGTTACATCTGTCAGAAATTAAAATAAAAGATTGAGTTTTTTCTGAGATTCTAAGTTAGACAATAGGTAGTCAATAACATAAGAAGTAAATTCGTTTGATACAACTCGTTCATTGGTCTCCTGCCACACATACAACGCAACTTTCTTTTAATTTAAAACATAGATTGTAAAATTATGCAATTGCAACATTAGAACTTTAGCTTATAATAAGTTGGTGATACTAACAGTCTTGAACAAATTAAAATGCTGTGCAGATCCATGGTGACAACGAAATTTTCATCAGTTGCTGCTTTCATTTTTTTCTGGGCAGCTTCCTCTTTCCCACGTACAGGACCGTAGCTAGGCAAAATTTTACTATAAGCAAGTCGGCATTTTTGCGCCCCTTCAAATGATATAGAGTCTGTGGTGACCCTCTCTAAAAAGATTAGGGCTGTATGAGACAGTCATTTTTGAAACACAGCCGATCTTAAAAAGTTTTTAATTACTAGTAATTTTAATTTAGAAAACAATCTCTCACATGAGGCATTCGTGGCCGGTATATACCATCTGGAAATGCAAAGCATAACCACAACGAACTCCGTTTTGCTACATTTTTTTTAAATTTTGGCGGCCATTTTAACCATGTTCCCGAAGAGATATCAAAAAACGAAGACACCATCTATCTTTAGTTTCTGATGTAGATTCCAAATCTGAAGTCAGAATCTCAAAATTTATAAAAAATGTGAACAGACAGATAGACCGCAAATTCAGTAACGACTCCTTTGGAGTTCGTAAATATTTGTATTGCTGTAGAAGAATTGATATACTCAACAAGTATATTTTGAAATATTTCAAAAGGAGATTCGCTTTGAAATTTTAAAAGCTTCTGGGCCTGGAATCTGAAACTTTCAGCTTTTTGCAGAAACTTTACGGTCTCTATATCCCTCGGATATTTTATGCATAAATCTTTAATACATTTTCCTACACCGCTGAGGCTCACCTTTAAAAACTACGCACCATTTAAAAACTCAAAATAACTTTTTTAACTTTTCGTAACGATCACCTAATTGGGAAGTTACGGAGTATTAGAGTATTATTTGGCTTTGTTTGGCATCTGAAGTCAAATTAGAGTCAGTTTCAAGCTTTCCAGCCATTCTTTTGATTTTCCTTTTGCGCACTTCTTTGAGTTCTATAGGAATATCAAAATTCTGGCATATATCCTTAGCAGTTATTTGTTTTAGCAAAACAGTCGTTTTTGTAATTCTTGATTTCTTTCAATAATCCTTTAATATACTATGTGCACGCTATATCAACTGTCACAATCTTCTTTTGTAGCAAAAGATTTACTCTGTTATTTTTTTCCAAAACAGAATACTAAAAAACCAAAAGCATTACAAATTCGTATTGCCTGAACTGTTTTTAAAAATGTTTCGCCTCACTAACAGTGTACTCAGAGTAAATGGCTGGATCGGTCATTTCCTGCAGAAGTGTTAGAAGGTCTTTGGATTGAGTGATCGCTGCTCTTAGTGCTAATGTCTTCGATGATCACCTTGTATCATTAAATCCTTTCAATGTTAATTTACATTTAAGCTTGTCCCATCTGATTGTAGAATGCACAAAAAAATTAAAAACGTTTTGAATTGTTTTTAAAAAGGTGATTATATCAGAATGAGGCACTATGTGACTAAATTTAAATTGTGTGCTGAACATGGGAAAATATTCTAATAATATTCTCGCCTGGACATTTTGATATTGCCCAGTCAGATTGGCGCCATTGTCATATGCCTGGCCTCTGATATTCTGGATATCAAGACCCAAAACTGCTGACTTTTCTTTGAGGAAAGCAAAGCATAACCGGTTTCTTCTTTACTATTAAAAACCCCCAAAATCGCTCTTCAATCGTACATGCATTCTTATTCTTTTCTGCACATCTAATAATAAATGATAGTTGTTCTGTATGAGATACGTCATAAGTTGTATCTAAACTGACAATGAAATGTTTGGCACGTTTTATTCCGAATATAATTTGGTTTTTGATGGCAATTCCAACTGTTGCAATACGTTCGCTTTGAATTTGTGGTGAGAAGTATTTTACTGATGTTTAATGATGGCTTATCAGCTCTATTGTTTATAAAAATTTTTCGGAATTTGGGTTATCAATTTTTTCAACGCCTTGTTGTTTTTTATGCAAAACAAAATTGCATCCAAATATGTTTCCACTGCTCCGTTTCTGAAATAATCATTTATGGATTTATTCAGTAACAAAGTGATTTTGGTCGATATTCACTTGAAAGATTTTTAAGTCGATAAAGCATTTTTTATAATTCTCTGTCGCCAATGTTACGCCAGTCGCTAAATCCTGTTTCAGGCATAGATAATTGGCTAGTCCAAAGAACGAACAAGGAAAACAATAAAGTACACAGTGAAAAATTCAATTCCTGTGAACACTATCTCTATTTGGTAAGATTCTGTAGAAAAATGTTTTAGAAAACTGTCTATTGTTTGTTGTAAGATAGCACTCTAAATGATCTCCACGTGCAGGCCCTTTTGTTATCAAAAGTCTGAGAAAGTCTGTATCTCTTTTCCAACCTACCCCTTAAACCTTTTATTCCTTTTCATAACATTCGAGAATTCTAAACATTCGTTGACCATTAAAACTTAGTGTTCTTGTGTCATTCATAAATTCAGTAAAATTCCAATTCGAACTGCCACTGCTCATTTGTTGTTTAAAATACACAAAAGTTGCAGAGAATAAGTAGTTTTAACTGACGAATTATTTTTATCATTGTCTTTTATTTAGTTGCGTTTCTTTGAGTACGAAGAAATTGCATTTATGGCGCTCCTTGCCTCTTGCGCCCATAGGCGGGTGCCTACTCTGCCTACTCCTAGCTACGGCCCTGCCCACGTAGGATATTATAATTATTCTTCCTGGGACACTGTTCCACATTTATAACGTACACAAACATCGTATTGATCCTTCAGAGGTTTATGAATAGAAACTTCTTTACCCCTTAAAATTTCTTTAAATGATTGAAGGTGAGTTGCTTGCTTTTCATTTCTAACTGGAAAACTGTCAGTAAAACTTGATTCATTTGTGGATGATTTAGAATCCTTTCGAGACAGACTTTTAGTCTATTGTCATTGCCTGTGGGAGAAAAGTAATCATGCTCTTCACTTTCATTTCTGTTTTGTGTTTCTTTTCTGCGTCTACGAATTGGTTGAGTGATGAGAAGATGAGTAACAAATATTTTTTTTCATTCTAAGAATTCAATTTCTAGAATCGGTTAAAGGTATCTTGCGTATCTTTGTCAGATGATTCTTTTGTAACTTTCTTTAATACTTTATGGCTGCATCGTTTTTTTAATATTATAAGTTTTCTAGGTATACGTCCAACTAATTTTCCATCATTTCTCTTGTGTCCTTCGTAAGTTTTATCCTTAACTCTTCTGGATTTTATTTATTTATCCGATATTTTTCTTTTCTTTGCTGAATCTTCATTTTCTTCATTACTATTTCTTAATGCACCAATTTCTTCTGGTTCAAAATTAGGATCTTCTTCTGTACTGTCATCTTCTTCGAAGTCTTTCGTGATAGTTGTGCTTGATTTGCTTTTCTACAATATCATAACTTCATCTAACCTTACTTCATTATTTATTTCTGACGATTCTGAAATACACTCATAATCAAATTGCCCTAGTTCCTCTATATTATTGATGTTGAGATTATGTTGTACATTTTCTTCTGTTTCATCATCATCATCATCGATATTTAATGTCCCATTATCAGCAACTATGAAATTTCCAAAGACTGTCTCTGATGGCATGTCTGGTTGCAATGATCCATTTATTGAAATTTCTTGGTTTTTAGTTTTCAGCAGATACAAAATCTTTGCGCTGTAGATGACATTTTTATTTGATGACAAAAGAGTTAATTAATTATGAACGAAATAAATTGTGATAAATGTTTCCTAAATATTGTACAAAACAATCACAAAAATTAAACAAAAACCATTTCTACCATTTAAAGACTATTACACTAATTTTAAATTTTGAGGTTATAGAATGCCTCAAATATGCTCTTTGCCAGGAGCACATTAGAGTTATTTCACAGCCAGTTAAACTTACCAATGTTAACACGCAAGCACATTAGGTTTATTTCCGTATCGATTGATTTAAGAAGAGGTGTTACATTGGAGATCAAAAAACTCCTTGTAAAATAGATTTATCAGACTTGTTTCACTTTGGACGAACGCAGAAATTTATATAAAAACCTTCAATGAGGCATGTGCGTCACATTAGAGATATTTCGGGCCTACCAACGATATGCTGTGGTTATTACGTGTACTTGGTACACATCATATATTTTAAATAATTTAGTCCTTCCTTAACAATAATTAATGGAATAGTTCGTCAGGAAAAACCTTTCAAATTGAAGACTTAAATGACGTTTTCATTGAGAATTACGTTACCTATTATAATTTTGGAAATTGTTGTACAGTTATGTTCATAGACAAAAAATAAATGCTAGAGCTGAAATTATAAATACCATAAGATTGGAGTACATAAAGTTTGGTAATTTGGTTTGTTTTATTTTCTTTTACTCGTATTTTGTCAAGTGTGTTCTGTTGTGGTTAAATTTTATAGAGCAATTTATTTGTTTCCTTAGTTTTATTTTTTATTTTAATTTATAAATTTCACGATGACTACTTCTTGTGATAATTTTGATTTGATATTTTTACGACCAATATTTTGGCACTGACATTCGAAGCCTCAAAATTTTTGGCGGAAATTCTAAGCAACATCGTTGGCAAAAGCAATTTTCATGCAAAAAAAATACTTAGGAGTTCTAGAAATCTGTCAATGGATTGTGACCACTTTTTTGACTAGAAACGGAAAATTCTTACAAGCACAGAAGGAATAATAAATGAATTTCAGACAAAAACAATTTATCTTAAATCGTTATGAGAAATTGTTTTATTGTTTTTATATTGTCATTTAATAAAAAGTTTAATTTGGAGTTTTTGAAATTTTCAAGAGCTTCCTGCATTAGAATCATTCGGCAAACTTATTATTCTAGAAAGAATTTTATTGTTACTGATCCCTCTTCGTTGGGCGCATAATTCTCAACAATTCTAAGTCTGCCTGTTTCGCCAATTTTCAAGATTCCTTTCACGTTTTTTTAAAATAGTTGACAGTATAGTGAATTTAGGCGTGGAATTCTTGTAAACTTCTTGAAATGTTGTTGTTGCTAAACCCGACTTTTATATTAATATACTTTGTTACTTAACATTACTTCTTTTATTGGGTTTATGTGATGTGTTCTGCTTTCTTTAGTTTCATGCCAAGACTTGAAGTTGAATTGAAAATTGACAGAAGGTTAATTTTGTATTGATTTTTATAAGTAGCAGGATTGCTTTGTTACGGCTATAGGGAGCACTCCAACACTGTGCACAATCCCTAAAAACCTTGATTGTTTTTAAACACATCTTTAACTGTATCTATTGATTAAGATAATTGTAAATTCTTTAATATCTAATTTAACACTAATAATTAAAAACTGTTCTTTCTATTCTTAGCTATCAAACAGTACTTCCGACAACAAAACTATTATCACTATCTTTCCGTTGCTTTATACTATTGAGCAGAAAAAACTGACGGAGTGCTCAAATCAAAACTCTATCTGCAATAAAGAGTGAATGCCTCTATTTCAGAAGATTTGACATGTTCGAGGTAAATATTATTAATTGCCGTTGAAGATTCAAGTATTATTTTATACAAGACCGGCTGAAGACGTTAGGCTTCTCAGGTATAGCCCAGTTCAAAGTTCTAGTATATCTTGCCTTCTTAGACATGCATTGGTTTTTCTAGCTCATTCAAGCTGGGTAAACCTTTTGAGTTTGCAGAACACTTTGAATCGGTTAGACCTTTCAGGTTGTTGGGGTTCCTTCCGACAAATTGGGCTTTTTGGGAAGAATTCCTAGCCGCATTCAAACTCCGACCGCTTGTATCATGATACAAGGATGTGCAACACAAAGGATTTTTAGATTTTTTGCAAGCCGATTTGAGACAGTCCTCATTAAATCCTTAAAACCTACCTCGAATTTAATTGATTGAATCTATTTCTAACATCATAAGAGAGATAACGCTCGTGTATTGGCACTGAAAAGAAAAGATCATTAAGTAACGGAATGCTAGTGTTAATTGACTTTTCCTAGAAGAAATTTGGAAATGGAAATGGTGCTTAAAAGTTACTTAGATGAATCATCTTTTCCATTTCGAACTCAAGAATCACTGCCACAATGAGATCTTGGCAAATAATATATTAAAGGATAGCGCTTTATCGTTACTAAATCTTTTTGACTACACTAGAGATGCATTTTTGCTCGCGCTCATTCACGCTAATGTAACTTTTTTTGGTTACCCACCTACTCGCTCACGGAGAACCTTTGGCTACAACCCACTCACGTCTTTGCATCTTTATATCACCACTCTCCAGGACAAAGACAAAAGAATGCATGCAAAATCGACGCAGTATTTTATTTAGATTGTGGAGCGGCTCGACGTGATTCGTGACCATTTATAATCTGTGACCCACGGTAAACTACGTGATCTAGCCCAATATGTGACACCTGTCTCGCGGTTCCACACAACCAATTTTTATGTGGCTCAAGTTCACTCTCATTCACGTGAATATTATTGTTTTCTCTGCTCATTCACATCATGACCCACGCTAATTTACACGCGCCGACTTCTAGACAGTTCTTCAGTCCGTGCGAATTAAAGAACCAAAACCAAAAGGCAAGAAGTAGCCTCAAAGTATTCATTATCGATTGTATATGACAATTATGGAAGTTTTCTTTCCGAAAACTAAAGACCATGATTGGCGCATTAATATCCACGCGCTTCCATTCTAGTCCAGGAAAGTTTCCAAGGGATGTTGTTTTCATTTCATCAAAGGAACCTAAGTAGATAACACGAACCCATTTACGCATTGTGCCGCTTAGAGGAAGGAAACATCCTTTTTAGTTTTGAAAACAGAAGGAAAATTCTTTGATATAAAAAACGTTTTGTTGGATTTCGTTACATTTAGAAGAGCATTTGGTTGTGTTTTAGTTATCAGTTCAAGAAAGGGTTTACTTTCTGGATTCCTGGGAAAAAACTGAAAGAGAACTTATTTTTATTTCGGTTAGACTAAGGGAAGAAGACTATAGTCTACACATTTGTTTCTAATTTGTGTCTGTTAGAACAAGATTTCATTTCCTAAGGTTCAGTGAGAAGATATATTGAAACTCAAACAAAATATCTTCAGATCAGAAAAGAAACTTTTCTGAGATCTACTTCTGTTGAAACTCAATGGATCCCAATTCCATGTCTCACCTTTCGCAGACAGCCTAACATATGTATCAGAGCTAGCGGCACAAAATTCGGTTGGTCAAAAATATGAACAAAGGCGCATTCTACGACAATGTATCTACGCGATGCTTGGAACACACAAGAAAAACTATGTTTTACATCATTTTCTCGAAGAAGGTGTTAGTCGGAGAACAATATGCAAGATACGAAAGAAATATTGTACCTGAAAATAAAAGAAAATTGGGATGAAAACCTATTTTAAGTATTTACAAGCTTCAGGAACTGGAGAGAACAGCTGAAAATCTAATTAGAATGAGCTCTCGGAAACTTGGACATAAATTCAAGGTTTCAAAGGACATTTTAAAAAGATCGGTCTCATACGGTATCAGCGCAATATAAAACCACGATATACTGATAAGGAGCTTGCTGAAACTTCTAAAAAGTGTCGCGCATTATGAACGTACGTCAAAAATTTCTGAAGGGTGATGTCATCATTATGACCAGGGATTTTATATCGAAGACATGCCTGATATTGTAAGATTTATATACAAATGTAAATCTGAACCGAAGGTTTTGGCGTGGTGCGCGATATCCGTAAAAGGCGAATCATTTCTTGTGCCAAAAGGATTGACGTTGACTTGATCCAACGTATGATGGAAGGGGTTTGGAAGAAGTTACGGAAAGTTGAAAACAATGGAGCTTTGATAGTTTAGCTAATTTTTATTGTTACCAGATACCATGTATTATATATAAAAAACATCTGGGAATGCAAAGCATAACCACAACGAACCCCGTTTTGTTATTGAATTCGAGCAACAGTTTAAAAAAATCTTAAAATTTTGGCCATTCTGACCATGTTCCCGAAGAGATGTCGAAAAAACGAAGACACCACGTGGTCTTTAGTTTGTGATGTAGAATCCAAATCTGAAGTCAAAATTTCAAAATTTAAAAAATGCGGACAGACATTGAAATTGACTTGAAATTTAAAATTGACGTTTGTGTCGCTACTTCTGTTACATACGTTAGGAGCTTTCTGATCCAGGATCTTCAACAACGTTGCGAGACAAAACCGTTAGGCTAAGCGCGCTACTGGTTAGGGGGCGCGAAAGTGGGATTGCAGCCTGGCTAGTATTTGCATTTCCGTAGTCCAAACAACAAACCTTATAAGAAATTTCATTAAATTATGGGGAACGAAAAAAAAAGAAGAAAAACAGAAATATTTTAATAAAAAATTTAAACAAAAATCTTTGTGTGTTTTTTTAACACATGATAATACCTACTGTAAGTCAAAAGATAAATCAAACTTTTTTGTTTCCATTAACAATGTGGAAGGTGCCGTTTTGGTAAATCATAATTGGTAGAATTTGATACTTTTTGAGGAACTGAAACCGAAAACGGGCTATTTTGTCAGACATAGGGTTTATTGTCGTAAGGATTTCGTTTTTAGACTCTATAACATTCCATATTACTTTTTGCCAGTTATTCATTCGTTGTCATTATAGTTGAATTTTTTTACATTAGATAGGGTAAACGCACCTAATTACGTCCAGCTCCAGCCGTCCACTAACGAATCACTTATTGTTTTATAAATAAATTATGGCACCATAAATAACGGAGATTTTTAGCTTTGTGTTATCTACCGTCCTTCGTTCTAAGGATTATGTTACATTCATTCCGGTAAATAAAAGTTATATGTTAATTATTAGCGTTTATTTACTGCCAGTACGTGATTGTGTTTACTACGACTGCCATTGAGGGCGTTTTCATCAACGAGAAACGGTTGCATTCTAGGTAAGATTTGCGCATTTTTGTGGACATCTTCGTAAAAATTTTTGTTTGGTAAATTAAAGCAATGGTCCTTCTTAATATTTAATACAAAAAATCCTGGATTTTAATTAAACAAATGTCGAAAAAAAGGTAGGCAGAGTACCGGTATTCACAGATTCGTCTAGTCACCCGCTTGCCGCCTTCCACTGTCGTGCAGTAGGTATTCCACAATATTGGGATTTTATATTATTGTTGCTCGACTTTTTAATTTAATTTTGTTGATTAGCACCTACATTTATTAATCTTTCCATTATTTATTTGATGGTTATTATTCTCTTCAAAAAAAATCTAATTTTAGGAAGTCAACATGCCCAAACAACCAACTTAAGTGAAAAATTAACTTTTAAAGAGTATCATGTACATAGTAGGAATTAAATTCATTTGTTTATTAATTATTTACTTATTTTGTATTTGCATGTATTTTTTTGAATAAATTCTTTTCGTTTCAATAAATCGTTTATGAGCCAATGCAAGAAAGGCATAAAATTGTTAAATTATTTTATGCTTATGACGAGTAACGAAGATATCGCTAAAACAGATTTAATTCGCCAAACATGTGATCCGAATGAAGCTTCCAAGAACTCGTATGTAATCATTTAAGAAATAATCATACATCACGTTTATACGATGTTTATAGTTTTGTTTCTTTAAAGGGCGGCTACTAGGACCTTGACGGCGGATTTCTAGTAAATAGCGGCGGATTACGGGGCCAAAGTGTCGGTTTTAATGAATTATTTTTTTTCTCGTATAAAACTAAACGTTTTAATGACTTTTGACGATTGAGCATGTATATCATTTAAATATGCATAACTATACAGAAAGTTTCATTGATAAATATGATTTCGTTTTAAATTTAAACGAATTTGAACTTCAAATACTCTTTAGGTGGCAGAGGATTGGTGCTTTTACCCTATACACAGTTAAAAAAGGTGCTTTCAAGGAATCATAGTAACTGTCAAGAAATTATCGCTATATAATTTTAGGTAAGCTGGTGATTAACCTATAAAATTTTAAGGACGTAGTCTTGCCACAGAAAACGAAAAAAAAATCTCTACATTGTTGGTATTTGAGGCTGAAATTCAGAGGCTTAACTCACGACCTTCACTCGATCTTTGAATTTAATCTCTGCGAATCCTTGAAAATAAATCTAAACGTTTTTGCGTTAAGATGGATGCTTTTTTTGATTTTATATTAAAGAATCAGTTTATCAAAAACTAAAAACGAACAGTAAAATAATCTCACATTAATTAATTTGCTATGTTAGTAATTCATATTAAAATAATTAATGGGAATTTATAGATAAAGGGAGAAAAAATTACTTATTGACCACTTTCAATTAATTACATATTAATATATTCGTAAATCAGTCATTTTAATGATTATTTACATGCATATTCATTGGCATAGTTTGCATATTCAGCAAGAGAGATGTAGCTCTGCTTTCCAGATTGTATACACTTTATCTTTAATATTACTACATTACTTATGCTTATTATAAAAAAATTTCCTAAAAGACATTAATTAAAATCATCAAGAATAAAAAGAATAAAAAATTCTTTCCCTTACTTTTTGTGTTGTGGTTAAAAAAGCTTTAACGGAAATTATACTGACGACAAAGTGTTTGACGACAAAATTTTTGTGGTTGAAATTTAACGGGCACTTAAAAACGAAATCTTTATAATAAGGAAGACAGCCGCGGCCTTATGATGTTAATGTTTTGTTTTGTGTCAAAGTTTAAAGTAAGCTTCAAGTTTAGGAAACCAGAATGATCTAATTAATTATCAAATTGAGGAATTATAACTGTTAGCAATAGAAGAAGAGCATTTTGCTCATGACACGAGTGAGATGACTTCTCGGAATTTTCTGGCAGGATGCTTGAATCTGAATGTTGTAACATCATCTTGTTGTCTGTCAATGATCTTTACACTTTGTTTAACGTAGAGTGGCTTTTGATATTGTTTTACAATGTCATTCTTCTGATGGGTAAAATATGGATGTATCATATCAAGACACTGTAGTTTAATGCTTTGAATTAATAGGGTCTTCCGTCTCTACTTCCTCTTCACAGACGATATTTTCTCAAGTTTTCCGTAGTAAGCAATCTAAACAATTCATATGGCAACTTCTTATTGGCTATGACCACTTATCTCAACTAACACGGGACTGATTCTATCTAAGTAACTGGGCATGCAGTTTATTTAAAAATCTCAAATTGTTTCTTAACAAAATTTAGAATTACTTGTTGCTCATATAGCACATATTAGTAAAGCTTCTGAAAACATTCTTTGACTGGTATTGGAATAACCACCCTTCACCCTCTAGGTCGAATCTACTTCTGGGACTCTGATAAAATAAGGGAAAAATCTAGAAAAGAAATAATGTTTTAAGTGTAATAACTAATAACAATAATTATCCATTTCTACAGGAAAGGAAAGACGCTTATGAAACATCACACGCGTTCTACAGTGCGAGGCTAAGAGTCTTGCCTTTCAACCGTAACTGTTTTATATGAAGTAAAAAAGAGAAAACTTTTATTTAATCAATACGGAAGCTGTGAAGGGCCAGTGTAAATTTTTTTTAAGTGGGAATTTCCCGACGACAATTGGGAAATTCCCAAATGAAAAAAATCCCAGTGAAAAAAAATTTTCATTGGCCCTTCAGGCTTTCGTAAATGAAGCTATACTTTGATGTGAAAATTTCATCCGCAATGTCAGCCGCCTCTTCAATTTTTTTAAATTGCAAAAGGGGTCGAGTGATACCTCATTTGAAAGGACATACGATACAATTTTAAGAAATTTCAAAAAAAAACTACGATACATCTGTTTCCTTAAATCAGTGATTCCCTCCCTACCTGTGGATACGAAGCAGGTTTTTCGGGAGTACGCAATAAAATATGAGTAATGGCCGCCACTGCCAGCCGTAGCCGTAGACAACGTTCAAATAACGTTTATAAAATTTATTGTGCACAAGAATATGAGATAAATACGTAAATTTGTATCGAGAAATAGTAAATTACTAAAGCTGCCTTAAGTCAATCATTTTTGTTTGATTCTGTAATCAAAAGAAAAGAGAAGTTGACTCGGCTGATTATTTATTCGTTTAAGATTTTTATAATTTTTTTATTAACTTAATCTTTAATTTTTATTTAACTTTAATTTTCTCACGAAATCTATCCAAGTAAACCAATATACAATTTATTCTGAAAACTATTTTAATTGAAGATAGGAGAGAAGGTGCTTTTTATGATAAATTCGGAACGTAACTAATAGATATTGAAGTACAGAAATTAACAAACAATATATCTTTCCACAGTATTCACAGCAAATCTTCTTAATAATTTTTTTAATATCTACTAAATTACATAATTTTGTGGAATGCATACTAAAAACTTTTAAACAATGTGTTTGCACTATTGAACATGCAAAAATAAAAAAAAAAACCGGATCTACTAATGCTTCCTTGTGGAACTCCACTTGGAGATGGAAAATTTTAAGTTTGTATTTTCTATCATTGATTGTGGATCAACCAATTTTGTTTCTTTCAAGAAACATATTCAAAACGCAGTGTGCATAAATATGAGCAAATTTTTAAAATTGGATTTTGTAGTTCTCAAGTTATTTTCTGTATATTTTCTTTAGTAAAGTATTTGTCTAGAAGATTCTGGATTTTACTTCAATGGTCCATTTAGATTATTTGGTTTTCATAAGCTCTTTTGAGATCAGCGACTCCCATCCTGTAGTACGCGAACCTTTAGGGATACAAGGCAGGCTCTTGAGGGCTACGCAAAGCAAATATGAGTCACTGCCCACCATAGCCGTAGTCAACCTTCAAATAACATGCACCAGAGTTACCAGGTCGGAATAGTGTTTAGTAAAGAAATCTACAGTCGACAATACACGACAATGTCAACATAACATTGTTTGATACAAGCTCTGTGATCCAAATAATTTTAGGTTATCTCAACTGACATTTGTTAGTTGTCAATTTGACGTATATTTGATTTTTTACACATTCGTCTTCTGAATTAGATGCTATCGTGAAAGTTACTTATTGAGGAAGTTTGTCGCTGATAGAAAAGCATTAACTACCTTCCCAACAAGGCCCCTAAAGCCCGCATCTTGAGCGTCACGATGTTTGGAACGAATAAATTCTTTGGAGTCTCGAAAAGGACCTTTCATACCTATCTGGTTAATAGACCGTAGAGCGCCCAGACAGTTAAGATAGCGCTGGGATTATCACACTTCTTGATTAGACGCTATAAATCCGTCCGTAATTAATGGAATTTTTGCTCAAAAGATACGATTTTAAGGGTTCAAGATTTGAGACAGTTTTTCAAGTGCTCTGGTATCAATAGAGTACCTGTGGACGTAACGTTATTTAAAAAAAAACGTTGTAATTGAGTCTGATGAGTAAATTTTACAGAAAACAACCACCGATCATAAATGAAGGTCGTTGAAGAAATCAATTGCTACTGCACGATGATGAATAAACCTTCTTAAAACAATGTTACGTCCTACGTCACGTGGCTTTGCAAACTCCTAATGTTAGCCATTTAACCCTAAATTTGAAGCAGGAGATGCAGGGCGAGTGCTCTAAAAAAGGCTGAGGCCCTGAAAAGTGACAGCGCATGTAATATCGAATAAAATGTTTTGTAATCGTTCACACAAAATGGAAAAAAGGCAATAATTTACTGTAAATTGTGAGGTTAACTTTGACAAATATCAGTATAGGCAGATAAATGGAAAAGCTTCTATATTTAGTTATACGCATCATGGGGATTTCTCATGTAAAATTTTAAATCTTGTGTTTCATCTCTGGTACGCATTTTAGAAGAAAATGTTTAAAACAAAAGTTACATAAGTTTTTTCTCTTTTATTTTATTAGTTGTAGTCCTGAAGGACCATTTCTAAAATCTATTATGCATTTTATGAATAAAAAATAGCAGTTGCTGCAAACCTCAGATTAACCAAATTTATAATTTGCAAGTTTGTGAGTTTTCTATTCAAATATGAGTGTTTATATAACTCAGGAAAAGGTTCAAATTGTACAGTAAAGTTATGGGGGTAATTCTTCAAAACAAATTTGGGAACTGTTTAGAATTAACTTTGAAAATAGACCTGTCCCAAATCAATCAACGGTTGTGAGAATACTTGCAAATTTTGAAATAAATGATCGACAGGCTTTTCAAGGTGAACGAGGTTTTAATGAAAATAATTTAATCTCCAAACATAATAACCAAATTCATCGATATTGGGCTGTTGAAAACCCAAATATTGCAGTTTATTTACGAACTCAATATCCACCAAAACTAAATGTATAGGCGGGTATTTTGATAAATAAGATTGTTGGTCCCAAATATATGAATTTGCTTCAAATCGAATTTGGGGAAGATATAGCTGGAGATGATATAATTTGGGATGCACAGCACATAATAGTAAAGTTAATAAAATACACAATTAATTCAATTACAGAGGTCACCGTGATCGCCCCAGCACATCTAACCTCAAAATCTTAAATAGCACCTCTTCAATAGCAACCTTTCGTTGTAAACAAACTTCAAATCGGTTTCCTTGATCGAAGGTTATGGCAGAAGACGTTTCGTCTTAATGATAAATAAAATAAATAAGTTGTTGTTTATTTCGGATACAAAACGAACGAACGATTCTGAGTAGGACAAAAATTTGACAAAATTGAGAACAAAAGCAAAGATCCACAGAAAATATAAAATCGTAAAAGTTGCCACCTTTAACGCTAGGACCTTGTTATCGGAAGGAAAGTTTACTGAAATGGAAGTGGAATTGGAAAGAATCAAGTGGGATGTAGTCGGAGTTAGCGAAGTTAGAGGAAAATCGGAGTCTTAGAAAAAGTTTTGTCCCAAAGAAAAGATAGAAGAAAAGATCAGTCAAGAAATACAAGGTAAAAAGCCGTAACACCGATCAACAACAGATAAACGCACTAAGTAAACGTAAAGACACCTCAAAATCTATTAGAAAAGATTTAAGGAACTATAAAAAAAGAGAATTGTGGAAACTATAAAAGAGAACAAAAGTATAAAAACTGCAAATTACAAGAAAGAAATTTCTCAACTAACTAAGAGACAAACATCGCCTCAGATAGAGAAGGTTTAATACGTATAGTGGAATAGTTCTACAAAACGTTATGCACGAGCCAAATTGTTCAAAATCAGACCGAACAACCTATGAAGAGAGCCTAATCGTGGGCTCTAAGGAAATTCTGGATATTTCAGAGGATGAAATTTACTATATCCCAAAAAGCATGAAAAACAATAAAGCCCCTGGGGAAGGCAGTAAAGTTATAGAAGCTTTTAAGCTAAAAGGGCAAGTTTTAATTTAAAAAATTCAAACTTTCTTTAACCTGTGTCTGCACAGCAGGGATATTCTTATCAAGTGAAAGAACTCCAGAACCGTCTTTCTCTACAAAAAAAAGCAGATACTGCAAATCTAGAGAATTACGGACCAATTAGCTTACTAAATCATCTATAGAAACTCTATACCTGCATATTGACAAACAGATTGAAAACAAAACTCGATTTATATCAGTACCTTAAAGCCTTAATCGTGAAAACAATCGAATATAATAGGTCTCTAGTTTTCACCTTTATTGATTTCCATAAGACATTCGACACAGTAGAATTAAGCGCAATTCTAAAAGTAGAATCGATTACAGACACTCTAATATTATACGGAATATGTATGAAGAGGCCACGACAACTATAAAACTCCATGCTGACATCAATAAGATAAAGATCAATCGTGGAATCAGACCAGGCGATAGGATATCACCGAAGTTGTTTGTGAAAATCCTAGAATATGCTTTTAAACAACTGGAATGGTATCACAGAGGCATAAACAT
Source organism: Ignelater luminosus (assembly GCA_011009095.1). Lineage (NCBI taxonomy): Eukaryota > Metazoa > Arthropoda > Insecta > Coleoptera > Elateridae > Ignelater > Ignelater luminosus. The sequence continues at coordinate 137,147 of VTPC01090641.1, read as the reverse complement.
TGACGGAGGGAAACTTAGCCACCTACGATTTGGGGACGACATTGTTCTTATGTCGAACAACTTGATGGAAACAAGAGAAATGCTACGACAATTGTATCAGCTAGCAGGGACAGTAGGATTGAAAATTAATTTCTCGAAAACCAAAATGATGATCAACTTTGCCCCCAGCGAACAAATGCAAGGTGATAACAAGCCTATTGAAATACTTGAAAAATACATACCTATATTTGAGACATGAAGTTAGGTTAACCAGGGACGATCAAACAGCCGAACCGCTCAGAAGAACAACATTTGGCAAGCTACGCGACATAATTAAAGAAAATATCCCAATACACGCAAAAAGGAAGGCTTCTAATCAGTATGGAGCAGAAACTTTAACACTGACTAAGACATCTATTGGAAAACTGAGACGAACCCAACGAAAAATTGAAAATGTCTGTACTAGGCATAAGGCTAACGGACAGGGTGGCGTGTTGGACAATGTTATAGACCGCATTACAAGGTTGAAATGAAGAGGGGCGGGTCGTGACGAAGAGAATACTTGAATGGAGACCGAGGATAGACAAGCGTAGCAGAAAAAGGCCTGATGATATAAAAGGAATATTTAGTAACTGGATGGCAACTGCACAGGATAGGCAAAAGTGGAAGCATCTGGAGGAGGCCTATGTTTAACAATGGACGAAAACGGGCTGATGATGAATGTTGAATGCATTCTAAATTGAACTGTTAGTATACAGTGTGTTCAGCAAGGAATGAGACAGCGCGATATCTCGGGAACGAATGCAGATTTTAAAATTCTGAAAACTTTGTTATTTATGTAAGGTAGGAGCACAATTTTGTAATAAAAAGTTTTTAACGCTACCTAACTTAATTGCTTTAAATGGAATACTTTCTGAAGATAATACTTAAACGTAACAGCTCATGTTTAACAGTTGAATTCGTTTTCTGTGCAAAAACAAGCAAGTTTGCACTTTTTTCATCTAAAGTACCTACAAAATCAATAAAACAATCGAAATGCGATTATTTACATAAAGAATCTGACTTACACCTTTGTTGGTATAATGAGGCGTTTTGTATAGTAACTTTGAGTCCATATGATTGATTTAGTGTTTTAATGATTATTTTCAGTGACTATATATAGGTTTGTAGTGTAGTGTAGTGTAGACTGAGGTGATTTTTATTGATCAAGTGGGGACTTGAGAACAATATAAAATGTCATTTGGTAATACAATTTACTTTTGTTAATAAAAGTTCTTTTTACAATTTAATTCATGTGTTAATTCCCCGATGCATGAAAAGGTTGAATAGTTATTTTATTTTATTCGGAATAACAAATAAAAAACAACAAAAATAAGTCATTATTCATTATTCGAAAACTAACGAATAATTACGAGTTAGTTGTCGCTTTATCGTTATTACTGTTCGCGAATAACGAATAATGTTGTTATTTGTTTGTATCCGATATTATTCCCGAATAAACATTTATCTTAATGAATTAACAAATATTCCAAAAAAAAAGTTATTTATATTTAATATTAACTAATTTAATTAATCAATTTATTAAACGAATTATTTCTATTGCAATTATGTCTATACAGCGTTCACGATGTGTATGGGTCGTATATGGCTGTGGTAGAATGACAGTTTGAGTATTGTAAACCGGACTGTTTATCTATTAACTCGGCTTGTAGAATCTTATTGACGCTTCTTGTACTTTAAGGTTATGGTTTTAAGACAGTTTGACCTCATGCTGTTGTCCTTTTTTTTTGTAACTCTGCAAATATAAGGAAAACTTGTTTTTTTTTAACAAAACGAAACTAATCGGTACTAAAGGTTTATGCAACATTTTTGATCGTGCAACGGCGCCAAATACAGCTGCAGGTACGGCAATTTAAAAAAAAAGAAAACACTTCCAACCTAACAAAATGAAAGCATGGCCTATTACGACCCATAACATCGTGAATGGTGTATAGCAAAATCGTACTGCGATATTGTCAAATGAATGGCAAGCTTTGATTAAATTTAGGAATTCTTTAACGTGACCATGTAATGATATCCAGATAATTAAAAGAATTTATATTAGTTTTTTGAATTTTGTTTAACTTTGTTTTGTGTTGCGATTCAGAATGATGTAAATGGATCAAAAGTTTTTACATAAGTAAACGTATTATGTTTTTGTTATAGTATTAGAAGTATTGTAGACGGAAAAATACAAATATCCGGACAATTTAGAAAACATTTTGTGATAAAACTTATTAGAAATAAATTAAATAATCACAGACTTAACCAATCTTACATTGGTGCATTTACAACCAGAAAGTACGTAAAATTTCTATTTTAGAATAAATAATTGACGAATAAATGATTAACAAATAGAAAATCATTCGTTATTATTATTCGAATAATGCCGAACTCTGCCGAGCTGTTAATGCAATTGTTAGGTTAGGTATTCCCTTTAAAGAATTGCCCATTTTCTACCGGTTTTTTATACTGGTTTGACTTTTTATTGAGTTTAATTTACATTTGTATCTGAAGGAAGCACCAAAGAATCGAAAGCTGTATACTTATATGACGTGATTTAATTTTCTTAATTAAAGCGAGACGTTTTGTGCTATAACTGTTTACTTTTTTATTAATTTTGTTTACAGCAAAAGATTGCTATTATTATTTCCTTTCCACCATATCGCAAATGGTGATATGCCATTTAAGATTTGAGTTAAGTGTGCTGCCGTAAATAAATTATGTTTTTTCTAATTATATATCTATAGTAAGAGTTCTTTATTAATTTTTGGACACGGAATAACCAAATACTGTCGATAGTTTTCGCCATTTCAAATACACCCCGATGTATTCAGAATGTTAAGTCATCAGATTATGCAAACTAGACGCTTTTTTGCTGTACACGTTGTGTAATTACTATAAAAAAATGAATGAAGCAAAATTGTTATATCGCACAGGTTTGTAAATTTCAAATCTTCCTCATTTACGTGTAAATGTCTTCTTTAAATAAAATTATTTTTTATGGCAATTGAAACTCCGTGTTCTTATGACAAAGTGTTTCTAAAGTTAAAACGTTACCTCGCATTTAAATGGAATAAATGAAACACAACGGAAAGAATCTTTTGATCTAATTAAGGAAGTTCGATATTGAAAATTAAATGCATAGATTAAACTGCTCAAAAAGTATAACTTATTAGAAAGTAGGAAAAATTGAATAAGTAAATATTTTTTGAGAGAAAATGTATTCACTGATCTTACTGCATAACACTACACTTATTTATTTTCTATCATGTGATTTGCATTAGTTTATTATGTATAGTGTAATCTAATCACTAATCAATAATCGATGGAAAATGTCTAATTTCTAAGTCTCAGTATATTGTAGGGTATTAATATCGCCAAAAAGACATTATATAAACAATTTCACAATAGAATTGGAAACAAAAAGTTGATTTTTTGAAATTCTTCAAATTTTTCATTGAAAAGGTTTGATTTGAGCCAAACAAGTCGAGAAATTCGTTTTCTTATATTTTCTTTAACAATATAATTATAAATATTATGTCGTCGCCCTAATATTGGTTTGTTCTATCTCCACTTTTTACATTTTTTCAGAATTTTGTGTATTTGTAAACTGTGAATATTGTCCTCTACTATCTCCATTCAAAATATGAGAATTCACGCTTAGTTCTTAAAATAAATTGTTCTATTTTAGACTTTCTTTGCAGTTACTCCATATTGGTGTATTCGATGTCCATAACTTCATTTTTAATGTCAATTTTGTTCTACCTCCTTATAGAACTAGTTAAAGTATGTTGATGTTGCTGTGTTTTACCTCCAGTTATAAGTGTGTTCTATCTCCAATTCAGCGAATGAATATATGCGTCTTTTACAATGAATAATTGGCATGGTATGGAAATTTCAAAGATTTTTTAGAAAACAATGGCGAGTTCACCGGGAAGGTCTTTATCACCTGATACTTCTAGGTATAGGATTATTTAAGAATTCTACATTGTCAGATTATTTATTTGTTGTGTTGTATAATCTAATTTAGGGTTATGGAGAGTGTACTCAACAAAATTGAAGATACTTCATTACAGCTTACAATGGAGAATACTTCACGTTTGGACATTGAACTAGACGATGTCACCGTATAATATACGGCGAAATTATGAAGACAGAGCCAGAAAATATTCAGTCGGAGGAGAAGGAAGAAATGATGGTAGAGAATAATGTCACAAAAGGCTCTGAAGGAATTTTTGCAGGAACGAAACTGGAAGCAAACGACAAAAGTGTATAAACTGTATTGCTTGGAAGTTAAAGATCCAGTTAGATTTTGCATGTACCAAAAAATATTTAATTCCGAATTTAATATAGCGTTTCATAAACCAAAAAGGAATTTATGCGACGGCTGCGAGGAGTTCAAATTTCATCCAAATCCTGCAAAGAAGAGATTTTATTACATGAAGAGCACCGAAAGCAAAAAAGACAGCTAGGTCAAGAAGAAACAAATAAAGATAGAAATTTGAATGATAATGATATAGCAGTATAGTAACAAAGTCCAAAGTTTCTAAAAATTTCTACTACCAAAAACTCAATTGTTTTATTTCAAATGCTTACTGTAATTTAAATAAAATAGTCTACTGCAGTTTGTGGCATGAATTTATTTGTGGTAGAGCAGGGAACCATTTAGCTGATGCTTTTCTGATAATTCTCAGGAAATTGTTCAAGACAATCCCAATGTTAAGAAATTAATCTTGTGATCAGACAGTTGTACACCGCACAATAAAGATTCAATGATGTACTTACATGCCCCATGTCCCAACACAAATTTAAATGTGACTACAACTGAACAAAGATTTTGCGAACCAGGACATGGTACAATTCAGGAAATATATGCAGCTCATAGTATCATTGAAAGAGGTACACAGTCCACTTAGTTTAATTAGATTCTTCTGTCTATCCCAGAAGGCAAATATAAGTTTAGAATTTTACAAAAGCAGCCAAACGATTATTACCTATAATCTTCAGGTTAAATTGTCTTTTTTAGATTACAAGAAGATTTCATATACCAAAGTTAATCATATCGCACATCTTTCAGTATATGTTGTGTCATTCAATGAAGAAGATTAAAGCTCGTGTTCAGAGCTATTTACCGAATTCTAATTACAGTCAAACTCGGTTATTACGAGTTTCTTGGAACCGCCGACCTGTGCTCGTTATATCCGGTACTCGTTATAACCGAGAAAAAATAAAAACACATCGTCCTATGTACATATTTACTTTTATATATGTATTACAACAGAATTATAAACAAAATACATATTACTGTATTTTAATTCAGGAATGAGACTTTATTTTAGTTTGTTTAGTAGAATAATGTGTACTAATTTCCGAATAATTTCGACCTTCTCGCGACTCGAAAGAGTTTTCCGTTCATTAGTTGTACTGGACATGTTCACATAAAAATTCCAACTGAAATGAACGGAACCGAGAGTCCTTTATAAAGATGCCAATTGTATACCGAAACATTTCTTAATTCTTTCATCCAACATTTTCATTAACTCAGGAAAACTATTATCTGAAGCTTAAATTGTATTTGTCCAGTTTACATTTTCTAAGAATTTTAAAGCCTATAGAAATTGAGTAATCTTCTCTTTGAAATCGTAATAGTACCGGCCTATTTGAACTAACTGCCGATACGAAACACTCAGAATGGCATAGACGTCATAATAATCTCGCAAATTTATTGCCCGAAACATTTAGAAAAGGGCCGATTTTATTTAAATTTTTTATTATTTGCTCGTTCTTTCCGGGAAATGTGCTCGTAGTAAGCGGGAAATATTAAGAATAGATAAATACAATTTCAAACTTTAACAGAAAAAGTGCTCGTATTAGCCAGGATCTCGTTGAAACCGAGCTCGTTATAAGCGGGGTTGACTGTACTTGGTTAATAGGGAATGGCAGTGAGTTTCTGCTTATTTTCAGTTTTCCTTAACACAGAAATTGGTATCTTTACTGGCGCAAATTAAAGAAAAACATTTGACAACTTATCTATAGGGTTCTATTAATTACTCATAATAAAAACCTTTCGTAGTTTGCCTTGCTATTATCTTCTTTGGGCTTAGAATGTTTATAAACAGTGTCTTCATTTGTTGCTCTGCTGCTAATTAAATCGTGTTTTATAAACAATCTTCAAATTTAAAATGTACAGTGTGGCGAGAAACGCTTTATTGGGCCAAATCGATGGATATTGTGTTCGACGTCCTGGAAATTTTCCTTGAAATTCATCCCATGCTTTATCTATTTTTATTTTTAAAATTTCCGATCAATTCGATGAGGATTTTTAATATTTTGCACTTGAAATTTGAATTAATTTTGTAACAACCGTTTGTTTTTGTAAAAGACACTGTGTGTAATCAGTAACTTTTTGGCAATTCTAATATGCATACTAAAGAAAGAAGAATTGTACATCATCATCAGTTCTAAGTGTCCAAAGTAAATTCAACAGAATTATACTCTAGAAAATATGTTACTTCAGTCGAGGAAAATAAATTTACTAATCTTAGCGAATTTTTGATTTCTGATACTTGATAAGGTTGATCACTATATTCTGTTAAATAGATAAACGACAACATTAAAGTCATTGTTTATATTCTACCTATTGGATCAGAAAAGGTATATGTTGAACTAAATCGGATCTATACACAGATTTCTGAAGTAGTGCCATCGGAAGTTGCTCAGGGCTCGAACCTCAACTCTGTTAATGATTTATCCAATTAAATACCTAGCAAATGTTCGCTCTTTGCTGGCGACTTTAAATTATATGCAGAGATTAACGCATTAAATAATCGCATATTTCTTCAACTAAGTACTAAGTAGAGCCAATATGATAATTTCTCTTTAAGCATATCTAATTGATTGAAAGTATAAAATAATTTTCTTTGCAAAAAAGATCAACTCAATTAAGTTTGACTAATGTGATTAGGCAGACTTCTATGGACAGATATTATGGATTTAAAGACTTGGGGTCTATTTTGATTTTTCCTTAAGATTTGACATTCATTTCCGAAGAGTGGACAATGACGAGCTAAAAGCTTTAGGGCTTCATTCCGGATACTGCGAATATTTCTTGCTTTTGTTTTACCCAACTTTTTTCCGTATTATCCGACTTTTGGAATAATATTAAGTTTAGTCCTATAAAAGTGGGATTATACCTGCTGGACTTACTAAACTATTATTATGTTTAGAGATAACCTTTTTTTCAGAAGAAAATTTAATAAGATCATTTTGGTTTCTACGACTTGACGATTATTAACAAAAATGTGTTCACAGTAACTCTCTTTTTTACTCACTTTGATAGATAAACATTTATGTATGTGACAAAAGATGCTATCGAACTTTTATAAAACCATTCAGTCATTATAGTTTCCATCTTCTTGAAAATATGTTTAAACCAATCAAGTGCATCAAGCTTTTCGATAATACAATAGTGTTTTTAGAAAATTTTACAAATTTAACAATCTGCCGCGTCTGAAATTTCATTGTAACCATAACTTCGGCTCTGTCTGTGAGAGTTGTTAACAATAAGGTAATGAGACAAATTTCTTTGTTAAATCTACCGTAAAAGGACAATTATAATGTGTACGACAAATCCATTCTACAATATAAAACTTTCATTCAACTTAGCCTGCTGTAATTTTGATATGATGAAAATCAGAAATTTAATCCAAAAACAAAAGATCTTACGTCTATAACAGTTTACGAAACTTATTCTGGACAAGACTATAAGATAAATACAAATTTGTATCGAGAAATGATAAATTCCTAAAGCTGCTTTAAGTTAATAATTTTTGCTTGATTCTGTAATCAGAAAAAAAGAGTTAAGAGGTTGACTCAGCTGATTTTTTGTTTACTTAAGATTTTTATAAGTCTTTATTAACTCGATCCTTACTTCAATTTTCTCGCGAAATATATCCAAGTAAATCAATGTAACAACTTTTCTGAAAACCATTTCAATTGAAAATTGCCACAGTACTCATAGCAACCTTCTTAAAAATTTCTTTTAATATCTACTAAATTACATAATTTTGTGGAATACATATTAAAAACTCTTAAACAATTTGTTTGCACTATTGAACATTCAAAAATATACAATACAGGATCTACTAATGCTTCCTTGAGGAACTCCATTTGGAGATGTAAAATTTTAATTTCTTTTTATCTTTGATTCTGGATCAATCAACTTTCTATCTTTCAAGAAAAATATTCAAAACGCAGTGAGCATGAATATGAGCAAAACGTGAAATTCTGCAATCCATTTAAGTTTTCAAAAAAATAAATTTTTAAATGTTAACTTTTTGAATTTCTTTTAAAATTGGATTTTGTAGTTTCCAAGTCATTTTTTTGTATATTTTTTTCAGTAAAGCATTTTTGAATTTGAATTCTATGTATTATTGCTATTATTTTTGGGACCAATTCAAGATGAAATTAGCTTTTGAATAGTTCCAACATCATTGGTGTTTTGAGTAGGCAATCAATGTTAATGTTCCACCAAATTCCATCGAAATTTGAGCAAAATTTCAAAAATTTCCAAAGTATATAAGTATATAAAACCTAGAGGGCAACCTTCAGAAAATTATTGAAAGTTGAAAGACAAATAATTTTGGAATTTCTTAAAATGTAGTATAGTATTAATGCACAGTTTAGGAAAATTTTTCTAAATCTGAAGTTTCTCATATTGAATTGTAATTTATTTTTTTACACAATTTGACGTAATGGAGTTTGTTATTGCAAAGGTTTATGCGTAAACACATCGATTTCATCTTTTTTTCCCAAATCTGCGTATATTTGGCATATTCTGTACAACTTTTCTTATTTACGTTATAATTGGCTAAAGTCCAGATTTTTATTAATTATGCCGTTTTTCAACTTTTTCATATAACTTGAAAATGATAATTATTAAAAAATTATTATCTCGTAGAAGCTTTCGTGCGTGATTCTATCCCATTGATTTTATACAAACGAAAATTTTCGTTTTAAATTAAGAGCATTTTTGCTAATTAACAAATTTACAGTTAATTAATTTGTTGGTGCTGATAATTTAATCAAGATGTCAATGCGACAAGGTCACAGATAAAAAAAATGACACAAACACACTCTCACAACACACACAAGCTATTTTTAATTTTCAACACACCTCCAGGCATCTCCAAATTCTCATTTCATTTCAGTACTAATTAAAACTATAAATTAAATATAAATTACCTTTTTTTTATTAAAATCCTTAAGATTTACAAAAAAAAGAAAACAACGAATTCGCTCACATTTTTAAATAAAACATTATTAATAATACTTCTACCCATAATATTAAAATCACAGTCTCAGTTATAAAAAAGTCAAATCTTTTTTGTTTCTCGATAAAAGAGAACCAACATCATATCTAAACTAAAATGTTCATTTTAAATTATTATCAATAAATAATAGACGGCCGGCAAATCATCTAGATTTATTCATGTCGTTGTTGCATAATTATTTGTACTTGTTCATTTTGATTTCCACATTTTCACATATACACTCACTAATAATTCTTCAAATTGTATACTATAATTTATCGAAACACCTAGAATTCGTAAGCATCTCCCTAGTGAGCCTCCATACTTGTTTTGCCGCGTTTTCCAGTGCCGTTGGGGATTTTCCCTTAAACAAATCCACGTTTGGCAAAAAATAATGGGGACATCTTCGACATTGCAAACACGATATCAATTGTAAAAATATCCCATTTATCCTATCAGCAATGCAAGATTCATCCCATTCCGTTTCCCGGGGATGTTTCTCACATTCGAACAACAAAAGAGTTTTCATATGATATCCAGTAACAGGATTACCCGGTAAATCCAAATGTCTATCTCGTAACGTCTTCAAGATACTCAAACACCTCCTTCTGCATCCACCTTGCAAAAGTCGATTTTCAGCCTCGAGAAATGATAACATCCACGCGTCGCCCTCCATGGCTGATTGTTTACCCTGTAGGGCTATACACTCTTTCGATAGCAAATCGAACCCTTCAGTTTTAACTTCAACTACTAAATTCGGATGCGGCCAGGGTATTTGCGGAAGCGGCCAGTGGGCTGCGGAACGCGGCCACAACCCCGCGCACTTGAACGCGGGCGTTATTTGCACAACGAAACGTTCTCGAATCCTTAATTTCACCTCGGTAGTGTCCGCTATCATTTTCACGGAATCCCTATAGGAACATTTATCACACGCTTGTGCCACTAATGTTTGAAATCGCGACCGCATCTTGCGTGCGGACAAATATCCCGATGCGGTAATAAATTCCACCCACAAGGACATTGAACGCTTGCGTCCGTCACTCAGCTTCAGTACAGCGCATCCCGGCAATGTTCCATCGTCTACGAAGTTCAACACGCCCATTTGATTCAAATACAGCACGACCTCGAATTCGTGTGGTGATATCACTTCGAGACCATCATAACGTCCGTTGTAATCCGTGAGCGAGGATATGAAACGCGGCTCTTGCACCTCGACTTCTTTCAGCACGTCCTGCACGACCCGACATACCTCCTGGATGGTCTTGCTGACTTGAAGCTTACGAGCTTGCACCTTCTCTGTGTAATATTTGTTGATCTGATAGACCATTTTGGATTGCGCCGCTAACATATCCGGCGGAACCAGCATGTTCTCTTCGAACAGTTCCAGTAACTACTGCCACAATCATCCGGAGTCGATGATATCTTCTTCAAGAAGTTGAAGTGGGGGTTGTTGTGGGTTATCTGATAGCGGGATGACGGTGATGGATCGCGGGGAAGCACCAAGTCGACACTGCGGCTTTGCGTCGCGCGGCCCAGGTGAGAACACCCCACCCTCGGAGGCCGGCTTTGCCTTTTTCAACCGCCCCTGTCATGAACCAATCCTCAATGATGTTTGATTTTTAGTTATGTATAGTGCCCGGTGTGCGTATATTTATTATACCTCACCTGCTCTCTCCCCCGTTTGCTCTTCTTTGAATATTTTGACTTTAAGTTACTCTTTGTTTTAAGACATCAAAGCGAAGCGCATTAAGTAGAGACTTGTGATGTATAGTGCATTATTTATAAAATTAATGCTTGTAGTCCAGTAAGTACGGTTTTATTAATGAAATTTAGAAATATCTTTTAGTGGTTTTATGGAATAGAATAAAAAAAGGTTGTTGCTTCTTTTTTAATTATAAAAGTTGACAAAATTTATAGAATCCCTGACGAACTGGGACTATAATTTATAAATGAAAATTTTAAATTAGACAGCCTTCCACATCGTTAATTAATGTATGAGAACTTTAACTTCTTTTTTGTATTTGTAACCATAAAGCATTTTTTTTCTTAAAAAAATTAATTATTAATATCGGACTGAATTCCCAATTAATAAATTAATAAATTTGTTTAACGAAGTGGTTTGTTTAAATTAGGGTTATGGAGGAGAATGACACTACTGGGAACGATTTTTGATTAGTGGGGAGTTTTTCTCCTATCAAGGCCATATAAAAAATATTTAACTGTATTGATGTTTTTATGGCTCTTCGTGTAAAACACATAAAATGTTATTTCCTGGAAAATTAAAGAGTTACAGGAAAAACAAGCTAAAATGATTTCAATCTAATTGAAAACCAGGTCGGGAAAACATTGTTATGCTGGTTGTTGCAGTCTGTTTTGTTTATTATGGTCAATAGAAAGCATTTTAATGTTGATTTCGTTGTATGCAATGTTTGTATTTCGTAAAGATTGCACATTACTCACGACTTGGACATAATAGGAATAATAAGAAGGAATTTTGCTCGTTTCTCAGCTTGATGCCTTATTAAGATCTAAAAGACTCTAAAAGGGCGTTTATAGTTTGGTCATCTGAACATATCTATAATTTTAATCTAATAGTTTTGTTATAAAGTGAATCCTATAATTCCAATTTTTTAAATTTGTATTTTTGCGTTGTTACTAAGTGTATGAAACAAGGAAGAAAATGATCAAAGTGTATTTTGTTCCACCCATGTAGTAATTTCAGATTCTGATGAAATCTTATCATTAATGAAAGCTCAACAAAATTAATTATAATTTCGGATCCTGCGCTTTTTTTCTCTAATTGTAAAAGGGCACTTGACAAGATATGAAAACTGAATTCAATCGGTACTGATATTGAATTGTTTAATTTTTCTCTGCACTGTATAGTGTTACTAACAACAAAGACCGCGATTTAATTGTAGCTCTCCCCCAATTTCAAGTTCCACTTCCAGTCCAACTCAGAAAAAGAATTTCATTTGAGAAATTTCTTGCTTTATAAGTCTTGCCCTTTTGGCAATTTTTATCTCACGACCCAAGAGCGTGTTGCATGAACCTATAAAGTGTTATCTCCCGACTCGTCTAAAAAGTGATGAACTGTCGAGTGCTTTTCGCTTCTATCATTAACTTTTGTTCTTGCCGTCATTTTTTTTGTTTCTTGTTCAGCTGGTCAGTTCATAAGATAAAGGCTCTGCGTAATGTATGATTAGCTATTTCTAGTACTCCGTGAAATATATTGCCGTAACCTAACCTTTTTCCTCGAAATAAACCCAGTTAGGACTTGAAAAAGTTCAGCACAACGCACTTTTTGGACTTTGACTATGACTATGAATCGTGTCTTCCAGATTTTTTGAATGTGTTGTGTGCAATAACACTTTTTTCTATCTTGACTAGGCTTAACTGTAGCAATGAAATGATTCAACCATTTGATAAAAAGTTCAGAGTTTATGTAACCTGAGTCCGAAATTGCTATGGTTCCTGATGGAATACATTGTCCCGCTGACGCATTAGTACAACAAACAATTGTAGATAGATAGATTGATGTTTTCCTCTACGTGCAATAATTTTTTGATTCCGTTTTTGGACCATGGAAAATCCACTTTCGTCGACGTTATAGACGGTCAATGCAGTAAAAAAGGTGTTCATCTACTAATTTTTCTAGAAGATCAAAAAATTGAAAAACCTTTTTTATGGATCTTATATATTATAATACCATGCTCCTTTCTAAATTAAAATTGTGAGAAATTTGGTTCCTCGCTGCTAACTGAAAAGCCAATTGACGAACGTCTGTTACTGTAATTCCGAATAGTCTCTCCTCTAACTTTAATAATATGCTGCGCAAGCTCATCTTCTATTTCTAGAGTTAATGTTGTCAAGCGACGATGGTGCCGAACAGTTTCATTAGCCGTTTTATTCAGCCTGCGCAGATGATATCGAAAAGTGGGTTTTGGAATGTTACACATTACAGTGTAAACCTCTCTATATGCTCTCAAAACGTATTTTGAATGTCCTTTTGAGTCCAATAATTGTATTTTCTTTTTTTTTCTGGCATTTCCTAAAATGAAATTCTCAATATTGAATAGGGATGTATTCAAATATTTGAATTTACCGCCAATTATTAACGAAAATTTAGTAAATCGTACCGGCACGACTAACAGGACAGTGAAGTACGATTGACTTGATTTATCAAGATTTTTAGTGACTACAACTTTTAACTCATTCGACCAGATTAGTAGATTACTAATTACTGTAACTGTAAAAGAATTAAAACAAAACGATTTATAAAACCTTAGAGATTTTAAAGTGAAATAGCACGTGGAACGACAGTGGACAACACAATTAAAGTACGCGGTCGATAAAAATGACAACTGATTTGCTGCATATACTCTAAATGCCTCAAAATTTTAATTTTTCTAAATAGAAACTGTCTCTTATTTTGGTACTACCGGAAAGCTTATTAAATAAATAAGTTTGTTGGTATTGTTCCGATTAATTACTGAGTTAAATTATAGCCTATCGTGGCTTCCATACACGCCAGTTCAAAAACAGTGCAGTAGGCGGTGGAGAATCTTGTTTTTGTGAAAACAATAGCTGAAGAGAAGAATATACCCAAGTTTAATTTTAAAGATTCTTACTGTAAAAGAAAGAAAAATCAAACTCTAGACATCGCAACGCAATGAGTATCTGAGTATCTAGAAAACATTTGACAACTTTTTTACAGCAATAATTTTAATTCGGTTTATACATTTTAAGGTTATCTTAAGGTATGAAACTATCCATTATAATATAAATTTGAATTAACTACATAATTATCCATTTTTGTAGTCTATTGCTTTACTTTGAAAAATTGTAGTATTTCCTTTTAAATTTCTTGATTAAAAGAAGTAGGCGCAGGTAAAGACAAACAAAACAAAACGTAAAAAACAAAAACATTAAAAACGTCAAATTTCTAATTATTGAAACTTTAAATACAACAGAAATATTCATTAGTTTCTGAGTTTTCTTTTCTTTTTGTAGCAAGAATAAATCCTGTTCTTTTGTTTTTTACAAAAACAAAATTTTCCATGCTCTACTGTTTTTAAGCTATAAAAATGTTAAATTCTTGAGAAGTCTGGTTAACAATGTGTAATCAAAAACATTCATTTTTGGGACATCCGGTACTGTCGTTATTCAGTTTATCTATAGGATCAGGTTTATCATGAATTTATAAGTAGTAAGATCAACAACTAACGAGGAAACATTTCCAGAGCTCTTGTGGAATGGAAAAACGAATTTTAGTAATGTGAATGGATAAGGCAGACAAAAAATAATTTAATGTACGAGTTTAGCTGCTAACGCCTTTTAAGAAGAATTATAACCAGAATTGGGTAATTACACGTAAAACCGTAAAGTATTCTTAATGCAAACAAATGGTAAAAATGATTTGGAAAGAACCTTATAGTCAAAGTAAACATAATTATACTAATTCGAAATTACTTAGTAATTGACAACAAAATATATAACTTAAGTAACTATTTAAACTTTCCAGATATTTTCTTTACCTGCTAAGAAGAATACTTTTTTTTAAATGTATTAACATAAATTAAAAATCTAGGTGAAACAAAATTCTTGAAAGGACTGTATGCGAAACCTTTGAGCATGGAAACAATTATACTAATCCCCTAACAATTGAAACAAAATTTGTGATTTAGATAGGTTTTCAAGAATTTTTGAATGCATTCTTTTACTTCATTGACTGGGTATTTTTCCGTTTTCTATTCTTAAGAAGTGTAATTGTTTGAACAGGTGAGGCGGTATGGTCTATTTATAACATTAAGTGCTTAGGTGCATCTTAGTGGATAAGTTACCTTGCTGTTTGTGTTTGCTTGTTAACTTTTCAATACTAATTTTAGGATTAGAGGCAAACATCTTACAGCCCCAATCTAGGGGTAATAGTTTAAACAATGAACAACAAATAAAGGTTGAAGATTTTCTAATAAGCAGATTAGATGCAGAAGGCCTTAATGACTTAGAACAGTTTAAAAACAATCTTTTCATCTTTACATTCAAAAAATGTGCCTTCATTTTAAATTTTTACGTTTTGGACTATGGTTGTCAAGCGACATCTCTGAAATCGTTAGATATTCTAGCATCTTCGGCAGAATTAGAAAGGGCATTTTCTAATTGGTTATATGTGCGCAATCGAGTAACTTTCGACAACTATAAGAAACTGTTGTTTATAATAGTATGTGTGTGATTTATAGCACGAGGCGAAAAATGAGGATTAGTATTCAGTTTGACATTCTAAGCATAAAATATGAAATAACTTTTTTTCGATCGTCCTTTGTTTTTAAGATACTGAAGTTCAAAGTTTTAACACCAATCAGAAAAGAATAAAGGAAGACAACAAGGAAATTTTATTTTAAAATGTAATAGCTAGACTGAAAGAAAAAAAACTTAAACTCATAACTTGTGGCCCCATAAATAAAAATCCAGTGGATTTAGATCTAGACCTAGCAGGCCAGGGAACTGGGCCACCTCCCATTAAAATGGTTGTTTAACCATTCCATGACATTTCTTGGAGCATACATACGTGGGTGCACTGTTCTGCTGAAACCACATCATGTTGCGTAACGCTAATAGAACATTGTCAAATAATTCAATCGAACTTTTATTAAAACATTTCAAGTGATTCGCACCAGTTAAACGACGAGACCAAATTTGTATTGGCAGCAAACGACCGTTAAGAATCTTACAGCATAAGTTGATAGAAAATACGTGCACATTGTGGAAGTTATTGATACCGTAATCTCTGGTGAAAGTAGCTTCGTCAGACCATCAAATGCAACGAATAAAATTGTGATCTTGCTCGAGCTGTCTGAGAAGCCATCGAGAAAATGGTAATCTATGTTATCTTCATGATGGACAAGTTGGTAATGATAAGGATGCAACTCTTCCCCTCCAAACAAAGTTTTGAGAAAGTTTGAGAGATTTGTAATGCCACATTGTCGCATTCTTTGAAATGCATCAGAAAATACACGATGAGATGACTGACGTCTATTGGGAAATCTTTGATATTCTCGACATCTTTCTAAAGCATTACCGTTTCAGAAACCGTACACAAAAATAATATCTGCATATTTTTCATTACTGAGCTGCATACTTGCCAAACTTCTTACCTTTTTTAATCACGAGTGACAACCGCCAAACCCTAGTAAGCAATTATTTTGTTCCCACACGATTTCCATGGCTTAGATTTTAATGAAGAACAAATTAACTTTGGAAAACTTTTTACCTCGATAATCTCAAAAACGAGGCACGACCGGAAAAAAAGTTATTTCGCATTTTATGTTTAGAATGTCAAACTGAATACGAATTTTTATTTTTCGCCTTGTGCTATAAATAACACTGTATTATACTTTAAAAGTTTGGATTCGAAAAAATGAAGGGTACAGGGAAAAAGGATGATTGTCCAGAATTTATAATTTTCAGATGTACACGTAGCAAAATGCAGATGGCGTCGTAGTTTATGACAAAGTGTTCGTACAAGCTAACAAAGATAAGGCTTACACGATATACTGCAATGAATATACAGCTTACAGAGGAAAAAGATGAATATCCTCACCATTGTGGGAAAGAAAGATGAATTTCCAATTGCGCAAGTCCACTTGCATGTGTGAATATTGTTTTAGAACGATTACAAAAGTGGCCTTAAAATATCGTGCTCTTTGACCCCAAATTGCATCTTAAACACTGGCAAGTACTTAAAACAATAAGAGGATTTTGTAAGCAAGCTGTATTAAATTAATTTCTCAAAGATTACAATGAGTGACGTAGAAAGTGTTGAGTTAACATCAACGTCTGCAAAACGAAAATTTAGCGAAAAAGCTAAAACTTTGTTGGGTACCGGCTGTGGGTGCAGTAGGCTAAAATGTTTTGAAAATATCTTGTTTGAGGAGAGAATGGTAATAATAAAACATTTTAACGGACTCAAAACGCATGACAAGCAGAATCTGCACTTAGGCACCGAAGTCGAAAAAGAAATGATGAAGATGTTGACTATCATTCGTTTTCGTACAAATACAAAGTAGGTGTTCTTCGTGCAAACGGTCCTGTTGAGGTTTCAATATGCTACACAGCCATGTTTTCCTTGCATAGGATATCAGCCAAACATCTTCAAAATATTCAGCATCAACTGGCCACTAGTTTCATATGAAACCCATAGAACCATATTTGTAACAGATTTTAACATAACGTTCGATTATCCACGAACAGGCACATGCAGTTATTGCGATAAATACAAAGGAAAAAAATCGAGCATGGAAAACGATCAGCTTCAAAGAGAACACTTTTGCGTTTGGACACAGAACATAGGGTCCATCTATTGACAGCGGAGACATTTTACAAAAAGAAAGCGTACAGCTCGTCTGAGATCGCAAAAAGATAATAGGATTGGGGCCATTGCAATTGATTTTCAAAAAAACTTACCAGTACCCAACATAAGCACCAATGATGTTTACTATAAAAGGCAGTTGGCATTTTATTCGTTTAATATTCATGTTCTATCTACTGGTGAGTTCTTTGTTTACACATACACGGAAACCGCTGCGAAAAAAGGCTCCGATGAAGTGGCATCTATGTTGTTTCACTTTATTTTCAAGCATATGGCTGACACTGTATAGAAGAACTTGAGATATTTTGTGATTCGTGTGGTGGCCAAAACAAAACCCACACACTATTTTGACTTCTGCATTTTATTGTTCATAAAACGAATTGTTTAAACTCCATCAAAATGACGTTTCCAATGCGCGGACACAGTTACCTAGAGTGTGATAGAAATATGGGACTGATTAATCTAAAAGCCATTGTGGAGCTTCCTGATGGTTGGAACCAAGAAATTACGAATGCAAGACTGAAACCTAGTCCATTTAAGGTCGTAAGCTGCGAAGACCAACAAATCTTTCGATCATGGTCTGACCGCTTTAGTAATTTGTATGTCAAGAAATGTCCCTTTGAAAGTAGACCCATTCGAGAACTCGTAATCAATAAAGCACTACCAAGAATGATGCAGTGGCGAGAGACATACAATGAATCCTATACCACATCAATAGTGACACCAACAAAACGAAAACAAGGAAGGTCAAGAGAACTACGAGTTGGTCAGATTGAATTGTCCAAACTGAAGTATAACGGACAAATTCCATTATCTCAAAAGAAGTACAACAATCTTCAAGAACTTAAACGCTTTTGTCAAGACCCTCGTACAAACGAGTATTATGCGAATTTGTACCAAAACGACTTATTTTGAAACACATTTGGTACTGCAACCAATATCTTGTAAGCGACTGTTTATAAATAAATTTTGTTTAGATTTGCTTGAAACCAGTCAATATTATTTTGTAATGTTTATGTGACATTCATCATTGTTTCCCAGGAGATTTTGGGCCAACTCTATTTCATCTTTTTTTTTAAATTAGTATATCATAAAACAGGGAATGGGGTCGTTTCCTGAAATGGATTTATTGGAATCTAAACAGATATTATCATTCTAGACAGAATATATAGTTAATATCCATTAACAGTTTTTTCCGTAATATGATAAATAAAGAATTATAAGGAAATAGTTTTTTAAATTTTAAATTGAAAAAAAAAGTGAAAATTAGAAGCAGAAAAAATCTGAAAAAAAAGCCAGCGTTAATTTAAAGCGAAAGCAACCCAAATAAGCAAAAATAATATTTTAGGAAACGACCCCATTATGGTAGTGATTTAAAACTAGGTATATTCAAATAAGGCATCATGTCACAATTTGTCAAATACTTACTATATTGAGATGTGAAACGCACACGAGCTTTTGAATATTCAAATTCGTTTTTCTCAAAAACTGCAATTGGTGACATTCATCTTTTTTCCCCTGTACCCTTCAATTGGAAAGAATACTATAATATTATTTCGTAATTATAGTGTAAACCATTCTGTTACGTTGTGTTTAACATTTTTTATCATTTTTGTTTTTAGTATAAGGATTTGCTGTTTTATAAAATAATAAATACACTTTTGCATATTTTAGTTTTTTTACTGTAAAACATGTAAAAAAAACAAGCACGTATTTTACATACTTTTACCTGATCCTTATTAAATTCATCAATTAAAGAAACTTAGAATTGAGCCCTTGAATATTGAGTTTGCATACTTTTCTTGAACTTCCTTTGGCTGATTAGTTATCACAGTTGAAGCTGGTAAAGGCCAGAAGAAAGTATTACGTATATTTGAATTCGTTTGTTTTTAGAGACGTTAATAGCGTAAACTAACTCAACACATTTATTAGTACATAATAATTCTGAAACATTTATTTTTTAATATCTAGGTGGGTTTCAAATTTTTATTAACAATTATGTAAATTAAAATTTTATTTCATTAAATATTGCTGGACACGCAAAGAGAATCCGAAGATTTGTATGAAATCATTGAGAAGTTACCAAATGCAAAATTAAATATTTAGCAAATAAACTGCTCAACTTTTATTTTGTTTTTATATATAATTCTACATTAATTTTGTATATTTGGTTGGAATTTTATTTATGTACAAAACCCAATAGTAATCGACCAACTTTTCTTTGAGAATTACTTTGCTGTACTAAACGGCAGGCTAGATTTAACGTATCTTCGCCTAATCGATTAGAGGGCATACTGGCATTATTTGTTATCAAAATATTTGATATTCTGTAGCAAAAATCGAAAAAAACGGATTTTTGAAAATTTTATAAATTATGTCCCTACGCACTCGGGAACGAAATTACTTTTCAAATTACTCAATTCTAAAATATTTATGATTCTACAAAGCAAATCTTACATCACAATAAAAGAATTATTTATAAATGACATGTCAACAACCGTTGATGCCTTTTTGTTTCTAATAAACATGAAAAATAATCTTTTTTTTTGGTGGGCCACTTCAATTGTTGAGCAGTTTATTTTCGAAGAATTTAGAATATTAAAGTAACTTGAACTTTACCTACATATGGCATGCTTATCTAATCTTTTTACGTTGTTAAATTTTATAAGTAGGAGTTTGAAGAGTTTTTGAAATTAGTCGATATTAGACCGTTAAACTGGCGAGTGCTGTTTCTGAAAAAGTTGGTATAATTATAAAAGTTTACTGTGAAAATACGTTAAATTGTATTAAATAAAAGTTATTGAGAAATTCGTAGTGGAATTGAATTGCAAATCAAGTTGTGTGTTACTATAAGTCTGCGCTTTCATTTATTTTCTGGTCGTGTCACAAAATTCAATCTATAGGATTAGAGATGGATCAAAGATGAAAAAAAAGAGAATTTGTTTAGCACTGATGTGTGAAATAGTTATCCAAGGTAAGATACTGACTATTGATCCATTTTTGTCAAAGGCATTTGATCCAAGAGGCTATGATCTTCAACATTCATCCAACGAACTATCAAAGCATGCTAGATCATCTAATATCTAAACGAAAAAAACAACTGTGTTAGAACGATTTAGTTCAATTACAATTTAATGTAAATTTCCCAAAAACTTTATTTCTATGAATGTAAACGTTTGTAAAACAAAACAAGTAATGCCAGTTATTTTTGGTTATTTTGTTTAAAACACTAAAAATGTGAAACACGCATCGTAAGTAACAGTCTTTCCATTTTAAAACCTCTTCCGGATTAAAATCTAAACTTTTTGGATGTGGGAATATTTTAAACATTGTAATAACGTTTCCATAATTAGAGGTAGCTCACAACATCTATAGAATTGTAATTATTGATAGATAGGCAGTGTGATTACTAGGAAATAATGGAATAATCAATTAAAATGACTATAGGATTCATATAATTTTTATAATATAATTGTTTTTATTCCGTTTAGGTCGCTCCTTTCTCACGTCTTTTAAACAATAATAATACTTTAAATATTTTTAGAATTCATTTGAAATGTCAAGTTAAATATTTATTTCTAATAATAATAATAATAATAATACGTATAAAGAAAAGTTAGAAATTCTTCTGGTTTATAAAATCTTCCATGGATAATAAATTGATATTTTTTTTCTTTTATCTGTTTTTTTTTAGAATTTACAATCAAGTTCACATTTAGTGTAGAAGATGTTATAATTTATTAGTTGTTTTTATCTAAATTCGTTTCAAATTTCATATAGTAATACAGGTTCTGTTTGGATACAGTTTCAACGTTCTTACTTTCAAGGATTAATAAAGAGAATTGGGACGTGTAAAGGAAAAAAAACCTTTATGTTTTACGTAATATTTTATCAAGTTGAATGTGATATTAATATTTTTGTTTCTTTTTATTTTCAGGTAAGTCAAAGATTGGATTATATATAACGCATTGGTGTTGGTAAGTTTTTGCATGGACATTTTTTGAAATTATCAGATTGTTGTAATTATTTATAAAAACGATTTTGATTTAATTTATTTCAATTGCAAATCTTCAATATTAAATTATTCGATTATTAAGTTACTACTAATTTTTAATTGCATCATCACGTTGTGGTTAATTGGAGCCTAGAGCTTTTTATATTATTTAGTAACCCTAATAGAAAATGGTTAAAATGCAAATACATTAGAGCAAGTGAATTAAAATTGCAAGATTGCAATTTAATATGCAGAGTGAATTTTTTTAATGTTTGCTATAGGAAATTACTGCAGCTACAAAGAGTTACTACAGCTTTACGAACTTAATTAAACAAGCACGAATCTCGATATCAGATGAGTCCGCTAACTCCTAATTTGCGTACGTGTTACATAAAATATTTTTTAGTAGAAGTTCTTCAAATTAGTGTTAAAGTAATTCAGAAATTTCGAATTATAGAATTATTCTAAAGCAAAATTTTGTAATAGAGATTACCATAAGTTAGAAAACAACATCGCTTTTATGAGACAGCCAAGTACGGTTTCCATAAAATTCAGTTTTTCCAAAACAGCAATTACATATCAGCTGAACATTTTAAGGAGAAAACTGAAGTTTTGTTAGAAAAGATATCAATGCATATGTCTTGTAAATTGATGTTTGAATTATGCATACACAAGCAAACAAAATTTGTTTTGATTTCCCCTTTTGTCCATTGATGGATGTTTTTTTTTTTAAATCAACCCATCAGCTAGCTGTCTAGAGCTTGCTGTTATGCACAATTATTACAATTCAGTTTAAAAAACTAACTTAACGTCACTGTTTTAAAATTTGTCTAGATTCGACAAGCATTGTGTAAGCAACATCAATTTTATAAATCCTAATCAAATGTGTCACATCCGTTACAGAATACAGCAAAAAGTTTATAACGTGCACAAAAAAAAAATAAAAACATTAAGATGAAACCTTTATAATTAAAAGTAGATAATTGTTTTTGTTTATGTTTCATGCGAATTCCTGAATTACTTACCACAAAAATAATGTAACGGGTGTGACACGTCGTGTCTGGTATAGAAAACTGAAATTGAAATCTAATCTTAGAGAATGAACATAAAGTTGAAAATGAAAAGATATTGATAGAAAACGAAAGATAAATCAGATAAATGATCAGTAGCCATAAATAAGTAAGAGTGGGAGACAGGGAAAGAAAAAAGGTTGACCATGAAATTATTAGGTCGATACTGAGATTCGGAACTAATCCCGAAGTGTTCTACTGTTTATTTAAAGAAAGATTTGTAAACAGTCTCTTTAACTCAAGAACGCAACTCGTAAAATCTAAAACTAAAACTAAACGACACAATTAAACACACATTATTCGTTTCTCGAATCCCGAAAGGGTCGAAATGTAGTACTAGATTTAACTAGAAATTGGCCGTAAGCAATCTAAAGACTACTACCGTAATAATTCTCAAGTTGACTGTTTCTGCTGAAATTTCTGGAATTGAATTCCCTATAGTTGGATACTTTCATCCCCTATCATTCAGTTGTAAATGAAGGTTGTAGCTTTTGAGGACACACAGACTTCCTTATATATGAGCCACTGTTCGTAATAGTTTGGACAATAAAGCTATTCTCGTAATAACTACTGTATTTATCTTAAATGACAACATTTAACTTATAAAACACTTAAACTTACACCTAAATACACAAATAACGTTTAACTCTTGAAGAACAGGAAAACAAACGGTGTTTACAAGTTCGTTACAATATTCGGATTGTATACTATCTCAAATGCTCTGCAGTTTTGCTTTGAGCTCTTGCCACTGTTCGTGGTGGATTTTTAAGTAGCTGTTTTTTTCATTTTGTTTATATAAACTGAATCGTCGAAAGATCTGGACTACTAGACGTGATCTTCAAGTCATACCTTTATTATTTTTGCCGAATAACACGCAGCACCGTCCTGTTGAAATATAACTCATTTCTAGGAAATTTGCATAAAAGTATTGATGGTAGCAGGCGGCTATCCTGAAAAATTTCTCAATGTCGGGCAAAACATTTCCGGGTATTGCCTACACAACCATCGAATTTCGATTCATCTCTCCAAATAATTTAGCGCCACTGATCTTGAGGCCAATATCTATAGGTTTTTGCCCGTTTCAACCGGTTTTTTGTTTGCAGTTTAATTAGCAAAGTTGGCCTATTTGGAATAATCAAATGTTAAGCTGTAGTAAATTTCAAGCTACCTTATACAATTTCTTTTAATCTGTCTTTTAGTCGTCTCCACCAATAATTGTTTGTTGTTAATTGCATCTCCCCATAGAACAGTAAGTTTACGCGTATTTGAACGTCGGTTGGCTTTTTTATAATCCTTCTTAGAGCTCTTCTGTCAGCATTGGAAATAGTAGATGGACGACCACTTTTCTTTTCTTTTTTTTTTTGAACGACAGTACCGGTTTCTTTATACAATTTAATTATAATCCTGTACTGTCGATCGAAAGCTAGTTATTTATCGCACGGAACTACCGTTATTGTGTGACTTAATGATCAATAAGTGCAATTTTTCACTTAAATACTTACCACGAGCTATATTTTTGCTAAAATTCCAACAAAACTTACATTTGTGACTTATTTTGTTCCCAACAGATTTGGTTTTGTTCTAATAAAAGCATGACGTCATAGCTTTACAACTATTTACTTTTTAAATGTGAACTAATACTTTTTAAAGATTCCACAATATTATTTTTTTGTTATATTCCACATCGCATATTGCTTAGTATTAATAAACTTGATAATACAGTTTTCTGTAAGAAACGTAATTATCTTGCAATTTTAGCTTAAGCTTCAGAATTTTTAAATCTTTGTTAAACAGAAATATATTTTTTTAGGTTCTCCGAACTAAATATTATGAGCCGGGACTCGTATGAGAAAAGTGAGGAAGATTGAATGCATGAGTCACACTGGTTACAATTTATGTTTATGTTAAACAGCAGTGATTTGCCCTGCATGCAGCTGCATATAAATTGATAAAAAATAAGAATGTGAAACGTTGGTAAAATTAGACTGTTTGCGTTTCGTGTGGAATTGCTGAAAATATCTAGTAAACCGTAAACTTTTCTTTCAAAACGAAAACTGCATTGAATTAAGTTCATAAAACTGCAACTTTTTTATCATTTAACCGTCTCTGCACCTGCAGTAAGTTTCCGAAATCCTAATACTAAACATCGAGAAAAACTCACCCTGCATATCCATTTGTTTCTCTGGATACTGAAATGTCTAGATATTTTTGTATTTTAGTTTTTTATTTCATTTAAAACGATGCGATGAGTGATTCTTGTTTAGAAGGCAATGGTTTGGTACTCTTGTTGATACCAAACCTGAATAAAGTTCTTTTTTTATTTAAAAATCCACCGGCATTACAGTTCCTTCCAAAAATATGAGTAGCAACATGGCTAGGGTACTTTCTAGGGAGAGCAAAAAAGATAGGTTATGTTTTGTCGTACAGTTGTCATTATTTATATTTTTCTTTGTATACTTAAGATGTTTTTCCAAATCTGATGTTTCATGTCTTTCAATAAGAATTTTTCTGTTGCTTTCATTTAAGTATTTACAACTCATTGCTTTCAAAACTTTTTATAACAATGACCGTGAAATTTTGTGACCTAGCTCTTCAGGCAAAAAGTGATCATTCAGTAGCTTAGAAGTAGAAAGCTCCAAGTCCACTTTTTTAAAAGTAAAATATGAACAGCCAATCAGTTCGTTTGCACTTGTATATGTGATAATTCAAACTATTTAGTCATTTTTTCTGTTTTGACATTGAGCGAAGGTTTCTTGTGACCACCATGACTTGTGGACGACGATAACTTTTACCCAAGAATAACCAACAATAGCTCTAGATACCTAGAATAATTACTACCCAAGATTTTTGAAGCTAGACTTTATGCTAAAGATCACAAAAAAATGTCTGCAAGATTTTTTTAGCTGATGACTGCTCAACGAAGAAGGTATGCTTTTTAATTCAGTTATAAATTTCATTAGGGCTTTTACAAATTTGGCATTTAATAAATTTCTTTCTTTCAACGACGACAGCATAATTTTTATTTTAAACACGAGGTTATCTATGAAAGCGCAAGAAATTAGCTTTGACAGGCCTTGGCAGATATCACTCTCTGCTGTCCTCAGTATTGTCACCATAATACAAGTCACACTGTCATAGGGAAATATTGTATTAATCGACATAAATCAACAAGTAGTGGATTTTTAAATAAAAAAGAGCTTGCTGCGCCTTATTACAGAACGTTCTATAGAATTTACTCAGTTCAAAGAACATCTAGAGATCTTCATTTATTTACTATTACTATAAACATTTAAATTTTTTTTGAATTTTTGCAACCAGACTTACTTGCGATACTTTGGTCTTATTGTTGCCCAATTTTCATTTTCTTAAAGCCCCAAAGCTTATTTCTTAGTCTGAGGACTACTAACTACGCGTTGTTAATTTTTTTTACCAAAACCTCTTTGCTGCTTATCAACTACCAGCTTTGTTGCTGTTGGTTTTCTTAAGGGTCGATTGCACCAACGAACGATTTGATTGCCATCGAGATTAATTGCAGATCAAAAAGACATTTTTATCTACCTAAATGTGGAAAAAATTCAATTTTGGAGAAAAACTGTAATCTTGTTTGCAGATTTTGGAATGTTAGAAAACCAACTAATCGCGACATTTTTTTTTATAACAAAATGTAAGTACGTACAGCTTTTTGCATAGTACTTTCTCTTAATATATGAATTGATCAAATACACGAAATCTGATTTAGTATTAATTACATAAAATTTGATTCCTAACAGCCGATAAGACGACTTCGGATAATTAATATGAAATTAGATTTTGTATATTTAGTTAATTGCTTCATTAAAGAAATGATTTGCGACATTATTTATGCAAAAAAAACTGTACATCACTGGAAACGTTATCTTTTAACTTCCAAACTCGAATTCTCTAGACACTAATTTTTGTAAAGATTGAAAAATTATGTTGACACCCATCATTTTGTTAATTTGAAATGATACCGTGTAGAAGCTAAAATCGATAACAGTTTGGGTCTTTAATAAATTAAATTGTGCCTAACAGTCTTACCTAATTGTTGAAATATTTGCCAATCAGTACTCTTTCTTTGTTTATACAAGTAGATTTTCTAATACAGTCAAACTTGGTCAAGAATATTCAAAAACAAAGTTGATTTTCATAGAATTTATTTATTTTAAACTACAAACATTTATCAGAGTTTTTAAGACTGTCGTTCAGTCGAAATCGAGTTATTAAAACTAAGACGCCATCTTTGGGTTATAGTAATGAAAATTAAAAATATTTTGGCTACTAGACTAAGTAAAAAGATTTAAAACTTAATTTTTTATTTGAGATTTTCGATATACCGTTGACTAATAGCAAGGGTTTTGAAATTTCTTATCAGCAGCAGTTGAGTACTTGAGTATGATAATGATAAATTTGTATGATAGTTTATTAGAAGCGTATCGTAACATACAGACTGCAGTCTTGAGGACAAGTTAGGTATTGTTGAATAAGAAATTTCGCTGGCGGGTTTTTGATAACTTCAGACGCTACTTATAGCTGGAGGACCTATTTCTAGACTAATATTAATTAAATTTAATAATGTAGTTTTAACGTCACACTCAAAGTCTCCCAAACAGCTATTTATTGTGAATAATAAGCATTTATAAAATATATTTGCGATTTTCAAGGATACCTGGAAATGTTTAAATACAAATCGATGTTTTATTTAACAAAAATTGATAAGCAGGAAAATACAGTAAATATCAGATTGTCTTAGTTTTAGGAATTTTGTAGAAAAGAATACAAATGCATACAATATCAAAGGTGATCGCAAAATTCAAAGTCAGATGTTTAAAGGAAAAAAATACGACTATTGTCTGTTTTTTAAGTCTTCTATAAGAGCAAGAAAGTTAAGACAAATTTTAAATTTTTCGAGAAGACTCTCCACTTATAGGTACACGTTTGAGTATGGCCTATATCATAGGCTAGTATCTCTTTTAAATATTGTCTATTTTTTTTTTATTATAGCATTTTTACGTTTGTCTCGATTTTCAATGTATCTATAGAAGGGTATTGTGGAACTTGCCAATTGATTATGATTGGATTTTTCTTACCGTGGGCCTACTTACCTCTGATTGTTGAGTTTTGATTTCGAACGTTTTTCCTGAGCGTAGAATTTGTAGTAATCGTTAGTGATTGTGATTTCTTCAAACTTCTTCTATATATTGAAACCCATTTTTTTTACTTTTTTCGTTGTTGTTGTGCCTTTGACTTGCTCAGTTCTTCAGTTCAATTTTAATCATTCGTGTTACTATATTTATTTTGTTACAAGTCAGCTAACGACTCTCCGCATGTCTGTATCCAATCTTAATCTCGTTCTGCAATTTTTCCTTTTAAATTCTGATTTGCAGCCTATTGACTTTTATCAGAAAATTCCTCTTTTTCTTGTCTTTCTTAAGGTTGACGATTCTACACGGAGATCTAAGTACTAACTGAAGGACAACTGAATAATATGAAAATTTGTTTAAAGATATAGAGCTTCCATTAAATATTTATTAGGCATTAAATGGAGGTTTCTAACTTAACTCGAATTATACTTTTAGTAAAAAAGCCTTTATTTGCCATGTCAAAGAGAACTTTTTTTCTAAATCGTTAAATAGTTCCTCTTTATGTAAATATTTTTGTTAGTTGGTATAACCATCGGGAAAAGCAATAACCATGTATTTGATTTATTTGATTGCGGTTTTTGTTTTTTACTTTAGTGATACTTAACTCAATAGGTATCTCCTTGCAATACAGAAGAAGAGAAACAAGACGGATGAAATATTGCTTTTGATATTTTAATTTTTCAAATAAACAATGCGAAAAGCATTTAGGAAACACAAACAAATGCATTATGTAAAGAATTTAAATTTCCATTTTTAGCTAAAAATAGGAATTAGAATCAAAATAAATTAATCGTTTAATCTCAACCATAACAGTAATTAATTCAGTTAGAACATGCAAAAGATTTAGGAACGTTTATTATAATAGTAGTGGTTGTTTTATCAAAGGTGAAATATGTAATTTTTGCGTGATTTTTAAAATTTTACTGATCTGTCCTTGATATTTCAGTTAAACAATTTTGGTAAATTACAGCGAAAAGGTGGCATAATAACATTATTCAATTAATTGTACTAGAAGTAATAATCTACCATTTTTAATTGCCAAATAATTGAGAAAAATTCCCCCTCATAAAAGAAAAATTAAAATAAAATAATTGCGATAAATTACATATAATAAGCTTTTATTTGCATACTTAACAATATAAAATCACAATCTTGAGGACATAAAATAATTTTTACTACTTACATAACAAAATGTCACTCACAACAATTTGCAGGTATGATTACAAAGTATACACCAGAGATTATTTATTTACACAAATTTACAAAACTTTAATAAAAAAATTTTATTGGAAAATATTTAAAAATGATAATTACACTATTTACACCAAAAAATTATAAATAAATAAAATATTCTTAATTGCCCAATTTCATTATTATGGCACTAAACAAAGACTAATAGAAACAGTACTAGTACGAATGGAATATAAAAAAATCTTGAATC
The DNA here is from genome assembly GCA_011009095.1 of Ignelater luminosus. Classification (NCBI taxonomy): domain Eukaryota; kingdom Metazoa; phylum Arthropoda; class Insecta; order Coleoptera; family Elateridae; genus Ignelater; species Ignelater luminosus. The sequence continues at coordinate 107,780 of VTPC01090641.1, read as the reverse complement.
ACAATAACATTAATTTAAATGTTGGCTTAATAAGAAAATTTGGCCTACGAGTATACGACGACGTATAAATATTCCCATTATAAGAAATAATTTAGCTACCTATTTTGAGGAATGATACGTAAGTCAAAGTCTTACAATTTTTCCAAACATCTAGTATTTGTTAACATTTCCCTAGTTAACCTCCATACTTGTTTGGCTGCATTTTCTAACGCGCTCGGCGATTTACCCTTAAACAAGTCTAAATTTGGAAGAAAATAATGCGGACACCTCTTGCATTGTAAGCAAGAAATTAATTGCAAATAAATCCCATTTATCCTGTCCCCTATACAAGATTCATCCCATTCGCTTTCTCTGGGATGCTTTTCGCATTCATAAAGTAGAAGAGTTTTCATATGATAGCTTGTAACGGGATTTCCGGGTAAATCTAAATGCCTATCCCGAAGGGTCTTCAATATACTAAGACATCTTCTTCTGCATCCACCTTGAAGGAGCCTATTTTCCGCCTCATTGAAGGATAAAACCCATGCGTCACCCTCCATCGCTGATTGTTTACCCTGAATGGCTACACTTTCTTTCGATAACAAATCAAAACCTTCCGTTTTTACTTCTGCTACCAAATTAGGATGAGGCCATGGTATATGTGGTATAGGCCAATGAGCTGCCGATCTTGGCCATACACCGGAACATTTGAACGCGGGAGTGATTTGTACTACATACCTTTCACGTATTCTTAATTTAACTTCAGTAGTTTCTGAGATCATTTTAACACAGTCTCTATACGAACACTTGTCGCACGCTTGTGCCACTAAAGTTTGAAAGCGCGAACGAATTTTTCTAGCAGAAAGATAACCTGAAGCCGTAATGAACTCCACCCATAGCGACATGGAACGTTTACGGCCGTCGCTTAATTTCAATACTGCGCAACCAGGTAAAGTACCATCGTCCACAAAATTAAACACTCCCATTTGGTTTAAATACAGTACAACTTCAAATTCTGTCGGCGACACAACTTCTAAACCTTCATACCTTCCGTTGCATTCCGTTAAAGACGATATAAACCTCGGTTCTTGCACTTCCACCTCCTTGAGGACATCCTGTACGACTTTACACACCTCGCGTATAGTTTTAGCAATGGTCCCCATTCTCGTTTGTACCCTTTCCCCGTAATATTTATTTATTTGATACAACATTTTCGACTGGGCCGCCAGCATATCTGGTGGCACCAGCATTATGGCACCTAATGATGGGGTCAACACACACCCGCCGTCGCTTCGATACTGGGGTTCCGTCAGGTGAACAGGTCCGGCGGAGCGATCGCTCCGAAGGCGTGCTCAATGTGTATCCGCCTAGTTTGTGCCGTTTCCAACGAATGGACTCCGCGCAGTAGCATGGGGTCTTTATGCTTATGGAATCGATACGTCGCTCCGCCCGGATTTTCACCGGGAACACGCCTTCGTGTTATAGGATGTTCGCATTTCATTATTTAGAGTAGGTAACTCTGTGGAAATTCGTTTACCTTATTATGATTTCATTAATTCTTGTTTGGGTGCGTGCGAATCAAATAATTTATCCGCTTTAATATTTTTCGAACAGGTTCGTTTTTTTGTTTTTTGTAAATTACATAACAATCAAGAGCGTTGTTTTGATTACAGTTTATTATCATATCTGAATTGAATCTAAGTCATCTAACTCATAATGTTATTTTATGAAATTGGGGTTTTGAAAAAAATTAAGGTTGACAACTGGGATTATAAAAATCAAAACTTCAAACGAAAATACATTCCTTGTCTAGTTTAGCTAAATATTTTCTTGGTTATTTGCATATGTGCTCTGATCAAAATGTAAACCATGCAAATTTCAAGGTTACCTTTTCTTAGGTTAGGTATGTTTGAAAATAGCTTTTACTCTTTTTTAGTAAAATTATTGTTTTCCAAATTTCTGTTTGTGTAGAAACATTCTTCCTGTTTCCCATACGATTTTTACTGTAACATGAGTAAAATTGCAATGTCAGACAGATTCTTGATACGATAGGAATAAGCAAGTTGTACCCGATACATGAGGTTTAGAATGTATTAAACTGTATTGAAACTTGGCCAAAAATTATTTCTTGTCAAGTTTTAAGCTTAACAAACTTCAAAAGAGCAGTTTATGATGGGAATGTTTTCTCGTCTAATGAAGAAAACGGAAATAAGTTTACGGAAAATTTGGTAACATTGATATACAATTTCTGAAAATCTATTGTTTTTTAGACTTTATGATCTTGTGAAAAACTTCGTTTAGCGGCGGAATTCCAGACTTGTAGACGTAATCCGTTCGTTCATTCAAGTTATTTATTTACTGTTTACTTCTATATGTAGAAAAAACACTACATAAACTATTTTTCCTTTCCCAAGAATAGAAGTTTTCAGTGAAAAGCATAATATTCAGTGTATCTTTATTTCATTGCTTCGTTCAACATCAGAACATTATTCAGGAGTATTGTGTATGGAACAAGAGTTCTTTCCATAAGATTATGGCAATGTGGATTGGTCGAAACTGTTACTGTATCCATCAGACGTGGAGTACCTACTATCTCTACACTCTCCAAAATACTATGCCTTTATCAGAGCTATAATATTGACTGATGTTACTCTATTGGGTTTGTTTTCTCATAGTCTCATAGTCTCATAGTCATTTTCCAACTAAGAGGGCTACTTTGCGTTTTTTACTACTACATACTGGAAGGTCACAGGCAAGGTTTTGAATTCATTCGCAAATGGAAATTTGAAAAAAAAATTGATAGTCTTTATGTATGATATAAGATTTTCTGGATTTATTTCTGGAAAGCAGTTATGGTGCCAATTAAAATCTATCAGAAATGAGAATTTTTGATTTCATAAGGAATCTCCAGACACTTGTGAAATTTTCTCGAGAACAGTACATTTTCAGATAGTAGAGATTCTATAAAAGTCGGTTTTTAATGAAAGCGCCCATCCGAGTTTTTTTATTGCATCCTCCAGCAGGACGATTGTAAGATGGCGTTGCCTCCGATGAGTAAGCTGAAGAGTAGCAAACGATCAAAAGTCAACGTGCCATCAAACTGAAATTTCATTAACATCGAAATTAAAATAAAATGATGACGATATTGACTCTGATAAAACGTAAAAAAACAAAATTAAGAATGCGACAAGTCCCGTCTTAATATTCTGCGTTGTTCCTAAAGATATAAAAGAAAAAGATATTTTAAACAATCCCTTTTTACTAAGACACGATGCGAAGAAATGCAAAAGTAACTTATTATTGTTAATGCTAAGGTATGTTTGTAGTAACCAAGTTACAGTGAAACCCGCTTAATAGAAGCTCGGTTATAAGAATATCCCGCTTTAAGGAATAAAAATTCAAGGTCCCAAATCAGTGCCATTTAATCCTTAACAAATTTTATGGCTTAATAGAATATCGCATATCGGATAATGTAATAATTTCAGCACGAGAATTAACAAACATGTATCGGATAATGGAATAATCTAGAAAAAAAAAAACTGAAAGAGAAATACAATAATAATCAACAAATTATGGTCTATGATTGATGTCACTTTTTTGAAGAGGAGCGTCATAAATCTATCGGTCTTTAATAATACTTACGTCCAAGGATGAATGTTTCTTTTTCGTACCATTGTTAGATTTAGTTAAATTAGTGTTTAAGCCTTTTCTGGAATTTTTAATCTTCCTTAAAGTACTTGGTAGCATTTCAAGACTTTTTGGGAATTTCTTTTACTTCTTTTAAATTTATTTTTATGTAGGTACCATAAATAAAAATTTTAACGGATATTCTTCACACAAACTAGTCACAAAACATGCCACTTTCAAAAAGTTTATTTAAGCTTTGCCATAAGTAGAGGGTTGTAAAGCTTTACCGTAGTTAGTTTTGCTTTAAACGTCGTCGTGCAGAGCGCAGTTTGTTAGTTTCTTGTGTTAGTTTCATCATGAGTACTGTGTTAAAAAGAAAAGACCTTACGTTAAAACAAAAGTTAACTGTAATAGAATATGCGGAGGAATCTAAAGCAAATCAAAATGAAGTAGCTAGGAAATTCGGAATTTCCCAAGCACAAGTAAGCAAACTTTTAAAGAATAAAGATAGTGTGTTGAGTGATTGGAAGAATAATTCAAAATTGACGCAAAAAAGAAAACGTATCGGAAAGGATGAAAAGGTTGAAGATGCTTTGAGTGAATGGTTTATTGAAAAACGAGCGCAGAATGTTCCAATCAGTGGTCCAATATTAAAAGAAAAAGCGGAACAAATTGCGCAGAAGTTTGGAAATACGGAATTTAAAGCGACAAATGGATGGTTTTCTAGTTGGAAGAATCGTTCCTAGATTTCCTTTATGAAAATTGAATGGGAAGCAAAAGATGCTGATGTAAATGGAGCAAATGAATGGGTAACAAATGTCCTACCTAATTTATTTGAAAACTATAAACCGGCCTTTGTATATAATTGCGACGAAATCGGCCTGTATTTTCGAGCTACACCAGATGGCACGTTTTGCTTTCGTGGAGAAAAAAACTGTAGGAGGGAAGACAGCGAAAGACAGAATGACAATTCTTTGCTGTGCTAATTCCGATGGAAGTCATAAACTTCCGCTTTTTGTTATAGGTAAATCACGAAATCCAAGATGTTTTAAAGACATTAAATCGTTGCCCGTGAAATACACATCCAACAAAAACGCATGGATGACTTCAATTTTATTTAAAGAGTGGCTTATTGATTTTGATAAGCAAATGGCTAGAATGAATAGAAAAGTTATTTTATTCGTTAATAATTGTTCAGCTCATAAACCTGATGTGAGACTGAATAATGTAAATATACACTATTTGCCGCCAAATACAACGTCACTCATTTAAACCATGGATCAAGGAATTATATCCCTTTTTAAGCGAAATTACAGAAAGGAAGTGGTCAAGAAAATTATTTCGACAATGGACTATTATGATACATCGTCCTCTAAAACTGCTAATGATATGTCAAAAGCCATCTCAATCCTTTCAGCTATCCATATGATGAATAAGAGCTGGAATAAAATAACTGGAAGTAGCATAGAAAAATGTTTCATTTGCTGTAGTTTTTCAAAACAAATGATTACGGATAGTGAAGAAGATTTTGAATGTTCTCCTCCTGAAGAAATGACTTCAGACGATTTTTCTAGATTTGCAACATTTGACAATTGTTTGCCCGTTTTCGGAGATGTTGAAGAACCAGAATCACAAGAAAACGAAGATTTAATAAGTTTTGATGACAATGAGAACAAAGATGACGTTTGTGAATGGTCTCCAGTATCTGGCCAGGAAGTAACAAGCGCTTGTTGTGTAATAAGAAAGTTTCTAGAAGGAAAATCAAATGTTGATTTCAATCATTATTACAATTTAGAACAGCAAATAACGGATTTATTGTGTAAGGACAAAAAGCAATCTAAGATTACTGACTTTTTTGTAAAAAAATAATTTTGATTTAATTTATGGACATTTTAATTGAATTAGATTTAATATGTAATTGTTTCAATAAATAATTAATACAGTATCCGTACTTTTATTCTACTTAAAGCTGTAATAAATAACGCTGAAAGTTTTATAGTATAAATAGTATAAATTTGTCTTGCAGAATTCTGAAAATCCTAAAGTCGGTTAATGGAATATCCCGGTTATTGGAATAATTCTCCTTTGTCCAAACACTATTCCAATAAGCGGGTTTTACTGTAGTTGAAAGTTTAATCTATTATATAAAGTTGTTCGAATAGTTAACATTAAGATATAACACATTTATTTATTTTGCTATGATCATATTAGGTAGGGGCACACTGAGAAATTTTTTCGTATCTTGATTCTGTAGTATTAGTTTGTTTCAGTCTTTGTCCATTTACGATAACATTCATTGTTTCCTGTGTGTTAGCTACTACCATCACTTCGGTTTTATTCAGGTTAATATTCATGCCGTATTCTTCCAAGGACTCTTTCCATCTTATAATTGTTTTTTGTAATTCTCTGCTACTTGGTGCCAGGAGTAATAAATCATCTGCGTATAGGAATTCTTTAATAAATACGTATTGGAGGTTACGCACCCCTAGACCATAACCTAAGCTGTCCTTACTCGCCTTTCTTGCTATTTTACCCATTACCATAATGAAAAGTAGTGGGCTTAATATCCTTCCTTGTCTAACTTCCTTATGTGTACATAATAAACTCTCTTGTCTTTCCGACTCCTGTTCTCACTATCTTTGTAGATGTCTCTGATTGCTCGCTGTAGGTCTTTAATAACGCCATATTCTTCTAAGCACTCCCATATTCTCGTTCTTGATAACATATCGCAAGCCTTCTCCAAATGTAAAGTTTTCGCTTTCCTATTAGGACCTTCTCCTCAATTTGTCGCAGACTAAATATCTAGTCCTGCGTACTCGTCCCCTGCCGGAAAGCCGCTTGATTCTCTTGTATTTTTTCGTCTATTTGTGTCCTTAGTCTATTTTCCAAAATTCTTTCGTAAACTAGATACCCCTATAATTGCTTCTTTTTGGGATCGGTACAATTGCTGCTAGCCTCCAGTCTCTGAGTATTTGTTTTCGCCTCCAAGTCATTTGAATTAATTGGTATAGGTATATACTCCGTATTTACTAGTCCACGGCACACAATACACACCTAGACACTCACACACCACTACTCTAACACATACACTCTCTCACACTCCTCACAACACAATTCCAACACCGTTCTGAAAAGAACCGTCGCGACGAACTCCTCGTCGTTTCTGTGTGACGGCTCGTTGGCCGTCCTTGGGCATCACCACCGACGGGGATTATGGAGGACCTGCTTCCGGCATGCACCACCATCGCCACCAGACCATCATCACCGTGGACGGCGGGCGTGCGGACTGCTTGGTACCCGACATGGCGTGCACGACCGGAGTTATCCAATTTTCCAATTCACCAGCCATAGAGAAATTAAGTTTTCTAAATGGCAGCCACCTACGGTGGCATTTTATTCATTGACTCGCCGCCTCCGTATTTCAGTATGTCCGGTTTGATTCCGTCTTCGCCAGCCGACTTGGCATTTTTTTTAGTCTCCTGAGCGTCACGACGTCTTATTCATATTTAATGTCTTCCTTTTCATTTGATTGCTCGTCTGTGTTAGGTTGTGTTTATGCCACCTATGTACTCCTGCCCTTCCAGCAGCTCTCTGAAATATTGATGCCAGCTTTTTTTAATTTCTTCGGGTTCTGTTAAGATCTTTCCTTCTTTACTTCTGATGAACTTATGCGTATTGTCTTCTTTTTTTAAATTTTTCAGAGTCCTGTATAATAACTTGGAGTTACCTTGTCCGTGGCTTTCCATTTTGTTACCGAAGTCTTCCCAACTCTTTTGTTTAGCCTCCTTGACCGCGTTCTTGACCTTTGTTCTATTTGATTTGTATATTTCGTTGTCGCTCCTACTATTCGTGTGTAGGTATTTCTTCCAGCTATCCTTTTTAATTTTTAATAACCTTTTAATATCTTCATTTCACCTAGCCGTTAGCTTTTTTTTATTTGTGTAACTAACCTTACTACATACCCTGCCAGACACTCTGATTATTGTTTCCTTAGAATTATCCCACAGTGCTTCTATATCCATTTGATTCTCTCTCTCTCTATCTCTCTAAGTCTTGTGAATTCCAAATCATACTCTTTTTGGTAGTCTAGCTGCACCCCGGGCTGTTGTAATTTGTAGCTTCTTATATTAACATCCTGGTCTATTTTATACTGCTTGTTTTCCTGCACTGGTTTTGCCTTCATCTTAACCTCCAGTAGGAAATGGTCTGATCCCATCCAATATGCTTCTCAGCATTGATGACCTAATATATGATCTAATTTGTATTCATTGTTACTCTCGTGAATTTCTAAGACAAATCTAATGATAAACAGGTGCTTTTCTTAATAAACTAAAAAGATGAACTTATAAAGCTACCTTATAGACCATAGATGAGAATGTAACAGAGAACAGAACAGAGAGAGTCTATTCAATAGAATGAGGCTTTTCATAAAAAATTAACATCTTTAGCATCCTCTCCATTAACTTATACGTGAATTGTTTGAAAATACATTAGACTTGCATAGAAATCCATTTTAGGTCCTATGGCATGCATTAACTTGTCATATAAATATTTACAAAAAGATCGTGCGATAAGTTAGCAAGTAATGAGTAAATGAATAAGACGATGTCGAACGTTTCCGGGACAGTTTTAAAACTTGAGCACTATCTAATCAATGATAAAGCTCTTTGTGAAACAAAAGAAGAAAGTAAAGGAATTTACAAGAACTTGTTGGTAACGTATCACATTCAGCAGTTAAATGCTGTACCAATCTTTTCCATCCTGGAAGGCCTTACACTTCAGTGAAAAGAAAAAGTAGAAAAAATCGAAGAATCCATATTTACCGATCTGGACATTCACGTCAGAGCAATATCAAATGTCATTAAGGCAAGTACTAAAAAAGACAAAGAGACAAATTGAGCCGAAAATTGCAGGATATTGTACAGCTTAGGTTACAAAAACCAGAGCACACCTTTTTGTTTAAGACCGAGGAAAGATGTTTTTTCGGAAGAGGTCTGTGTCTATAGAGAAGATGAGATTTGCAGAAAACAAGCTTGCGGAAGACAACAGTTCTGAACATGATTTTTAATGGTGTAAAGTTATGATGCAATCAATGTAAGAATTTTTTTATATCTTGGGTCACTTTTCAAACAACCTAGGTATCTCAAATTTCTAAGTGAACACAATCTTTTAATAGGGAAGTTCAATTGCATCTTAATAATTTCCATCCAAGTCTTTCTCTTGTATCTGTCTCTGCTAGCCTGTAAAATACTGCATGGTTTTATTTCTTTTAACTCTTGCTTTCGTTTCACAGTGTGCTCCAACAAGAATTAAATTAAGGCCCAATATCAGAATGTTTGAAAAAAAAACTATCTGGGAGGAGATTAAATTTATTTCATACTTTTTAAACTGACCAGTTGGAGAAAAGCCTTTGAGATTCTGAAAAAAAAACCAGAATGTGAATTTATGTGGCAAAAACAAATAAAATTAAGTCCGTTTGTAAACCAATATCATTATTGACTTTTAAACAAGCAGTTTATGTACGATTTTGGTATAATTATGAATTTTATTGCAAGACTCGGATGCTACTGGGTAATTTCAAAATAGTTTTACGTTCAAATTTTTCTCTTCCGGTTTCATAATACATTTTCTTGCCATCTTCTATTCTTCTAATTTATTTTACTTTTTACTCAGTGCCTGTATCTGTTTAATTATTGTTCTTGTCCCGGTTTGTCCTGTTTTGCCCCTTCTGTGTGATTTTATTTATATATGAGTTTCTGCACTTTGCATTCACTTACTTTGAGGTTTCGTCCTCTTTTAGGCGAGCACGTTTAGATTTGTAATTCCCACCTCATCGATGAATAGTACACATTTGCTTATTTTCAATGTCAAAGAGTATTAATGTCCAACTTGGATTTGATCTAATAAGTTTGCAACAAGCTCTTGGTTTTCATCTCAATCACCTAAGTTATCATTTCTCTTTTTTGTGTTTCATTATTTTGTACGGATGTACGAAAAAAAACCATTTTAGCTTTATAGACATGACCTTGACCAACATTTTGCTTTTAGAGGTATCCACGACAGTGTCAGTTATTTTTACTTGTTTTGCAGGAATTTCTAATTAAGTTCTTTTTTCTTTTTTGGTTAACAGGGCTAAGATCAAATTTATCTAAATCCTGTGACATAAAATGCATCATGATCTAATATTGCTGTAGAATAACACATCACACTACTACAAGTAAGATTTTTAATGGAACGAATTTACATTTAGAAGAACGCCCTAAAATTCCCGGTTAAATATAAATCCATTCCAGCTGCCGCTATTTGAACCCAACGATTATTTACCCCTGAATCTTAAAATTACAGATTGCCCGAATGGTTTTTCTTCTGCCATTGTAATCCATAAGTAGAGTGTTGTATTACAACAGAAATACAACCCCCTTTACAGAAAGCTTATTTCGAATCCCTAATAACGTATAATATTTGTTGCTTTTGTTATTATGACAGGTTAATTCTAGAGATTATACTCTACATGATATTTTACGTCAGTACATTTATAATAACCCATAATTTTTAATTAAAACACGAAAATGATGAGGTTTTAATTTTTTCTGTTTCCTTAGTTAATTTACCATTGGCATTTTAAAAGAGGCTAGTTGTAACAAAATTAAATTGCTGAGTGTACTAAATCTTCGCGGCCAATTAACTTTCTCGCTCAAAGCGTTAATGAAGCTATACTAAAAAGCAGTTTTTAATCTAATATTAGAATAATTCATTAAGAAGCCGGGGCCGGTGCTTTTGGAAAACACTTCTTTGACAAGTGTTTAGTTGATCCCGCTCCAAAGTGCCCCATAAATTAAAAGCGAACGTTCGCACTCACTTTCTTAGTTCCACAAAAAATGTGGTATATCCGTCCACACATTGCTCTTTATGTGAGGACAAATAAGTGAGTAGTTTCGAACCACATAAAAATCACTTCTTGAAACAATTTACTGCGTGTTTGCATATTTAATGTTCTTCCTGTATTTAATTCGCCTACGAATGTGTTACGTTTAAAGAACAAATAGAGAAGAAAGATTTAGCCGAACAATAGAATAAAGACATCTCGAGAGTGTATCATCCCTCAATACCCTCTTTTAAGATGACAAGAGGTCTGCTTGGGTAATGGAGCCTCTTCTATGTCACAATAATGCCCCGTCGTGCGGCACATAAACATTTTGCTTTGCTCTTTGGTTGTGCAAACAGTTCGGCTTCTATTGTCCTTTTTATGGAGTCGCCTTATTTTTGCTTGATCTTTTCGCTGCCTTTTTAGGTTATCTAATAGTCTTTGTAAACCTTTCAAGTAGTATCCCATTGTATAATATTGGTATAGCGAAAACTTCAAGGAAGAATGCTACAGTTCCGTATTTTGTTTAATAAAAATTGGTGTTAAAGTAATTGTATTAGTTATAAGATTAATATTCAGAATACTTTTGTAATTCACAATCTTTTACAAATCCGTACTTCAGCCACAAGCGCTGATCAAAAATGCAGCCATCACTCGACCGCCCTAATAATAATTGTTTAATAATTTATTACTCCCTCGAAACTCAATAATATATGTAAAACGCACACGTATGTATAACATTGACCTGCATTCTCCAAGTCTCATAACTCCTTATTCTTTGTTAGTTCTGAACTTCAGTTTTAATTAAACATTTGAAAGAATACAGACTTTTGTTTAAAATAATATTTTCATAATAATAACATTCTTGTTGCAATCTATCGTTGTGTTTGTGTTACCTTATGTGTATGTCCTGCTAGATACCTTAATGCAAATCCCTACCGGTGTGGCTACAAAGTAATTGAAACGCTATTGCATGTGTTGGGTTTTTATTCGCTTCGCATTCAACTACACAATACTTTTTGGCCAATTAGTAGATGAGGTAGACACTGTTTGTGTCTGCATTATATCATGCTCCTAGCATGATCGAAATCTTGTTTGGTTTGCAATGTATGAAGGAATGACGGAAAATGACTTAGAATTACAAAACTGTATATTTGAAGATGTAGAAATGAACAAGTAAAAAACTTTTTTTTAATAAAAGTTTACTAGGTGATTGCAGTAAGTACGATAGAGTCGATCACCACTTTCCAATCACAATAGGTAATAAAATAATGAGAAGATTAATTTGAGTCATGACGAAGTTGATGGAAAGAGGTAATTCAATTAATGATGTAACGATTGCTAATCTAAACCAACTTAACGCAACGCGCCGTAGCCATCATTTATTACTATTGATTTTTTTATTTCCTTTACGCTACTTTCAACTTTCTCCAAGAGATAATCAAATCTAAAATTCTCCAATGCTTGTATAGAAAATAATACTAATGCATCGGGTATAACGTTAAGAGGTTGTACGTTTATTATCTTAAAGGCACTGAAAGCCCAAGCTTATTAAATTTTCTGCTTTGGTCTCTTATTATTTGAAGATTTATATTTCTTCAATCTTGAATTAGGAAAAGAAACAGGACCAGTATGGCAATATCTGTATGAGCCGAATTTTACAGGTCCAGTCCGGCTCGGTCCGGCCTGACTGGGAATAGACCTGAGGAGGCCCGAAAAAACCTAACAACTTCTTGAACATCCCGACAGGGCCGAAGCGCTCGTTAGACTAGAATAGACAGACTAGATAGACCCGAACGGTCGAAAATTTCATCATGCTGAAATGTTTGATGGTCTAGGAAGATCTACTAGTGCACTGTTTATAATTTTTAAGATTGGCTCGAGAGGCTCGAAAGGCCTGACAGAAACATACCCGACGTAAGCCTGACATATTTTCAAACTGAGACCCGATCTGACTTAAACGCAAGCTTGAGCTCGAAGAAGAACCCATCGTGTTCACGGTGCACTATAAGAATTCCCCTTTTCAATTCAGTATGAAGATGGGTTGTCCGGGTCGGTACGAAAATTACTCCTATCCGAGCCAGTATGAAAAAGATCTCGGTCAGGTGGAGTGCGAGAATCTCCCTCTGCGATTCAGTACGAAAACAACGCCTGCTTGAATCTCGTACGAGAATTCTCCGGTGTGGTTCAGTCCGAATCAGGAAAGTTACGAAAAGATTTAGGTTCGGTGCAATATGAAATGAAAAAAAACGAAAAGCCCGATCGACCTGATAAGCTCGGCAGGTCAGACGAGCCTGAGAGGCTCGAACGGCACGACAGGTTCTAGCAGTCCGAGAGACCCGAGCGGCCCTACAGGTCAGATGTAGGCCCGAAAAGCCGGATAAATTCTTAAACTAAGACCTGACTAAGAAACGCGGCCCGTGCAGGCCTCTACCACACATTATACACATATCTAATATTCATCCTGTGTTCGATTATAGATTTTGCCTCTTTCGTCATGATCTTCTCTATCTGGTCGAAGACCATGAAAAAAAAGCGAGCATCTACAAAAGAATTTCCCTCCTGGTTACTCTTACCGTCTAGTGCAAGTTTGCGACCGGACAGCATTAATTCTTGTGATTTTCAATTCTTCTGATAATCCTGTACAGAAAAGGCAATTAATCAGGAGAGTCATCTGATGGAAGTTCTTCTAGAAACTTTAAAAATGCAGGAATTCTTCTGTTAAACTTTTGCATTCTAACAATAGATCTACGCTACAGAAATGTCAAGTGGTTCTATCTTTTCTCTCTCTTTCTATTAATTTTTTCCTGTCTCGCTTGTTATCTTTTTTAGCTTGTTGCTTATTGCCCATTATGGTTCATTGTAATTATTATCTTAAAGATGGCCAAAAACAAAAATACAACCAATGTAAATGCCTGCACTCAGAAGGCCACCTACGATACCAATTGCCTATTTCAAACCACTCACCTTCTTGGCACCAGCCGAGTAACCCCACTGTCTATTTCGATAGGATTTTCCACATAAGAAACTTCATAATGATCGATATCAAAGGTTTCACAAGAGCAGCTGTTTTCTTGGCAGTACATTGTTCTTTTGTTTTGAAGATTAGCTACATACAGTACCGAACAGATTAATTGAGACAACTCGTAATATTTGCAAAAGTTATTTCTAATACTAACAAAAGCTGACTAGAAAGAAATTTAAGTTTACTACTTTATGTGGCCTCTTTTAGTTTTTATCAAATTACTGACATTCCTTGACAACAATTTTACTAGATTTCGGCATCTAGAAAGCAATGCTTTGCCTCTGAACCACACATTGCCGAAATAAGCTTTTTTTTCGTAGTACAATCTATTTTTCCCAGACGTATTTTGCATATATTCCCTTCAAGGGAATTCCCCAGCCAGTCTAAGACAGTTAGCCTATGATCTTTAAAGAAACTCCATCATTTTTCTGGTTGTTTTTATACGGTTGCCCGACGACCATTACTTTTGTAGTTCTTCTGTTGTCTCTGCACTATGAAATGGTTCTCATTAGAGAACAATACCCTTTTCAGTTCTTTCACAGTTCATTGGGCATATTGTCTGCCCATGCAAATCTTTCATCCTTCATAGCATTATTGTTTCTTCACGGGTCTTCTGTCGGGTCTTCTTGATTCTTTGAGCCTACGACGCACAGTCATTGCACTAACGCGGACTCCCGTCTCGGCCAATTCCTGTGTAAGTTCCACGGTACTCTTCCTAACATCTTTTTTACTAGAATCCAGTAAACGCTGATCATTTCTCTTACTTGTTTTTCGTTTAGCTCCACATTTTCCTTCCATCTCTTAACAGAAATGCCTCGTGAATCTTTGTACCGCTTGATAATTTTGTTAATACTCACTTTAACTTTAGCAGCAATCTCTCTGTATGTCTTGGAAGTGCGTTCAAACATCACAGTCGCAATCCTTACACGGTTTTTCATTGATGTATCCATTCTTTAAAAATACGCGTGAACGACGTAAAGAAAATTAATTAAAGGTAACCTTTGAAGCAAAATCTTATATAAAAATTTTTTATGGCTTATTGTACATGAAAGGGTGCAAATTAAGTAAGATAAGCCCCCAAATCCGTGCTTTAAATGTTAAATCAGAAACAGTGCTTCAAATTTTATGAAAAAGCTGTGCTGCCAAAGTGAAAATAACAAAATTCAAGAAATCCCAAGAATTATTTTTGGAATTTCTCTTTCATTTTTTTCCATTTTAACATTTCTTTCTTTTTTTGTTTTATTTTGACCCTTTTGTTTATTAATTTTGTTTGGTTTGATCCTTTTATTTGCTTAATTTTTTTTATCTAGTATTTGTTTTAAAAACGGAGGCGCGAGTTGAAGGAGAAAGAGTTATGTGACCTGGAGAATTTTCGGGTGCTGTTTGCTGGAGATCTGACTGATGCTGCTGCCTAGCTGAGTTAACTGAGCTGCTTGAATTTGCTGAACTCAATGGACGGAGGTACTAGATATGTACTACTGCTGCTGGATGAGTGAACTGACTGAACTCACTGAAAGTTTTGCTGAATTCTAAGAGATGGATTATTGAACTTCTGCTGAATCCGAAATGGCTTTTCGTTTATTTGGTGACGTTAACACAGACAGCAACGTTGATCATTGTCTCATTATTTTTGTATTTTGTCTGATTAAAAGATACTTTTTATACATTCTTAGGGCTAGTGGATAAAATAAAAACTAGAAGACAATATTATGAGTAGAAACTGCAGATTTTTTTATTCAGAGGTGGGAGATTAACGAAGTAAATACGACATGAAAAACCAAAACTTATTCCATTGCTCTTGAGCCCAGGCTTCGCGAATATGGAAAATATTCAAGTGAGAAATTGCTTCACTGAGAGCATCGAAAGGGGGCAGATGCTGTTCTTCCAAAACTCATCTTTTCTTGGGGATTCGTTCTTTCAGCGTCTCTAAAACGTGCTTCGTGCCATCGTCCTTTCTGATAACCACTGTTTTAAGATGGCATTGGTATACTTCATGCCAAAAAGACAATCCGCTTGGCCTTGGACTTTCTTTGCCTTGCTTTTTCAATTTTCGAGAAGACTGGTGTCTTTCAATCTATGAATGATTTTTTTTTTGTTTCAAGGTAATACTGGAAGATAGATCTTATTGCAATTTATAACACTTTTTAAAAAAAACGTTGCGTTGTTTCTAATTTCTGTTAAAATGTCAGCATAAACTCACGTCTTGTCCAAATTATCGTGCAAAATTTGCCTTTTTATATCATTTCCGTGATGATTCTATTACGTAGCCGAGCATCTTTTTGAACGATTTTTTTATTTTATCCACGTTTTCATGTTTTTTGCAAATTGGAGGACGACCAGCACGTTTGTCGCTATCGATGTCTTTTTGATCTTCCCCAAATCTTTTGTGCTACTTGAAGTCAAGGGCATGAGATAAATAGTTCTGTTGCTCAAATTTTTTTTGTAAAAACACAATAATTTCAACCTACGCGTACTGTGAAAGCTCAGTTTCGTTATTTGATAGCTGCATCTCTACGTTTGGCATTCCAACTGACGAACGTAGGTGACGTTTTAACGCTCTAGCACTTTATTATTCTACCCGCTACGAGTTTTCGATGTTCTTTTCAAAGCTTACTATGGGCTAGTCTTTCATAGCCCGAGATACAGTGTGCGTATGTAATTATTTTCTTGGGATAAAGATCTACCGCTTTGGACTTTTGTTTTTTATTGGATATAGTAATTTCTGGTCACAGATAATAACGTGGATTTTTTTGTTCTTTTGCAGATAACGACGTGACGTATTAAAAATTCGGCTGTTTAAGGTATCCTCTCGAATCAGTTGTTTGAAACAAGGACGTTTATTACCTTTAATGATTTTTTATAATCTATCGCGCTTCATTTTCCAGCGTACAGTTCTCTTTAAGGCAAAAACATAAAAAATAGAAAGAAAGGCTTCATCTCCATAGATTGGGAAGGCTCTATTTACCTCCTTATGTACTTAATCCGAACGACATTCAGCTTTTCCGTTACAAATCAAAATATAAATCTGAAAACTAGAAAGACGAATTTATAGGAATGTAAGCCTCTGCAAATATTTATGTTTTGAGAAAATTTGAAACTTGAGCGATTATCGTTTGTTATCCTGTATACTAGTGGTACGTCAGTACCATACAGTTTACTCCAAGTTTAGACCTTCCTGGATGTTTGTCTTTTTTGGTTACCCAAATTGAGATAGTATCTTTGTTTTGGCTTGCGCTATAAAAATCCTATAAGAGAGGTTCTTGACCATCCAGTTTGTTTTCCTTTTTATTTCATGCAAGTTGAACTCTCAAAATGAATTTTTGTCATAATTGTAAATTTGAAAGCTGCGTTGGTGGTAACTACTTTTCCGTTTTAAAACTGTACATAATGAATTAAACAAGGCAACATAAAAATTTTTAGTACAAACGTTCGTGCAAAAAAAAATCTTAATTTATGATTATTTTCGGTTATTATTATGGTCGTGTGTTTAAAATTAAAATTCCTATTAATTTTTATGTTCAAAAATAGGAAAGTCATTGTAAATAATAAATTAAAAAACTCATAAACCGTATACTATAACGTGCAAGAAGAACACATACTCACATATAATAACACAACCTCCAACTGTAAACAAAATAAACATAATTCACTACCGTAATTTAGTCAAAATTAATTGGCCGTTTGCATTATGGTATTTTTTAGCAAGTTCTTTTGACGAATGATGAAGATGTCTGTAGGGAGATCAGAATTAGCGTGGCATTTGGAGCTCATATACCATGTGCTGTCTGGAATGCATCCAAGCTTGACGCTGCACACACACGTACACACTTTGTTAAGTCGCTCGTGTGTTTGTTTACAGTTTTACTAATTTCATTGTTAATAGGGTAGTCCTATTTGGGGACCAATAAAAAAATTAAAATTGAGCAAAGTTAATTTATGAAAAAAATAAAATTCTTACATTTCATGAAACTGTCCCTCAAATTAAGATGAAATCCCACACACGGAATACATAAATCTCGTAGTCAGTTAAGGAAAAAAGGAAATAGGTTGGATAGCCGATGACTTCCATACATGAATAAAATTTTACACATAGTCTGCACCTGCAAAGTTGAGGATGGCGCCAGGTTCTAAAATGTCCTTGTTGCGTTTACAGTTTATAGTGGTAACAGGAGTAGTAAATGGAACCTTTTAAGAGATTTTTTCTGTATATAAGTGTTGACAGATGGTCACGTATTCTGGTCAGTGTTAAAAAGGAACTGCTTTATATTTCCTTTGGAGTGTAACATGATACAGGTATGGATGATACTTTTTCAGAAAAAAGATTGGATAATAATTAAACTGCCGAATAATCATGGCCATTATTTTAAGAATCACCTTGTACACAAAAGACCATTGTTATAACTCACCCAGAAATATTTTGAAGATCTATATCAAAGCTGGGATGGGCCCTGTTTTTATTATCATTAAAACACTGAAGGTAAAAAAATAATTTCCCATAGAAGAATGATGCTTGTCACAAAAGTCCCACAGTAATGTAACGGCGCCGAGGACCTGCTGAGTTCTCCAAATAAATTTTATAAATTTCAAACATCAATTCTTGTCCGGAAATTAACGCGTTCTTGTTTTGAAAGATTATCAAAAATTGATTTATCATAGAAATTGAACAGTTGATGGAAATATCTCGATGAAAACTTAATAATGTAAATAGACCCACAAATATTCCTGGAAGCTATTTTAAATGGGGCTATAATTTACTTCCTTATGGGTGTTCCAAATTAGAAGATAATTCGGTATAATTTGAACGTTGGTGGCGCTTGCATATCCGTATCCTGTTAGCTAACTACTCGCACATGGCTCGGATTACATTTAACTGACAGACGGTTTTATGCAGGGAGGTCTAGACGTCAAGAGTTGCAGAAAATAAATTGCAGTTAGCTTATTGTACAAAATTGAAAACAAAAAGCCAAAAAGAAATAAATCCTGTTTACCTTAGCATTTACTGACGATTTTTCACTTGTTTTTCAGAAGTAGAAAGTGATGGTAGAAGATATTTAAAATGAATGTCTCGCTTAGTAATTTATTCAAACAAGTTGGTCACACAAGCATCCAAGAACCCCAGAAGATTTTCCTGTGGAATCTTATTGTACTTTACAAAAATGTTTATCGGGACGTTTTGGTGAAAGCAGGCGAAAATTCCCAAAAGTGGTTGCTAGAGTCAAAATTACATAGAGAACGTTACACCTTCAGAATTGCTGCACTAACGTGTTTACAAAATCTAGTCCTCAACAAGAATGTTTAGTTTCTGCGTAAAAAATACCAAATGGTACTTTTTCTCGTTTTAATCGTTTCAGCATAGTACATCAAACGCATGTGATTACAATTATACTAAAGCATAAATTTTATTGACAATAACCAGAAATATGACCATCATACTCATTTTACTTATCTTAAAATTTGTAACCAACCTTTCAAATTGGTTATCTCGAGAATCGATCTCATCAAGCCTTTAAGTTTGTGAAGTAGACAATTCAAGCTAATCTATCTGATCTGGTCTCGATAAATAGGGTACCAAAATTGAGAATCGTCATCTAATTTGGAACTTCTGGTTTGGAATGATCAGAGAAATCTTGCGATTGTAAATAAACGAGCACCTGAATAATTTATTACTAAATAAAATATCGAGCGGCACTTCGAATGACTTCCCAGAATTAGCCGATCAAGAAGTTGATTTCTTTCAACAGTCGAGATATGGAGATGATAAGCAGATCTTGATTTACCATACGGCAGAATCCGAGAAGAAAAGACAAATTAGTAATTTTTAAGATTGGACGTTCATTGGTTAAGAATAAGAAGGCCAATCTTTTCTTACTGATAAGATGGTTTTAATTCGAAAATTTGCAAAACCGTAGGATGCACAATCCAATTTGGAATCTCATGTTAACGTTGTCAAGTTCATGATGATCGTAGCCTTGCAAGCATCAAAGGAAGTAATTCTGAGAGAATGAATGTGCGTGATGTATGGCCTGATCGATCAGCGAGAAAACGTCAAGGAAGTGGCAATCCTCGGTTCCCCACCGGTTTCACCACTATCACCTGTGACTCAAAAGCAACCACAGTGAGAGCCTTTTCGTGCACTGATGTTACAAGTGCACCGAAACCTACCTCAATCAAAGGAACTTAAATGGACGGGAGTGGAGAGAAGTAGACTATCAAGGCTTTACTTGGAAGGCGTTGGAAAGTGATACACAAGTGTCTTTGGATGATTCTCCGGAATTGTCCAATCAGAAGCTCAAATTCCTAGCATGCTGGAATTTTGCACTTGTTAGATAGATATGATATGGAGAAGATAGGAAAATTGTGACTTACAAGATATGCCATTGGGGGGGGAGGGTGTGAAATCTTGAGGAAACCGTAAATTCTGATGGGACTTTAAACAGATCTGAATGATAAGATAAATGAGATTTTCACAGCCAAAATCAGTGATGAATGTGAATATATGAACCAGTGATAACTCAACAACCGCCTCTTGAGAAATGTTAAGTTTCAAAGTTTTAATAGCCTTGGATGAATGTTCCTATTTATCACCATGGAGCTACCTGCCACTCTGACCGTTTGGGGTGGGTCCCGTCTGAACAGCTCTACTCAAAGTTTGCTAGCCGAATGTCTTTCATAACACAACGACGCTACGACTTCCGAAGTCCTTGACATCGACGCTGCACTGCAGACATTACGTGTGCCATGGAATTGTATAACGTTTGGGATCTTTCGCTTCTATTCCAACAAGTTTCAGATCGCCACCGACCGGCACCGCCAACAGATGAGTTCAAGAATACTGCTGGTATCATGTCCTATGGAAACATTAGCTGGCACTGTACCTTGATTACCCATTTACCACCACTGGGACAAATTCGCCACCCTGACTGACGTTTCTGGTCCTTCGGATCTACGACTTATGACTGACTGCTCCAAACGTCTCTTGGTTTTGGGTTCGGGTTCCGTCTGAGCATAACCATTTAAATTCTGCTAGCTGAATGTCCTACAAATCGACGTTTCACTGCAGACATTACGTGAGCCATGGAATTCTATACCGTTCGGGATCTTTCGCCACTGTTTCAACAAGTTTCATATTGCCACCGACCTGCACTACTAACCGATGAATACAACAATGTATCGTGTGCTGTGCGAACATTAATTGGCGCTGTACCTTGATTACCGGAGGATCCCACAGCGGTCCGAAAAGATGATAATTTTGCCACGCCAACTCAACGCCTGTCATCTAAGTACTCCACCGATCAATCACGCCGTTCACTACCAGCCGACGTGTTCCGTTCCAGTACAAAATTCTACTTTACTGGCTGAAGAGGATAGGATTTCTTAACGATCCAACTAAATAAAATTTTATTTGAGTTTGAAAGGACACTATATTGAGACTTCTGTTTTTGGAAATGATATCTGTGCGGTTGTTGGTGTTATATTGGCAGTTTTGTTGGGCTTGATGCCTCACCAAGAAGAAATTAGTGATAATTATACATTTCTAATATTTTTGCCATGCTTTAAGTCTGTTAATCCCGTTTGTGCCGTCACTTATCACTTGCGATCACTAAATTTTCAGTTTCCAATAGGCTATGAAAAAAAGGCATATCACATACTAGTAGTAGTAGTAGTAGTAGCAGTAGCAGTGGTGGTTCCTTGGCACTCCATAAGTTGCACAGGGCGCCTTAAAACATTTTCAGTACAATTATTATCTGTCGAACTGACAGTTTGTCTTACGGGAAGATTTCACTGACTACTAGGAACGGAAACTCTAATGTTTACACGGTAATACCTTATAGCTTCGAATTTCGAACATACACATTCTGGCATTCATGTTCTAAAATTTATTCTTTCGGTTTTTCATCTTAGATAACAGAAGTTGTTAATTTAACGATCTTGGTCTTACTGTTTGACATTCTGAAAGATCCTCTATTGAAGATTAATTTATAGAAAGTCTCAGAAACATACAGTGAATCAATTTCAGTTTCTGATAAATGATTGTATGTGATAGTTTTAGTCTTGCTCAACATGGTTATTGCCCTTGATTAAGGTAATTCTTTTGGCTTTGGCCATTTAAATATTGATATTAATTTATAAGTAGAGACTTGATTTTTTTCTCCAAATCGTTTTGTTTTTGCGTTTCCAAACTGGTATTTTGATGATGCTGAACTCCATTTGAATGCATCTTCTGTACTTACAACTTCTCAAATTCTATCTAGAACATAGTAGCAGTTTCCCTACCCACGAGTTATCTACCTCTTTGCCGAGAAGATCGTAACAGATGTTTAAACATAAGAAGTGCTTGTAGACTCAGAGTATCTAGTGTGCTAAATCTTAAAGATTGAGTTTTAACTCTACATTTGCGTTGTACAAAATTCCATGGGAAAAGATTTCTAAGACGTACCTTTCCCTTTGGAAGTACAAGGTTTGAAGCCATAACCGTATTTGGCAGCCTTCCGAAACTAAAGAGCTCAGTAAATCAAGATTAACCAAATCGAAAAATAATTTTGTCTTGATTTTCATTTGTTTTGATACGGAAATATTCGGAATCCCCCCTGTATTAGTAACTAATGTGTACTTTGGTTTCAGATATATCTTGATATATTTCTATATTTGCGTAGATGCCTGTTATGGAAGTTGTTTGTTTATGCTGGAATTTTTAGTGCATTTTATTTTTAAAGACCCAAAAGATAACTGCGTAGGAAAATTATGATTTCTGCTCAGATTTCTTTTTGAATATCTCTTCTACAGTAAATTGTTGATATGTTTATTATTCATAATTTGTAAAGCTTACTTTTTCAAATCTAATAAAACCCACGTAACTTATAAAATGCACGATTTTGATGTCTATATGGTTTAGTTATCTAATCCAGGAAACTTTTTCCCACATAAAAATGACTCATTCATTCTTATTAATGTGCATTTGTGGTTAGTCCTAAATTCATTTTTCTCTCTTTCAAGGTGTAGGTTTTAAATGGCGCCAGGAACGTGACACAAGTATTATTATTAATTAATGATTATTTTCCAACTAAAGCAATATATAAATTACATTTCTGATGCCATTTATAAAAAGGTTCTACATGAAATGAATACTAAAGGTTTCCCACCGCAATCCTATACGTATAAAATATTAACTCGCCAACAAACCAATCAATAATATTTCTTATCAAGCGTAATGTTGAATTATACAAAACTATCTTATCGCGATATCTGTTTGACGTTTTATAAATACCAGTTCTAACCTGAGGTATGATATAACCTTAATTGTCATTTCGAATGTTTTCTATCACTTTCGTTTCGCTTTGTTCTTTACATTGTTTATGACACTTCGACGGCAATCTTAAATGAACCGATTACATATGCGTGATGTGGAATGAATAATGTCGAGAACATAACATAACGTATTCACACCTGAACTCGCAGCAGGGTGGAGCTAATTCCACATGTTTACCTGCGATTGGACAAAAACTATACAAGTGCCTGGGATAACTTGTCACACACAAACTTGTCTCCACGGGAATAGATATAAATAGCCGCCATGTTTTTTTTTATACATAAGAATTTTGTGCACGGCAATCTGAGATTTATACAAAAAAGAAAACAAAAGAAAAAAATTATTTAAACTGACCCGGCTCTTCTCGATTGTTATTTTTTTTTGTCGTTTCGTATGCGGCCAAAGAATGATTTTGTTTTTGTTTTCTGAAGACTTATACAAATATACGGTGACATCCACCGGGGATTCATTGTTTATATTTGCATTCGCCGTTGTGTATCTCGTGGAGTGACAAGTAAATGATCGTATAAATCTGGGTGAGTTACAAGATATCCAAGGTGAAGGACAAACTCGATGCGTTTACAGAATTTTAGTATAAACAAGTAGTTTGTTTCTGGAATTGCAATGACTTTGCTAAATATACACGCACTATACTTAATGCATGTTTTGAAAAGATTAACTATAGTGGTGTAGAATTTGAAATTTGAACTTTAAACACTTTAAATGCCTACACAAATTGAAACGTACGAGGGCGATTCCGAAAGCAAAGATTTCAATTATTGATGCAACTTATTTACATCTTCATTTGGGACGTACAACTCAATTTGTTTTTCAATTTCGTTTCATCTTTATTGGAGTTATCAAGAAGTCTTTGTATATTTTACGACATTGAAAAAATCTTCTTAGTTAGTCTCATTTAACATTTAAATTGTTTGTCTTTCTGACAACATTGTTTTTCCTACGAAATTAATTCAGTATTGCTGTGCTTCAGCTACATTGTGCAATGAAATTCCTTGATACTTTTAGCACCGTCAAATTTAGGATGGTGCGCATGGACTACCACTTTGTATACTGTACAGTTAGTTCGTTATCAATACGTGCGATCTCTGACTTGCTCCTACTGTAAATGAAATACGTTTCGGCAATATTCGACGAATTTCGTATCCCAGTAGCAATATTGCATATTTGGCCTTTGCCTTTGTGAATAGTTGATGGGAGAATTGAGATGCAACAACTTTTTGGCATACGCAATTGTCGAATACTGTAACTATGAGCTCGAGCAGGCACACCATTTTTTGAAAATGTATTGATTCCTCACCAACCATGACTAGGAATACGCGGTGGAAATAATAAATTGTACATACTGTACTCGAGTTGTAAGTGGCAAAAATCGTCTAAATAATATAAATAGGGGTAAGGTGCATTGCATTTGTACTTAACACCATTGAAGCATTGCATTATCGTGGCACGTATCCCAATCGAAACAATGCAACGTTTTCTACCATTAGGATGGTTGAATCTCAGAAAGAATTCAATAAAATACAATTTTAAATAAGAATAACGCCCTTCTGTTAAATCTGGACATCAACACTGCTGACATCACTTTAGTAAAACCAAATATGACAAACCGAATATTAAATCGTAAATGTAAAAATTGTTGTGAAACGTTTTGCATTTCTTATATCTATTTGTGAGATGTTTATTCTAGAAGCTTTCCAACATCAAAAAATCTCAATTAAATAGTACATAAAATCAAAACAAAAACTAGAGCTGTTTCAGCTGGAGCGTCGCGGCGCCACGTTAGGCTTTTCCTTCGCTCGCTTTCCTGCTTTAGTTGGAGCCCAGCCCTTTGACATGACCTCGTTGTGTTCTTCTAATCCTCTTAGAGTATAAACGGGTGTGGCAACCACCAATCGAAGTGATCTTTGTATGGTTATTCCTAAGAGAGCTAAATACGAGCACTCACGAACCACCTTAACTTTTTTAAAAGAGCTAAATACAAATACGGCTCGAGCTCTACGCCCTCATATGACCTATCTGACTTCACACTTCGCCCTCCATTAACTTTCTTAAGAGACTATATACGAACTCGGCTTGGCCTACGCTTTCGGTTTTTTCTACGAATTTCGAGCAACGCCACCCACCCTTTGACCTCTCACTTTTTCCTTCTTTGCGAAAAGACAACCGCGCGGGCCCCATATCCTGTGCACAAAAGGAAATACTGATAAAAGTAAAAAAAAGAAAGAGACATTTGCTCAACTTTTAATATTATTAGAATCAAGGTCATCGTAGTGTAAATTTGTTAATTTAAGAGCCTCTTTTAAATTAGTGTTTTGATACAACCTCCTCTTTTCAAAACACATTATATCCTAGTTATTTCTGCTTTCCTAAAAGAGAAACAGTGGCCGTTACAGGCTCTTGGTCTCATCAGCCTGAAGTATGTGGTTGTTGAATTTATCGATTGCCAATCACTAGATTAATTAACTATCCAACTTATCGTTGATGTAGCTTGACGCTGGAATGTGAATACTGTTTGGACCTAATTGAGTCTTCTCACGACCGCACCTTCCAGATTTTTCATTGTGGAGGTCAAGCTCGAGTGGAGAACGGCTATGTGAGCCAAGGGTGGCAGTAGAAAATGAGATTTTTTTGGTGTCCCTAACAGGGGCCCGTGTACCCATACGCGCAGGGTGCCACAGACTGAAAGAGTTATAGTCTGCACCTGAGTGCTCTGACAACTTTCTGAGCAGCAGGAAAGGAAAAGGACCGAACACAAACTAAATACAACTTTGTTTAGATATATCAAACTGTTTTCTGGTAAGACTTCTTTCAAATCCATCAAATCCATCCATGAAGATCATCAACGATGCGGCTCAAAAGAAAACTCGGTAACTTCTAACTAACAGTCCGAGAGACTTGAACGGCCCGAGGGCCAAAAAGTCAAAAAGGCCCGACGCGATGGCCCAAACGGTGCAGCAGGCCCGACAGTTCCGAAGGGTCCGAGAAATCCAAACAGCAGCGCGATAGACTCGAGAGACCCAAAGTGCCGAAAAGTCCAAAAGCTCCGACAGACCTGGACGTATTGACAGGCCCAGGAAATCCAAACGGTCCACACTGGTCTAAAATCCCGAAACCGTGGTCAAAATATAAAAATCTAAAATGGCGGATCCAATATGGCGGACAAATTTTTTTTTGAGTTGCTCGATTGCGCTGAAAATAATTTCATCATATTTCTGAGATCGTTAATTACTATTGTAAAATCAAAATTTAAAAATTCAAAATGGCAGGTCCATTATGACGGACAAGATGTTTTTGAGTTGCTTGATTGGGCTCAAAATGAATTTCATCATATTTCCGAGGTTGCTAATAACAATTGTACAGTCAAAATTCAAAAATCTAAAATGGCGGATACAATATGGCGTACAAGATATTTTTGAGTCGCTCGGTTGGGCTGAAAATGAAAAATTCCATTTTCCATTTCCAATTCCACCATACAAATAAGTATTTTGACAGCTATTGCGAAACACGTGCATTATTTTTGTTCGAACACCTATGAGCAGATGCTCTTGTCAATTATGTTAGTTCATTGAATTACATGTATGGGTAATCAAGGTCGTCACAGAATTCTGCAGAATTCATAGTTGATTTCTAAATTTGCAAATTGTGAAGTTTTTTCTTTTGTATGATTGTTTTAAAAAAAATTGCATTGTGGTAATTTTAATTTTTGTTTTCAGCACATCACTTAATTCAATTATAATTCTACGTATCTTTATCAGACTGATTCATTTTAAATCTTTAAAAAAGGTTAATAGTTAATGAAACAGCACTACTTTAAAGAATACCTTATTTTGGAAATTTGTTTTCAACACGTTCGAACTGATCAAGTGGCTCTTTTAAACTGCCTCCCTGTCTCACAGTCATTACAAACCGACAGATGTTTGTACGGAATTTGACACTTCAAACATCCAAGTATACAACCTAAAAACTAAAATTCTCGAAATGGAAAATTTGTTTTTTTACTTTTGGCCAGCTTTTTTGATTTCGAACCAATGTGCGGCCCCGATAGACCCGAAGGGCCAAGAAGTCCAAAAGTCCCGTATGGCCTGAGAGGTCCGACAAGCTCCAACAGGTCGACAAGAGCGAACGGCCGGAGAGGTCCGAACGGCGCGATAAATTTTTAAATTGAGGCCCGGCCCGGCCCGAACCCCAGCTTCGATCCGGGCCACGTAAAGGCACGACTAGGAAACGTGAAGGTCTCTAACGAATGGTCAGGACTCGGTTTTCTGTTTTTTGTCTCGCCTTTTCAGCAGTCTAACTAGTGTACGATTGGGCACAGCATGATTCTTAGTACTCTTTTCCCATTTTTCTCTTCCTGATTTTTTAAAACGAAAGCAGCTTCCGGTTCTACTTGAAATCTGAACTACCGAAACAGTAGTCTTGTCTTCCAAGAACAAACCATTGAACTACAACTCGAATTTTCATTGTAAACCGGGAAGTTGTTCTGTTGCAAACTCCAGTGATCAAGGCCGATGTTCATTAATTCATTCATTGTTCGTATATTAGTTTTTAATGTTAATCTTAGAAGCAGAATTTGAGAAGGTCTCAGTTAATACAAAATCATACAGAGCAACACAACAATCGTATGAAGATTATCTCTGCTGTGCTCTTACTACTCAGTAATTTATATTAAACTAGAAAATGAAATTTATATGTTCAGCTCCACCTAGGTGGTTTCGATCTTCTGGATGGATTTCGAAATCCAGAGAATGACTCATTGCTAAGTATATTTCGACTAATCTAATACTTGCAAATGG
The DNA here is from genome assembly GCA_011009095.1 of Ignelater luminosus. Taxonomy (NCBI): domain Eukaryota; kingdom Metazoa; phylum Arthropoda; class Insecta; order Coleoptera; family Elateridae; genus Ignelater; species Ignelater luminosus. The sequence goes on along the minus strand of VTPC01090641.1, from coordinate 80,163 downwards.
TAGATATTTGACAAATTCTCTATAATACTTACTTTCTTAAATTATATTTATAAATGTTTCCGTTCTGCTTGCAGTTAATCACTTCACGTAATACCTAGGATGTAATGAGCCAATACAACAAAAAAAAAACTAAAGAATTTTAAAAAGCATGAATTTTCAAAAATAGGCAACACACAGTACACGCTTTACTACAGGTGACAAAATCTAACTAAAATCGAGTGATCTAAATCATTGATAATAAATACAGTGTAGTTGACTTTTTTCAAAAAATTCAAAAACTTAAGTCGGATTGTTTCTTGCTGTCCTTGCAACGGACAAAAATAAAATGCAATCACTGGTAAAACAAAAGAGCAGCAACCTGAAACATAAGAAAAATTAGAAAGATTGTGAAATTCTGAATAGAGAGCAACTCTACGTCAAAAAAAAAGTTTTTTTCTTGTTTTTATTTGAATAACTCCATTCCTGTCAGGGTTTTGCGGTTAACTATAAGGGAATTTGCGTTCGAACTAAAATAATTTCAGTTTCGAGAAGGTGCACATACAGAGACAATTCCCTAAGTTTGTTTAATTTTTTATTTTTGTAAGTGTGTGATCCTAGTTTAAGTGTCACTGTTTGCCATTATTTAAAAAAACAAGTCTAAATCAATTTAATGAATTTACTTTCGTTTCTCGAACAGTAGACGATAGATAGAAGACAGAAGGCCGTGATTTTATATTTTCATAGTGCTGTATAAAGTCCAATCTTTACGCTTTTTGGCCTGGTAACAGAAGGGTCTCGGAACCTTCTAAATTTGGAATCTAAAGAAGACTCTCTGTGTTCGTTTTTGAATTCTAAAAAGGACCTCTTGTGTTTGGTTAGGAGTTCGGAGGAACCACCATGTCTGGTTAAGAGTTCCAAGGGGCCGCAGAAAGTTTTTGAACCCAGGCTCGTGACGGCATCGTTGTTACGCATTTATAATTATTACTAATTTACTTCTATAAACCGATGGTCTCTGAAATAGATCTTAATAGGTTGCCATTATTGTTCAGCGAACGTATAGACTGACCTAGGGCATTGGGTGCGTTCAGCGTGCTCCAACGGTTGACTCTCAGCGGTAACGACGCCGAGAGTGCTGAGCAGCAATGCAATTCCAATCACTTACGTAGCTTACTCTGCTTTGTCAGCAACTTAACTGTTGAGGTCCGCTGCACGCTTGCCTGTTATTATGAATAAAGCATGTGCTCACAAATTGTTTTACATCACACACTCAAATAGTACATGCTAATGGAGCGAAATTCGAATTTTGGTATAGTGCTCAATAAAAATGCAAAAGAAAATCATCAAGGTGAAACTGCGTGCATTATTACATGCAGTTTTGACCATGGTTTGGTGTCAAATGCCCTGTATGCAACAATGTCAAATTTCAACGATGAAGTTTTAGTTAATTTTAACGTCAGATTTACCTTCGATACCGTTCGTTCGTCATTGTACACTGATTGAAACACGTGGAAGCTAAATAGAAGGATTTATGTGTATAAAAGAGCTCTAGTACTTTCATTATCGTTAAGATTTTTCTCATTTGTTACAAACTTCTTAACCACTTTGTATAGTATGATCAAAAAGTCTTTGGGTCACTGTTGCTATGGAATTTTAAAATCAAGTTTGAGATTATTTATTATTGTTTTTATGTTATTGGCAATCACTTGATTTCTTTCAAAAGTGAGCAGATTTAACATCCTGAAACTGTTATTAGTTAATCATTGTATTCAAGAAAAGGAAGGTAATTTCAACATCCTTTGAACTTTGTTTGGTTATTAAGATTTTGTCCTTTTCTGACAGATGTCATTCATTTAAAAATAATATTTCAGACATGACTTTAAGATCCTACAACAACCGCGATATAAGTATGTTGATCATACTACAGTTAGTAGTAGAAAGTGGGAATCATTAGGCGCGTTCAGTACACGTTTGATTCAATGCAAAACAATCGCTTGGTAACGCTTCGAATGAGATTTTAGGTTATAATATTCCAAATGACAGCTCACTCCTACTTGCGCCGTTCAGTTGCGTAGTTTGGATCGCTCCAGAAGTGGCAATGTTGCCACGTGTCATCACTTTATGGTTTCTAAAAAAATTCAGTCTCACAGCCTCCAACTTGCTTAAGTAAACAAGTGATCATTATAAGTAAATTGTAACTTGTCTGACCGATTGTTTGTTTGAAAACAAAACCATGACTACAAGCTAGCGATGACGTCATGCACACGGAGTCAATTAAACTTAGATTGATGTGCACGGATCGCTAAGTTCATGAAACGCGCCTAATTTATCGTAAGACAGCGAATGCACTCTTGCTATAGTAATTGGGACGATTTATCATCCCACCTTAACTCATCTTGGTTATGTGAAGATTTTATTTGTTTCATCTTAATTACGGTAACGGTAATAACGGTGACAGTATGGATAGGTGAAATGGTTACACTTGTGAGAAAGAGTAAGAAGAGTAGAATCACAATTCCAGTGAACAGGAGGGATAACAGTCATCGCTTTTAGAATTTTATGCTTTCTTGACTTTTAGATACTTTGAAATTCACCTATTAATTCCTCTCCTCTTGACTCTTCAAGGTTTTTAAATGATGTTCATCTTGTTCCAATCAGGTTTCCTCTATGATCGATCATTGCCTGGTCAATTACTATAATATCAAATTTTTGATACGAGATTCACCTTTGAAAGTTCTATACTAGTGAGCAAACATTTTTCTATAGTCTTCTTTTACCAAAATTGCCCTGGTTGAATTTTTTTCCCGAATGCTATATTTGCAGACGAATCATTTGCACTTGTAGTATTCTGAAGGAGAAATCACTTACTTTCAATGTTAGAAACGAAAGGGATTCAAAAAATGAAGGCAGTGGAGAATGACAACAAAAATATTTTTGATTTTGTTTTTCGTCTGTTAATTTACCTTTTCTCTTGCAAGATCTTAAATATTGAAGCGAAATCTTTGTCCAGAAATATTAGTTTATCACGAAAGCAAGCGTGAATAAATAAGTTTAGTAATGGGATTTTTTGTACAACAACGTTTCCAGCACTTAATTAATTAGTAATTCGTTATAATGAACCGTATTTTAACACGTTAATTTGTTTCACAGAGGGAGAACATCCTGAACAGGATGTAAATTTTTCATTTATAGAAGACGAAGGGGACCGACCAACTTTGCCTTATTTGTAATACTACTTACCATCATGAGGTTTTCCAGGAATGTGTCTTGATCCTTCTGATCTAAACGACTTACAATTACAATATTGGTTGCTATCTGCTATCTTTCTGAATTTTTGTTTCATTCAAAAACAAAGATTTGGAAGCTTCTATTACAGTACGTTAAACTTTAAAAACAGAAGTATCAAATTTATAAAAAATAACTCCCTGAGTTCTTTAAATAACTGAAATGCAAATTTTTGATCCTAAAAATAAAAAAATGAAGAAAAAAGGAGAATATTATAAATAGTGGTTTGTTTATTAGGAATGCGTATAATGGGCGAGTCCGGTACGATAAATAAACAACCTGAAGTTGACTGTCTCGTTTAATTACGTTAGTTAGATGAAGAGATAGCAGAGTCCAGGTATCGTATATCAGGGTCTGCCATGCATTTTACCTGACCGCATGTCCAATCGTTAAAATAGTGTGATGACATTTGACCATTAGATAGATCTTATCGAACGGCCAGGTTTGTTTTAGTATCGCATAATTTATTATTTTTAAGGCACCCGAGATAAATTTTAATTTTTTTCCTCTCTCTTGGTTTCCTTTTTAAAAGGAATCTTTGGAAAGATAACATTTAGAAGGGGTCCTTAAATGGTTGAAATTTATTCAGCACCTTTTATATAAAATTTTAATCTGAAATAATGATAATAATATTTTCGTCCAACATCTTAATTTAAATTCATTACTAGGAGAGCAAATTAAATTTTCTGTAATATATCATCGTGAATTTTTGTGCACGGCCAGCTTACGAGTATTCACAGTAAAGGCATCCGAGTATGAACGTCGTTAATTGTATTAGAACTACGCCTTAATGTCGTTTTTCCGAGCGGTCCTCTATTCTACTTGACAGTAATTTTGTTTATCGTCTCTGTCCCCTTCTATTTTAATCCAATCATTGAACGAGTAATGTAATTTGTACCCATTACTAGATGCAATTGCATTTGTATTGACCCTTACCCTCCTAGTATGTACCACCACATGGCTTTTTCTTCATTTAAGTGTTTCTATTTTACTCTTGATAAATGAGTTTACACTTGATATTGTATGTAAATTAGTTTTAGGAGACTCGTGTTATGCCAAAGGTTAACTTTCAAGTTATGTACACACACAAAAAATACACAAACGTTAATGTTTAAATTCCCTTACGTTGTTAACAACGCTTGGAGTTTCATTTCTCATCATGCGAATTTGATTAGTTTATGTTTTCTTTCTTCCCTCGCCCATAGAATTTTATGAAAGTTATTTGTTATAGAACGTATAAAATTGAAACATAAATAGGACGTTGTCATGAATTATTTGGGAAGCTTTGCAACCCTCCCGGAACAGCGATTAGGGTTTGATTTACTATACCAGAGTGGTGTAACACCGACTGTGATAGAGCACGATCTTGCCACCCTTTTGAATGCGAATTATATTACTACATGGGAATGAGTCAAAATAATTAAAGGGAGATTTATTTGTTTATCATTCTAAGGCCTTTTTTTAAATTTATTGGCTTTAAAACACTATTCGCTTTTGCTGAGGTTTACGCGTTTCAAGAATCTACTAGCTTTCAGTATCCATTTTTGAGTTTACGTTTTGAATATTTTGCATTCTCATCGTGATAATGGAAGAATTACAAGAAAACAAGAGATTTTTCAAATGATACATCACGAGGAGCTTTTAAGCTTCAATTTGTATTTTCATCTAATCAGGAAGGCATAGTAAGCAATTTTCCCTACTCATCATCAGTAATGTCAGTGTTTGAAAGCTTCTTTTCTAAAAAAGTTTATGACGCTTATCATCAATTATGTGGACCTCTATAACATTCTAACCAAATTAGGGACTCGATCCTAAAATAGATGAGCAAGCGAAGCTCATAAATCTACAGTGAGAGACTGCGTGCTAATGCGACTCTACGTTATACCACCCCTTTCAAGTTGTGTTCATTTGTCCTGTACAATGCATTTTTCAAGACGGCAGCGAAGCTTTTGCTTTTTCTACTTTTAAGAGTTTCTTGGTTTTTGGAAACAGAACAGTTGTTTGAGTCATAAGGGAAGAAAAATCACTTTTTGGATAGGATATGGAATGTTGTCGTTTGAATGTTTTAACTAACACTGGCAACCAGCGTTGTCTTTATTTTTCCATTATATTCTTTTAAATCGGCAGATGCAAGACTTTCTCGTAATGTTCAGCAGTCGTAGTAGACCCTGCAGACGTTGTTCTTCCAAATTCAGCCTGCATAAACTGTATAAGTGTAAGTTTCTGTTCACGCACTGACACGGTTGCTCAAGAAGTGCTTTGCGAATTTTCAGAACAAAATTATACAAAAACAGGCTACAGTTCTGCCCAGAGTACAGGCTTAATTCGAACAAGTCTTACTGCATAAATGTCTCAAACTTTTCGGAACGGAATTTTGCTTTTTGTTTTTATTGATCTTTTTGAACATTCTAAGTTTTCAGACCAGTTCTCGATTGTCCGAGTTTGAATTTTGGTTGTAGACTGTTCCTTATTGACAGCCTTATTTCATCATCAATAATGCGGGGCCAGTCTTCTCTTTTATTCGCGTAACTGTGAAATCGCTAGTCCTCACTGTTACAGAAAATGATGCTACTATAAAACGGCTATTTGCTAATCTGAAAGCGCAAACATCTTTAAACTCGGATATCATTTTTCTTCGATTCGTGCTAGAGAAATTCGAAAATCGGATTTGGCAAATAGAATTGAGTCCACCCAAGTCTACGTGAATCTATTGACCTGGAGAAGATTGAGCGAATTAGTGAGTACTTCCAAAATTCTAGTTACTTAAAGGAGATGGAGTATGAGTTTTGATTAATTGGGCCGATTTTCAAACAATCGACTGCGACTTAGACAATCTGAATAAACTGCGACCGCGTCTTATATCTCTTGTTTTATACGATATAGCAACGTTGTAAGTAACCATGAATGACTAGAAGATGCCTATTTTCAACAAATGCAGTCGAGGTTTGATCTTTGGTCTAATTCTAGGTTTTATTTGGGACTCTGCTTATGAAATCGACCTATTTAGTCGATCGGCTTGGAGGTGTTATTTGTTATTCTCAGCTTCTCCACACTTGTCTGTTCAATTCTGTCTACGGTAGATGACCGTCAATTCTTTCTTCGAAATTCTTAAAAAGTTTTTCGGTGGGTCAAGCTCTTTTTGTGTTCTATCAAAAATTCGAAAAGTCCTCATGAACCGCGTCAAGTTTATTCCGATTCAGGTTAGATCTGGTTTCGTATCGTAAGGGCTGTGTATCACGCAAAAGTCTAGTCAACACACATCGAGCGACTTCGAGATGCAGATCAATATTGGGACAATTAGGAACGATCAATCACATTGATTCCTGCTTAGATAGAAAACGGACTATAAAGCATTGTAATATTGAATTCTCAATGTCGAATATGAAGATCATGTGAAAAAAACTTAATGCAGGCTGATAATTATAAGAGTAATAAAAATGAAGCTTAAGTTGCCGGAGGAAGCAAAACTAATAGAGGATTGACTCATGGATCCGTACGAAGACTTCTATTGACTGAGACTAACATGAGAAATCAAACTTTTCAAATCCAACGTGGGTCAAAATGCTTGACTTCTCCGTCTCACAATCTCCATTTACTTGGTTGATTTTAATATAACCATAGCGTGTGATAATTTGAGTATTACTTGGTGAGCAGAAGTGCTTAGATATAAGTTTTAATCTTTCTGTGTTTTCCCCCACTTTATGTCCGGCTACAGGTCTCCCACGTTCAGTTGCAGCGCGAGTAATACCCCTACGTCGAGGATCGTAGGCACCCGGCTGCAACATCCTTTCTCGCGATCCGGCGGACGTCCTCACCTTGACTAAGAAGGCAAACTATTATTGTCAGGTTTTGTGTTTTCCTTCTTCTACTGCGGTTCTGCGGTCTTCGACATCTTTCTCTCCGCAGACCCAACTTCACCAAGTATGACCCTGAAAAAAGTAGTTTCTATTTGGCAATGTTAACAAACCGAACATCACCACACATTCGTCATTCTTATCCGTTGCCGTCAGTTCATCACTTTGAATATTTCCATGGGCCTCCACCACCATCAGTACACTAAACCGATGCCTGTCACCATTATCAAGACTACCAACTACAATACCAAAGGCATACTTTTCTACACCGTAGGCACCATGATGGAAGTGGGAACAACAAGTTGCTACCGATCGGCGTCCTCGATACTTGGTTTGGCATATTCCGAAGCATGGCCACCAAAATGTCCTTGGAGTGATACAAAAGCATTTAAAAACTAATCAGGAACGTGTTTCAACTTGCACAAAGTTGCTACGGATTTACAACATACTAAGATGAAACTTGAAACCTTACCGTTATTTGCCTGCCGATTAATTATGCGCTTTCTGCAAGTCTTTGCCCAGATTGACACAACTGGATTGTATTTGCAAAAAATGCTCTTCACATTTGCGATGAACGACTGATTTGAAGTTTTCGAGAAACTTAGCAAGCATGTATGCTCTCCACGTTTTCGATTCTTCACCTAGTGTGGGCTATCCCAAAATTAAATCAATACAAAATAAGACAAATGAGATCAAGGGACTAAAATGTTATTAGAAAACAAACAGTATAAAATTGTGAATATATTAATACATAAGCTACTCAGAATGGCCTCTTCGTACCTTCACGCAGGCTTGTAATCGTCGTGGCCAGTCATCTATGACAGCACGCACTGACTTCCGTTTCAGTATTGGCCACTGTTTGAACCAAAGGGATAACTTTAACTACTCCAAATCTTGGTAGTTCGTAGAGCAGATCTCTTCTAGAAATTACGAAATTTTTTAATCCAAAGAATTCAGGCGTCTGCTCGATGCAGGTCACTCCTTGTTATTTTTATGAACCGATACTAAATTTTATTGAAGAACCCAGTGCTCATATTAAATGGTAGCACATTCTTCTAGAATGTCCTTTTTATACACCTCAATCCGTCTTGGCTTTTTCACAAAGATGAACTTGAGTGGTACCCAAATGAGAAACGCTCAGCCAAATCATGATAGATATCGGATGATGACTTCGCTGCACACGCGGTATCTTTTCAGCACTAATATGAGCGTACACTCTATCATCTTGTTTGGTTAGATGTTTTTCAATTTGTAAAACTCTTTTTCTCTACCTACCGAAAACGGCTTTACTCTTTATTCCCATCTTTCTTCATCCTCGTACAACGTTGGCATTTCCCTCTTACAATCGTGTGGTGTGGGTTCAATAGACGTAAACATTGGAATATCCTATAATTTAAGGTGAATTCCAAAGTGTCTTTCTTGGCAGATTATTCTTCTGCCAGCAGTTTGACCACGATCGCTTCTTTTATTCTCTAATTTTTTCTTAACATGGAACAAGCAACCAACTTGTTTTTTTTTATTAAGACGCAGTTTGAGGTCTTGGTTAGTCACTCGTCTCAAAGTTTGCCTGGACAATTTTGATCTGCAATACCATCAGTTTCTGTTTCTGGTTCTACCTCTTTCCATTATTGTACTTTAACAATCTTACCAAAAAACTTATATTTCTATATTCAACAATGATAAGCCCATAAAGTAAACCCATTCATTTTTTTTCTTTCGTTTATTTAGATCGTAGAGAGCAGGAAAGGGAAGGTTTGCGAATCAAGAAAGCTTAACACGGTGCTTTAACCAATAACCGTTAACTTATTAATTTGCCTTTAGAACATTTTACGATGTTTGATCTTCTCGGCAGAAATGTACAGGTGTTTTAGATGAAAACGAAGCAACCTAGTAAAAAATGTTTAAGAATGCCATTTGTCAATGAATATTCTGGAAGCTCAATAACAGTGAATACCACATTTAAATAGTTTTCAGAATTTTTTTTAATTTAATTTGCCAATTATTTACAATCTACTCGCTTATTTGGAGTATTAAGTAAATTTGTTGTGTGTGAGTAGCATGAGTGGAGAAATCATCCTTTGACGATGCTCTTAATCCTTTTGGAAGGATGGTCTGGGTTCAATTATTTTTTACTGGTTGCTGAAGATCGATCGGCCATTATCTCTTCAGCTTTTTTGGTGCATTTGGTGGAATGTCAAGTTCTGCTACTATAATCTATTGTTATGTTCGATTAGTCCTTGTCGGTAAAGTGTCGACAGTCTGTGAATTTCATCCCAGACAAATAGAATACCAAGGCTATTGCGGATGGTGAAGTTGAAGACATGCCAGGGCGCATTTTAGTTCTCAGAGTTTTCGATTTCTCTGTATGATTTTTACGTTTGATGGTTTTGTGCAAAAACAAAGAATACAATTGAAAAATTTTCTCTCCTATTTTAAATATTAAATTAAATCTTTAAATCTGTTACATCTACCCCCTAACTCATAGCAAGGCTAAACCTTACGTCTAGCGCTAAACGCATTTAGTACCATGGAAATTCTCTGATTGGACGCTTTTCATATTTGATGCAGTAAGTACGGCTTCCATTGTTTTACCAGATATTAAAACAATGGTCGACGCTTATAGTTTATGTACAATTACTCTGACCTTAATTATTTCTATCTTTAATATATTGGTTCTTGTAATTAATTTAATCGATATTCATCTTCTGCAATTATTTAGGATCGATTGCATCAACGTATCAAAATTGATTTCAGATCAAAAAACCATACTTTGCTTACGGATTTTTGATCATCAATTAATTTTGATGGCAATCAAATCAACAATATTGTTGATAGCCTGATACGATCATTATTAGTCTAGTCAGTCAGTTAGTTTAATAGTTAATCGTTTTATGCAATTAGTTTTTATTTGTTAATTGTTTCATGAAATTAATCTAATCTTTCATGATTGGTTCAATCGTTAATCGTTCATTACGATTGATATCTAAGCTAATCGTTATTCGCTCATACGATTGACGATTAATTTACTCGTAAGTCGTCTGTGACGATTAACAAATTTCTAATCGTGATCGTTAATTGTTGCTTTGACTAAAAACTTGCCCAACACTGGCAGAGGTAAATAAGAAAATTTTAGGACAGAATTTATGGCCCGTCTAGATGATACAATAGTTTTACGCTGGGTAATATTTTATCAAATCAACCAGTGCAGGCGAGTCATGAGCCTCAAAAGCAACGAAATCTTGCATCTTTATTAATGTTATTTATTTGCGAATGTCCATATTCTTGAGAAGTTATTTTGACGTTCCCGAAGCATTTTAAATTTAAATGTAATAATGCTAAAGTACTTAACTTAGTTTTATACCTTTTTAAACTCAAATTGGGACCAATCACTTTCAAATCAAACTAATCAACTTAAAATGGAGACCAATCACCTCTTCAAATTGTGATGAATCAACTTCAAATTGAAATCAATCTGAACTAAATGACAAATTGATTAGTCTCAATTTAAGTTGATTCATCACAGTTTGAAGAGGTGATTGGTTCCACTTTAAGCTTGAAAAGAAAGAGAAATTGGACGCTTTCAATTGGACTTCTATCGAATAAATATTGCTGCAGAAATTGGTTAGAAGGAGAACAATGCATAATTAATGGATCTCATAACTTTCTCTTCTGACTTCCTTGAATTCTACAAAATATGCAAGTTTATATTTGTTTAAACATCTAATGTAAGATACGTGTTGTTATTCCTATTGTAAACAAAACAAAAAACGATTTTTTAACTCCATGGGCCGCAGTTGATATAGAACATGGCTTCTGGTCATTTGAATTTTATATCAGAAACACAATTGGCTTGTTGCTCTCATCGGAAAGGCGCCTCCTTGAATGTCCGATAATAAATAAAAACTGCAATTTAAATACGCTTAATTGCTATTTAAGTGTACATCCTTCAATGGGAGAATTCTTTTATGTTATAATATATGGCCATTATAAATACGAACAATTAAAATAGCAAAACTTGACAAGAAAATTCCCAGTACTAAAAATTTTAAAAAGGCATATTAATTCAATTTTTATTGTTGGCTTATAATAAAATTAAACTAACCATAAACAAAATATTATAATGCGGGTGTCCTGTTCCTTCTCAAGAATTTAAAATTTTATTGGCCATACATTATATACGTCAATTAGCATTTAAGTTTGTTCCAGAGATAAAAACATTTTACGGAATGACTCCACTACCAGAATCTTCTCGATTCACTTGGAATATAAAACAGTCCGCCAATTAAATTTAATTTCATTATATCAGACTAACCAGTTTTATATTTTTGATATCGTCCCGATTTTATTATGTGTACATATATACTATACAAATCTCCTTTTTATGTTGGCATACGCGAAACCGTCTGCAACATGAAAATAAAATCTTACTTATACGGTATTTTTTCGTTTTAATAGTCCTACTGGTAAAGCTGCCTCTTTATACGTTTATGTTTTTACTTATTTTAGTTTCTCGGGGAGATATCGTGTTTGGATATCGTTAACATGAACGAAATTGGTGTGTCGCTACTAAAATAATGCTCTTTATCATGCTGAGACAATTTTTAACCTTTAGTATCATTATTATTGTATTTATCAAAGGTTTATTATTGCATTTGCAATGGCAATTGAGGATCTCAAGTCTAGACATAATTATATGAAAATTACACTATATTAAACTCTTTTCTGAACAATTACAGTAAGATGTGATTTGAGATGCATATTGAGCTTCTGTTTTTCCAATACAAATCCAATACAAATCATAATATGTAAATAGCAATTTACAGTCTATTCCTAAAGTAGCTACTGTATCTATTTATCTGCAAGACTGCTAGAAATCTTTTATTTACCCCACAAGTGTCATTTTTAGAATCCGATCCGGAATCATTGTCACTTACAGAAAATTGTAGCCTGCAACGATTCTCCTTACTCTGCTATTTTAAGTATAATATCAATAGAATTGATTTTTGTTCACTGAAATAATTTGGAGTAGAATTTCTGTTTTCTATTGTATTCAGCTTTCTAAGAGATTGATTGACTTTCTACCCAGCTAGCTCAAACTAAATATTTAAAAAGCGTCACCAAATAGTTTTTAGTCCAATTCCACCTGCGAAATCATAAATACACATTGAAACTTCAGATTCTACTTGCTGGAAATCTAAAAGATTCATCAGGATACCACAAATTTCCCAATAACTAGATTCACTTTGCCATTGTTCAATTCTGCTCTTATCTACTAATAAATCAGTTTACGTTGTAACAAGGTCTCTCTCTGTGTGTATGGCATTTTCGGGCTCGTTTTCATCAACGTTTAGATTTTTATTAATTTTCTTATTAAGTCGCTTCTAATGAACTAAAATTACAAAATTTTCATACTAGAGGAATTGGTATAATTGATAGGTATAACAGTGGTTTGTTCCAAATTATTCTATAGATAGTATATGTCATAAATTGCTTTCACTCTTAAGCTATGTTGCCAAACGTATTCTTTTTTGAAACGATATACCCAGAAATGGAGACAAAACCATTGCCACATTTGCGGCTGAAACCACAATTTTGGCAACCGGAGAAAATACTAAGAAGCTACATAGAAACTACAAGAGACTTGTGACTTGGTGATCAAGAGAAAGCTCAACGAGACAGAATTCACACATACGAACATTTACGAGTAAAATGAGGGAAAACTATTACATACCAGTTGGAATCAGTAAAGTTGCATCCCTTATGACAACAGTGCCAGATGTTTTAGAACGACACTGAATGCCGGAAAGAACAGTGTAAAAGGAAAGAAGAGAAGAATTGGTCACTAAGTAAGTATTTAGTAAGATGGCTGTGAAATATTCTCAGTTATCCATGTTTAATAAACTGATGATTTGCAATCAAATCTTGAAACCGATTTGCTATATACTTATAGAGTCCGAGGATATGCAAGAAAACATCGTGGTACATTTGTAATGAAGACTTTAATCGGAATCTTAGCGTTCTCTTTATCTCCACAGAAATACAACGATTTTTCCAGGAATCAAGTAACTCTTGAATGTTGACAAGGAGGCGAAAGAGCTAAAACTTTTGAGTTTGTGTAGTGTCAGTTTTGTAATTAAATCATTAATCGTATTTACTACATTACAAGATATTCATGCGCGTACGGTCTTAATTTTTGAATAATCAACAGTTGATGATTAGTAAAGTTTATCATTTTCAACCCAAAGGTCACGAATTTGAACCCGGCTTGGATTAATACTTTCTAACGCGATAAAAACGTTAAGTATTGCTTTCTTAGCAGGTGAGGAAATAAAAAGTCGTAGGCTCTGTGTTAATTCCACTGAAGGTTGAAACGGCTTTCAATTGGACCGAATTCTAGTGTAAATGAGTTAGGGAAACCCGAGATTCCCAAATCTCTAAATCCTTAAGATACATGAAGACTTTTCTTTGTAACGATAAAGCGATTTTGCTTTACAGCAAATCGAATTTAGGGATTTACAGATATAGCTTTTCATAATGTTATTAAATGTCTGGAAATTTTGAGAAAAACTTTGGAAACCTACCCTAGACACTCGTAGGTACTAAATAACTAGTAGATTATTAGTTTGGAACTATGAATTACGTCATGGCATTAGAAACTAAAGTAATCTCTAGAGCCTGATTGTAGACTGCTCCAAAAACGAGAATTGACAGGACTAGAACCAGTTCTAAGGTATTTACAGTTGTGTATGCAACCCATTCTTCAACATCGCCATTACTTTCATGTCAAGGCAGGCTGTCTGCAGTTAGTTCCGCATCATCGAATCTTTACTTAAGCGGTCCTTGGGATAACCGTTTCGGATGCTGCTTAGGTACAGATTCAATGAAGTGGAACTAAATGCGACAGGCGCCCTGCAGAAAACCTGCCTTGGCTTGAATTGCTTGAAAGTAATGGTGATGTTGTAGAATGGGTTGCCTAGGCAACTGGCACTCAGCTCTGTCCATTCTTTTTTTTTTGGGGAGCGCTGTACATACTAAATGCCGTTATGCACATTTTATGTGATTAACTGAAAACTACAAAATATTTCTTCTTGACCAGACTTATTCGAAATGGGTGCCTTTCACGCACTTTATAGATTAGAAAAATTGTTCATAACTCGGGCCAGAATCTGCCTCGAGAATTCAACATTGGAGTATCTGTTGTGGCATACCACGTTTTATAAAACAGTTCACAATATTTGTAATCTACAGGATTCAAATCGGGGCTGCTGGAAGGCCAGTCTTCGGTGCCTATATGAAATCTGGTACACATTGTTCTGGAGTCAGGTCTGAACGGTTTTGGCCTTATGAGTGGTTTTGGAAGACGTTGGAATTGAGTGGGTTCACGACGGCATCCAGGACGAATTGTTGATAGACTCTGGTCGATGTTTTGACATCTTTTGCGCAAAAATGCAAGACATCCCACCAAACCATAATTGATGGTGGATGGCAACCTTTTCCGTTTAGAGACTTCACTAGATAAGTAATTCTGCTTATTGAACTTTTTCTATACGGTGAAGATTTGTTTCTTTAAACAAAATCTTTCTTTGTCGCTCATTCGCGTACTTCATCAACAGCCGTTTCGGGTGTTTTGAGTTTTGGCTTTGACGGTTTTGGTAGCTTGCGACGTCTATACTGTGTGTTGGTAGTCTTTAGTAGTCCCAGTTTTCTTAAACAACTTGATGCACCGATACACAAAGATGTGGTTAATTCCCAGACGACGGACGAGGCGTTTTGAAAATGTCCCCTTTTTTATTTGACACTTATGTAACGCCGCAACAGCGATACGATTCTCTTTATCAGACAATTGTCCATGGTAAAAACAATCATAAATTCGAATTCTTTTCGCAGACAAACACTATACAAGTTAGCTGTCAAAAACCATAAGTTCAAGTCGAGGTGCGCTCAGTTCTCCTGCGAGATCAAACCTATGGTGACGTATGTCTGTTACTAATCGAGATTTTTATGACATATTAAAAAATTTTGCAAAGAAATTCAAGTAGAACAGACACGCGTCAATGAATCCATAGGTGACCACGATAGATTTTTCTCCTATCTCCCTGAAAGGATGCGTTCAATATTCTTATAGGATTTACGTGGCCCAGAATTTACAAAATTGTAAAGTTGCAAATAGAATTTAAGGATTTACAGATATGGTTTTTTTAATGTTATTAACCGTCTTAATATTCTGGGAAGAACGCTGGAAATTTTGGAAAAAGCTCCGGAAATCTACCACAAACACTCGTAGCCACTAAATAACTGAATTTGAATTTGAAATTACAAATTATATCAAGCCATTTGAAACGTAGAAAAATCTTTCAAGCTTTGTGTTATGTGCGACGTGACTTCTTGGTACTGTTACCGTTTGTATACAGTATGACTAAATTAAATCGAGACAACTAGGTAGGCAACCCATTTTGCATATGCATGCATTATACATGCCACCAGTGTTGGGTAAGATCCTTCCTCTCAATGTCTAG
Source organism: Ignelater luminosus (assembly GCA_011009095.1). Taxonomy (NCBI): domain Eukaryota; kingdom Metazoa; phylum Arthropoda; class Insecta; order Coleoptera; family Elateridae; genus Ignelater; species Ignelater luminosus. Next base: position 64,532 of record VTPC01090641.1, on the reverse strand, counting down.
TTCCAGATCCAGATACTTTTTCTGACCAGGATCTAGTTCAGATACAAGATCCTTTTCTTAATTATGTATCTAGATACAGATCCAAGATCTGTCAAAAGGTATCTAGATCCTTCTTAGATTCTTTTTATTTTTGTTTCAGAAAATTATTGGAAACATGTACATATTACTACAGAATAAATTTATCTGTACTTTAGAAAAATATGCAATTGCATATATATATATATATAACATACTACATATTGCCAACTAAATCATCGAGTACATAAATTACCAAATAATAAATTAAAAATAATAATAATTATATAAAAATTTACACTTTAAGTTTTATTAATTTTTAAAATTAACAAAGTTTTGAAAACATCATCATTTAATTTATTTCTCTTTGGAGTTAAAATCTGACCTCTTATACTAAACAGCCTTTCTACAGGTGCGGATGATGGCCGTACACTATTGAGTTTTAAAAAAAAATTATTATGAGATTTTTATTTAATTGGCAATAATTTGTATCTGTATCTTCTAAATATTGTAAGCATTGTATACGACAACTGGAGATTGAGATTTCTGTGGATTTAGTTTTAAAAAATCAAAGAATTCATCATCAGATGACTTCTCTAATTTAGAATTATTAAGGTTGGGATATTCCTATATAAAAACGCCATAAGGAAGTACCCCTACTTTATTCGAACATATCTCAAAAAATAATTGATCCCTGACTATCAAATATACCTTGAAATAAAGAAGAGACTTTGAGAATTATGCATAGGCCATTTTAAAATGTGAGAAGTCACAGATTTTTCGAAAAACCTAATTAAAAAATCAGTAGTTTGAATCAGTGATAAATTGACTGAAAATTAGTTAATTTAGACCATATACGGGTTGTCATAGCAATATAAAGTATCTATGCATAAATTAAACACCACGCTTTACGAGTTTTGAAAATACCACGCCTAATAATAAGCTAATCTAGGTGTATTGTGCGAATAAAAAAATACGACAGAAATTAATAGATTTAGAAATGGCGGTGAAAAATACAGACAGGTAATTTGTTTTGGGGGTTGAAAGCATGCTGACGGTAGACGATGTTGGTCTGGCTTTCACCTACAAGAGGTCGCTGTGGATTACCACCTTTTTTGTCATAAATTTTGTGGCAAATAAATTATACTTTGAAATAACTAAAATTTCGTACAAAGTGATTATATATGGGGTAAATCCACTGATTGCTTCCCGTAAAATCTGGTCATAGGTTCTTTTTAAACGGAAAAAAAACAAGTGTATATCTTTTGTTTAGAAAACAAGTTATTATAGTTTTCGTTCATAATAGCAAAGAGCAGACCAAAACTAACACAGATAGTGAAGCTAAGCATGCTAAATTTAACATAACGGTAGTAGTAGTGTGAAATAACTCAATAGATACAAATAACACAGTCCCATATTCCTCATCTTCTTTGTCTGGCCGGTACCGACTAGGTATGCGATAGATAGGTTCTATTATACAATAATTTTAACTTTCTTCCAAAAAAATCTTTTTGTAATTATAAATATAGTTTGTACACTGATAATTATATATTTTTTAATATTATAAGGAAATAAAAAAACACTAAACCCATATGCATATCTTTGATTACGTATTTGTATTTCCATCTCTTTTTTCGTCCTCAAGTATGCTACATCCAGAAGTTATACATAATCAAAGATGTGCAAATGGTTTGTGCTTTTTCACTTTCTTATGATATTTAAAACAGAGACAAAGGGACTAAGAGAGTACTGTACCCTTTTTTTGCTATTCTCGCTTCTTTATATCACAACCTCCCTTTCCTACTCCCACAACCATATTTTAAAAATTCAGTACTTAGTAGTAGTATGAGTTAGATAAAAGCTTACATTTAATTTACATTAAACGCAACAAAATAAAAAAATTCAAAAGTTTATTCATACTTAGTTAAAATTTCCCTCTTCACTCTGTCATTTAATAAGTACCTATTTTTCTTTTCTAACCTGGGAAATTTAAATTTTAAATTGAAATACCACAATACTTAAGTCTTCACGCCTAATATCAAGCTAGTCGTCTACTATAAACATCTAAAGCAGCTACAAAAATAACCAACTGCACAAAAGCACGTACTACCTTAATTTCTCACAACTGTGGCTCAATATGTAAAAAGTATTATTCTGTCAAAATATTTAGAAATCGTTTGCGCTCGTAGTTTGAACAATAAACAGTTCAGACGCTGCATACCACAGATGTGGCGCAGGAGTCAGGGCTTAGGACCAAAGTTTTGGAAAGTTAATTTTAATACCCCTATCCTTGAGTATTGGCATGACTACGAAACGCTGGATAATTGAATTATTCGTAACAACTTGTAAAGAGAAAACACTCACTAAATAGGAAAAAAAGAAAAAAGAAAGTTGAAGCACGAGGCGCAAGCCAAGCGTGACAGTACACTTGTACTTATAGAAAAAGGCAACAACCAAGTTAAAGAAAAAAGCCTACCGACCATTATTCATGATAAATAAATTTAGAAAATTGCTAAAAAGACTAATAGCAGCCAGAGTAGAGGAAGAGATGAGAGATAAAGAAGATCTCTCAGACAGACAGTTCAGATATAGAAGAGGGAAATCCACGGTCGATGCCCTAAAGACAGTACAAAGAATAGTCGAAGAAGCGAATGACGGCGACTATAAATACAGAGATGCATGCGCCAAGGTAGCGCTAGATGTAAAAAATGCTTTTAACTCTGCATCACATGGAGGTATCGTAGAGGAATCAAGGCGTTAGAAAATAAGCCCTTACCTCATTAAAATAATATGTAGTTATTTCACCAACAGAAAACTGAACATCAGTGAGAAGCGGCAAAAAGATGTAACATGCGGAGTACCGTAGAGATCGGTGCTAGGCTCGCTACTCTGGAACGTATACTATGACGCGGTCTTAAAAATTAGAGTACAGTAAGGAGTGACCCTACTTGCCTTTGAGGACGACCTGGCAATCGTAGCAAGGGCAAGAACAAAAAAAGATTAGGAAACGAAAATTAGTCATACCAGTCTGCTTATTTGTGATTAGATACACACAAGAGAACTACGGCTCAAGCCAAGGAAAACAGAAGCAGTTCTCTTGGATGGTAGAAGAAAGGTTACACTACTGAATGTAGAAAATGAACAACATACACACATTCAAACGAGTGAAACAATAAAATATCTTGGAATACAGTTCAGTAGGAAGATGACAATAACAAGCCACATAAAGAAAGCCACAGAAAAAGCTGCAAAAGCGGCAATAGCATTAGACAGAATACTGTCAAACAGAGGAGCTGCGCTGAGAAACAGAAAAGTACTAGCCTCGGTAGTACACTCCATATTACTATAAGGGGCGCCGCTATAGCAACGAACGTTGGAAAAAAAATACAGAGATGCTAAAGTAGAATACTATTAAAAATCTGTTCAGCGTATAGAACACAGGCACTACAAGTACATGGCAAACGAAAGAACACGGAGATACGAGAAGAGAGAAACCGATATCAATAGAACAATAAAAGAAAACACTGCAAATGCGCGGCAGATTCGATGGACAAGTCAAACGTGAAAAACAAAGTGGACAAAAAAGCTAATACCAAACGTCAGGGAATGGGCAGAAAGAAAACATTGAGAGGTGGATTATTTCCTCACACAAATACTTTCGGGGAATTGATGCTTCGCGGCGTATTTAAAAAATACAAAAGAATGGAGCACGATACGTGCGGGTACTGCCCACAAGTAGATACGGCAGAGCACACACTATTCCAATATGTAAGATGGGATAACCAGAGAAGAATCATAGAACATATAGCCGAAGAACAAATAACAAATGGGACTACATAACAGCGCAATTACGAAACATAATTAAGACCAAGAAAGAAGAAAGGATGAGGCAAAACGCCACAACCTAATTAGATAAGAGCAACATCAATAGAAGACACTAGAAATAACAATGGACGAGTGTTGCGAAGTAATGCGGCAGCGGTTCCGTACCGTATAACACCAAAAAATAATGTCTGGCAGTTAAGTAATTGACCATTAAAAACTTTTTAAAGTGCGGAGTCAGAAAGTGTCTGTGCAATAAGCTTTTGCTGATCTAAAGGTCTTCGGCATACTTTCAAGTTGTTCTAAGGCTTCGTTAATGCCCTTGGAAACTGTTAGAACACCATATGAATATACCATAGCAAATGTAAGTCTTAATCATCCTAGGATTCTATCTATGGCCTTCTGGAATACGGCTGGCGCATTGGTTAACCCAAATGGAACTCTTTTATATTGGTAATGACCATGTGGAATTATAAACGCAGTATATGAACGACTTTCCTTTTCTCTTCGCAACTGGAAATAACTAGATTTTATGTCTGACGTCGTAAAGCATGTGTTACCTGCTAATCTTTCCAGTTTATGGCCTATGCGCTAGTGTATGTATAATGATGTGTCTCAGTGACAGAATCTACTTTTGGGCATATACTCGTATTAGTTACCTTAATAAGCGACCTTACAAAAAAAAGCTGATGCTGACTGACAAGTCATAAAGCAAGGCAATGCTGAATCTTACACCGACTTACCTATTGCCATGAGGTAAACAAGAAAATCTAAAAATTGGATCATTAAACATAGATTTTTTTAGAATTTATTCAAAGATAAATAAATAAATACACATTTTAGAATTCTGATTTACCATCATGATAATGCATACGACCTAACCAACATAATAATAGCGAACAATAAATAATGTAACAAACAAATAACCAAGATATAAATATATGAAATTCATTTAATACAACAGGCCAATTTTATGTGACCCACTGCTTTTCAAAGAAATCTCAAACAGAACCAACTAATTTTTAAAATACAAATTCTAAATTATTATGATTTGAACTTTCAAATGAAGGACTGTTACAAAAACGAAACCAACACAAGTGAAATATTAGAATAAAGCCATAAAGGAGTTTCTAATAGGTCTTCACAAATCTCTTAATTTACAACCTCTTTTGTTCACTTATATTTCAGTTCTACCTGCTGCTCTTCTCGTATGCTTCGGCGTTATCGCAAAAATGGAAATATTCTTCTCATGGTATTAAATACAACCCTTAAAGAATCTAACAGGAATGTTGTTAAACAGATTTCTACAACTGCAGTTTTAAATTTAGAATAGTATTTCTGCTAGTTAAAAGGGTTCAGCATCTCCCGTCGCAAAATTCGCTTTCCTTATTTATAGGTACTTCTCCTTTTACAATATCCCAACCTTAAAAGAAGTCGAGGCTTCGTTTTCGGAACTTCCAGTGTTAGGCTGCAGTGACACATTCTCTGCATATTGTTGCAGTTTCTAAATCGTTTTAAAAAGGTGTTATTTCCAACCATCTTAATTTAAATTTGGGATCACTTATACTAGCCATTAAATATGGGAGACTTGTACTGCTTTTCAAGTCCATTATCTTTGAAAAACGTTTTGTGAATCCAGATAATATACATTCCTTAAGTTTATTGCAGAATTTCAAATTTGTTTTATCATTTACTGAATTTTTAACTTTATATAATGCAGGAAGGAAAACCTTTTCTATACTATCAAACACAATTTAAATGAGATTTTTTTGTGTTTTATTTTGTTTAATGTTTTATTTGACTTAGACATGTGACTAATCTAGTAAACTATGCAAGAAGTATTAAAAGAGGTCTTCTATTAAACTATGTGATACTCTGTTGAATTTCTATGTTTAGAAATTAGCTAGTTTATGATCTTTGCAATATCTGCTCTTTAAAAAGATAAAAGAGTTGAATAAAATAGAAAGGTAGTTTTGAATGGCAAATAGTATTTACTGAGAGTGTCATATTTATGGTACCTTTTAACAGATTTTTCAGTGTTTGTAGTTTCTAGAAAAAATTATTTTCAAATACATGACAAATGTAAATGTAATCCGAAGCGGAAACGATTTAACCAAAGGATAAAAGCACCTACTACATTTTAATAGAACTTCTAGGTTCTATCACAACGGTTATACCTATTTTTAAAAAATTTAAGATTAAAATTGATATGCACTTTTGTACAGGACACTGCACAACAATACAATAACATCTGTGCGTCTCAAACTAACTTGCAACAAGAATTGCTGGTAGGATAATGTGCATTCTATTAAGATGACATTTTCTGGATTTCTAAAAAGTTTTGGAAAATAAGCTTATTTACTAGGCATAAACTATCTTAACAGTTTGTGTCAAGTAAATTTGCTTTACCTTTTTATTATTTGTTTCCAGTAAGCTATCGTTTACACTATTATTATTTATTATACCCATTACATTTAGTGTTAGTCAAATATAATGTAGGAAATAAAGGAAATAACCTACTCCTTTGAATAGCTTTTTCAAGATTTAACTGTTTATAAAATCCAGCATTTCAGATCTGTAAAATTGAAATTTTAAAATTTAAGAAATACAAATTGTAAAATCATCAGGGGGTACCAGCTTAGGACGACAGTAGTTGTTCATTGTATAGCTGATAATAATAGAAACTGTGCTAAACCGAAAACAGTATACGGCAAATACAAATTTTCAAAGTTTATATATTCGATTAATCTAGTATATAATATGTATAGTGGATCTTTGGATCTAAAGGCTTAAGATCCATTCAGTTGGTATCTAGATCACATCAAAAGATATTCTTCAAAACAGTATCTACATTCAGATACATGATCTTCCGGTTGTATCTAGATCCAGGATCTAGATACTTGAATCTAGACCCTACCCAACACTGCATGCCACTTCGCTTATTTTAGAATAAGTAATTAATTTTGAAAGTAAGATTGCTGTGAATAAAAAAATTAAAACAATTTAAATTGTAGGATTTCTGATTGTATCTGGTGATTGTAACGAGGTCCGTATTTGTTTAGTTTATAAATGTTATAATTAAATTAAATTGTTTTGCAATGAGAAGACAGAGATGATTCTCATCCTAGGCAGTGTTGAGTAAGATCCTTCCTCTTAGTATAATATCATCACTTAATTTGTTTCTTTTTGGAGTTGAAATGTGACCTCCGGTACTAAACATCCTGTCTATAAGCGCGGACAATGGCAGTACACCAGTTTTAAAAAAAATTCTTTTATTATTGGATATTTATTTAATTGACAGTAGCTTGTATCTATACATTCTAAATATTTCAAACATTGTGCGGCAATTGGAGATTGAGATTTCTGTGGATTTACTTTTAAAAAACCAAAAAATTCGTCTTCAGATGATTTTTCCAATTGAGAATTATTAAGAGAAGTTAAGATCTCGTTTATCTCCTACCCTTTATACTATACTTCACAGGGTTGTTTTTGCCTGACTGAAGGTATAATGCTTCTTATTTTGATCTGTTCAGAAATAATCCTTTAAAAAATTTAAAACGTGACAAGACCGATCTTTGCAAGAAAAGGCACTTTTTACTTAAACGCGCTATTGAAATACTTAGAAAATGGTAATCCTTTCGTTTTCTTTTAGTTGCTAACACAGGTTTTGTGGACATAAAATATATATATTAAGATGAATTCATGAAAGAGTTATAAACGTAAAGAACCTTGGTCAAAAAAAAACAGTTATGCTAATCTTTTAATGGTTGATGACAAAATTTATGATTTAAGAGGATATTGTGATGTCTTTGAATAAATTCTTTTACCTACTGCTGTATTTTGTGAGTAAAGTCGAAAGAATAACCCTAATATCTGAAAAGGATTCGAATTCTGGAAATTTTAAATTTGTTTAGTTACCTTTCAAAAAGCCGAAACTTTCTGTACTAACAATTACAGAGACATGCTGCACTAAGGGTACTAACATAATAGAAGCAATTTGAGAGACCGCATGAAACCTAATTAACTACCTGAAAATGCAGAAACGCTTGTATTTCTGTTCATTGTGTTTTGCTTATATTTAAACCTAGAACATTTAGAAACTACATACAAAGTGGTTGCTAGTTTATTAAATATATTTTAGTAGTGTAATACTTAATAAAAATCATCACGTTTATAAATTTTGTTTTTATGATAAAATCATTTGATAATTTTGAAGCAAAACATAGCAGAATAAAGCTTTTATTTTGCTTAAAAAAGATTTTATTTTTGAATGAGTAAGCTTGCGTGTTTTTTATGTCGGAAATTGAGTATTAAAAAGGAAATTTTTCAAAAGTTAAATATGATTACTTCGATTCATCTATGTTAGTATGCATCTTGGATCTAAGGGCTTAAGATACATTTAATTGGTATCTAGATCAGATCAAAAGATATTCTTGAAAACAATACCTAGATCCAGATACAAGATCTTCCGATCGTATCTAGATCCACGATCTAGATACTTGAATCTAGAACTTACCCAACACTGATCCTAGGAGAGTCTGCAAAACGGCTTGATGGAGTGGTGCGGATTTACATGCAGCGATATACAGACCAAATAGCCCCATCATGCCACACTTTTAGGCGTCTGGAAATGAATTTAAGGCAAGGCGAGCAGTTTAATGAATATAGAATTCGTTATTGTCAGTTTTTAAGAAATAAATTGAGTATTGCCCTTTGTCTTTTCATTAGATATCGCGTTTAAACAACTTTATTGTGTTAATTCTCGTTATCTACCTTTTTCATTTCTATTATATTGATTGTCAGATCGCCTGCATTTGTGTTTATGTTTTTGTCTTAGGTATTCGTTTCTACAACTTACTCTTTTTTACTTAATGCCTACTGCAACCTCTGTTCTGGCTAGTCTCATTAGTAATTGCGTCCACAGCGATGGTGTGGTCTTGACAACCATCGTTTTGTTTTTTACGTTTTGTCTGTTATCAGACAGACCTCCACCCGCCTTCAGCTGTCGATTTACTGCCAATTTCTTGTGCTTCATCCAACCACCCAGCAGAAATATTCACGCCTAGGTTGAAGAGGCAGATAATCTTCATAATTTTTCTTGCATTTAGACATTCTCTTAATTTTCAGGTTTTTTTTTCCATGATCAGTACCAAACCAATCAGAGCAATTTAAGTATTTAGTTTTTGGAAAAATTATAGGTAGATTATGGACCTTATTTAAAATCTTTGTTTGGTTTAGTGGAATGAACTAAAGGTCATAGAACGATTTTGTAAATGTGCTCGGGAAATCAGTTGAGAACAGTACAGAAACTGTTTAAATCACTAGAAGCGAGCAAATTCAGTTGTAAGGCCTGTAAAATAACAGTCGTAACTTATAACATTGAAAGATGATGAGTTTGCATTATATGAGAAAATCAGCCTTCACTAAGTATTTCTAAATTGCGATAATATTGAATACCAGGGAGATACATGATCCCGTGACTCTGGAGAGTCGTTTTGGTTCATATGAGACAAGAAGATTATCAATAGAGTTATGACTGGCAATTTTCTCTTTTAAAATCGGCGCATAATAAAACTACTATGAAGCAACAATATTGCTAAATAGCATTATTGCTGTTGGGAAACATATCAAGCGATTCAAAAGAAATTTCATCACAATAACCCAAGCGGGGAATTACTCGTGTCTGAAATAAAATCGAATAAGAACTGACGGAAGTAATTTGACACTAATCAATTCAATATCCGACACGCCTTTATGACTGGAGAAAAGATTTAGATTTATTATGATCTAAATATTTTATGTTTTCCAGGAATTCAGTTAAACCGATCGTGTTATATGTAAAAAAAGTTCTATGATCAGATCAGTAATCGTACCATAAGATTTGATAAAGCAATTGTTATCAACAAAAATGGGATCTAAATGTGTATCCGTACTATGATCTATTGTAATAAGTTCGTTAATAATCTGTAGCACATCATGCCCATTAAAACAAACGTTAATTTGATTAATTAATTAGTGTTGAGAAAGTTTACATTTTGAAGTCACTCAAGCATATGATGCTATCAACAGTGGAAGATACTTACTATCTAAAGCATTAATAAAATTATTTATATCATTACCAGGCGGTCTGTAGATAGTTCCGCTAACCAATGTATTATTGTGATTTTAATAGTAAATATTCAAATGCTGGCGAAGTTGGAAAATCGAAGGTTAATTCTTGCACTGGAGGTAAGTTTTCACACAGACGCCTATGATACCACCTCCTCTCCCAACTCGATCGATTTAATATAAATGCGGATCACCAAAAAAGATTAACTTTCACGTATACTTAAAGTTGTATAGCATGCACAAAGGATACCATTTCCTTAAACTTATGTTCATCGTCGACGTAGCAAAGGCTATGAAATCAAAATTCAAGTGGAACAAGATAAATAAATTAATGAAAAAGTTTATCTCCTCCCCAATTTAAATTGCCGTGGGAACCTGTCAACCTAAATTTACTCCATTGTACATTCAGCATAAAACAGTTAATACAGGAGTTCTTATTGTTAGCCTTGAAGTCGACTTGAAGTAGAACCACTCCAATGGGGGATGAAATAAGCATCGGGGCAGAGCTCGAATCACAACCTAAATAAAATCTGGTAAATTTGTTACATACAATAAGTATATTAAAGGTCCAAATGCAGATCCTTGAGCAACCTCTAAATCAATCTCAAATTTATCTGAAGCTACACCACTGATATCAAGACAAAGCTGTCTGTTTGATAAAAACGAATTTATCTACCTAAGTAATGGACTCCTAAATCCTAATTCGAAGAATAACACTGCAGCTAATTTACTGTTATCCAGTTTCTTGTGAAGGTGACTGGGTAGCTCAAAGGTGGTGGCTTCAGTAGATTTTCCTGACAGTTCGGAAGAATATCAAATTTGGATACGAAAGCCATAATTTTGTTGTGCACAATTTTTTAAAATAGTTTTGAGAACACACTTAATAACGAGATGGAACGATTAGTTGTTGACTTGTTTAGGATCACTTGTTTTATAGATTGGTGTAACACACGTGGTTTTTAGAGAGTTGTTATTGTTATTAGATTTCTCAGTATTTCAGTTTAGTTTTAGTTGTTGTTATTGTGAATTTTCCTTTTTGTTTGTTCAAATACATTTTAACGCAAGCAAATTAATAAAATAAGTTTAAATAAACTTAGACTGAGTATATTTATCAAACCGAGTTTTACAGTTACAGTATCCAGGACCGTACTAGCAAAAACTTGGACGATAAAAGAAGCACCATTTTCTTTACTATACTATGCTATTTTTTAAAAAGTAATATAGGATTATACATTTGAAAACCAGTCTTTGACAAAAACGTAAAAAGAAATGCAGGTTCGTATTGAAGAAAATTAACCTGATGATGATATCTGAAATACGAAACGTCGTATTTAAAAAATGATTATACAGTCTTAAAGAACATAAAAAGGTGCTCTAATAATGTGCTATTAGTTTTTAAATAAATTTGAAAACAAAGGCGTAAGAAATTAAAAACGAGAAATTATTATTTCGATTTTTTCCTGATATCTCCAGAATTATTCAAAATTTTTAAACTTTTTAAACGGCATGTCGTTAGGCAGGTAAATGCGCAACTTTGCAATAATTTGAACAAATTAGTATCTCTTACGGTTTTTGAGATCCCCACACAACTACTCAAATTTGTAACATCCTGTATAGGAGGAAAAAAATGTACAGAAGCTTGGAAGTTCATAAACTCAATTAAGAAACAAGTTAAAGAGCAATTCTATGGACCCAGCAGTACAAGAATATACTAAATGAAGACGGAGACAAATTCGAAGATTATATGAACATGCCAAGAATAGAAATTCAGGGTGAAGATATTACCGTTGATGTAACAGGGGTAAAAGATGCTAGAAGATATCTCAGAAATGGAAAAGCTAGTGGCTCAAAGGAGATAACAGCAGAATTACTTAAGAACGGAACCGAAAAGCTTCATGAGAAGCTCGTTGTTCAGTCAATCCTTGATTGGTTACCCAGTACCAGATAAATGGAAAACGGCATATGTTACCCCAATTTACAAAAAAAAAGTGACAAAAACAAATATAAAAAGTACGATGAGTCGATTATATGAAAAAATATTGCGTGACGTGATAGAAGATGATTATCGACCTTTTGAAGAGGAAGGAAAAGGAAACTTTAGAGACAATATATCGTGTTTGAAACAGATAATCGAACAGAAAGTGGCAACCAGTAGGAAAAATATATCACACTTATGGACCTGCAATAAGTTTACGGTAGCGTTTTTTTGAATAAACTATGAGACATGCTAGGACTACACTCTGGTACAAGCTCTACAAAATCTCTACGAACGATCAAACTTCCAAATTAAAACGGGAAGATACTTATCAGAGTCATTCACGGTGAACAGAGAATTAAAATAATTAAAAGCTGCTGCATATCATCCCTACACTAGGGTGTCCCTTATATGACAAAAATTTTTTTTTGAAATTCGAAATGCATAGCCTCTACATTTTTTATAAATGCTAAAACATACCCAAATATGAAATTTTATCTTTCTAGCATGATCGCAACCCGTGCCGACCGAGCTACAAAGTTTATTAAAAATCGTGTTTTGTCTTGATATTGGGTCAGCTATAAAACTAATATAAATGCAACAAATTAAGTGAATAAGAGTTTAAATAAAATAAGATAAACATTAATCTTTATTTAAAAACATAAAATAATAACAGTCAGCCCGGGTAACTTCTCTTTAGTGTAGTTTTTTTACAATCCGGATACAAATTTCTATGTTCCTGGACACAGCGCAACAAGAACTGTTTTTGCTCTTCTTCAGCCGTGATAAGTCCGTTAAAATCTTGCATTAATTTGACAGCCCTTTTAGCAGTGTCATTTACAACCTTAAAACGACTTATTCTTCTTCTAGCTTCCAGAAAAGCTGCATTATCATCCCAAGAAGATACATCTTCCTGAAGAAAACTGTCGTTGATCTGCAGTCGTGATAAAAATTGTTTGCTCTTTTCCGATACAAAATCATCCAGCGTTTTATCTGAAAGAAAAAAACAAGTTAAATAACAAAAAAACAACAAGAAATGTAAAAAAAACAAAAAAAATAATTTAGCTTACCAAACAACTTTTGGATTAGTTCTTCATTCGATGAGACATAGCGTTTGCCAAAATCTGAGCTTTTATCCCTGTTCAAGTTGGCAATCATTTTCATCTTAGTGTGGTTATCAACTTCATCATCAAAATGTGACAGAATGACTGTCTCTTCACATAAATACCACAAGTGATGGCTAAACTTGCTTAACGAAGCTTTAGAAATTGTGGCGTCAACTTTTTCGTACTCTTTTAACGTCTTCAAGAAGCACAAATCTTGGTTAGGTGCTTTAGTCGCCACTGTGCATTCGAGTCAAGGTTTAACATACAATGTGACGATAAATAAACAAACATCTTGTAGAGCCTTTTTGTCTTTCGCAATCATTCTGAATTGTGAATGAAGCAAACATATTTTTAAAGAATAGATCGCTCTCGCCATCCTTCGTGCCTGATGCGTAGCTCCAGGGGTCCTGAGTTTTAATTTCTTCTCTGTATCTCCTCCCAAAAACACTACGCATAGCTCAATCAATTCGCGGTAATCGTTTCTTATAAAACTTTTGTCCAGTTCTGGCTTATAAAACATTAACAAAGATGTAATGTTTGTCTCGGCAACATGTTCTTTTACGAAATCACTAGAATCGATGTTTTTCCAATTGTCTCTGAACTTTTTGAAGATCGGAATATCAGAGCTACTAGTAATTTGCTTCATCTTGGTTTCGAAGACAGTTTTTAGGACCAATTCATAAATATGATGACGACAAGCGAAAAGCAACAATTCTCTTTCTAAAGTCTGCTCCAAAACAGCACAAGCTCCATTGAAACGGCCAGTATTCGAAGCTGTTGTGTCGCAGCACATTATTTGTACTTTGTTATGAAGGTTCTAGTCAAAGAGAGCAGCTGAGATGGCTTTAGCTTGATGTTTTCCAGAAGAACTCTCCGGTTTTGGCACTGCAAGAAGCTGTTCTTTATCGTCAAATGAAGCAATAATTGGCAAGCGTTCTTCTTTTGAACTTCGTACATTCAATCCGGGTAATAGTTTTCCATCCCAATGGACTGTGACTACGTCAGGTACATTGTTCTGAAGGTCAGTTTTTATTGCTTCTGCCCTGGATTTTCTCGTCTGAGTACGAATTCGCTGAATCGAGGATTTGTTAATAGGGAAATCATCACTGCTCAGACCAAGTGCTTCTACGACCGCATGAAGAATGTAAACGGAGTCTCTCATGCTTAACTGGCATCGATCTAAAGCTGCGACAAGTTTAGGTGTTATGAGATTCTTTCTACCTCTTTTTGAACTTTTTTCAGGGCAGGGAACGTCTGGCAAGCTGAGTTCAGAATTCAAAATCTGTTCTTCGTCCGAATCTTCTGGACATTCCAAGTTATTTGTAGTGGAAGTAGATGCAACAGCCAATAAGTCTCTTTGTCTTACATTCCTTTCCTTTTTTTTATAATCGTCTTTGCCTAGCTCTTTCTTCTTTCTCCGCCATTTTTTTGTCTACACCACCTAAGCATCGCGGTCGACCTGCCTCTCTCTGTTTCTTTAAAAATACTTTGTCTTCCTCTATTTTCATTCTCTCAAAGGCATCAGCATGTACAATATCAAATAAGTTATCAAGGTCAATTTTAAAATTATTTTCACGGTTCTTGAACGTGTCCTGAGTTTTCTTACAATTTTTTTGCAACTCTCTCCAAACATGATATAAATCAACAAGTTTCTTCACGCAGTTAGGAAATGCCTTTATGGGAATTCTTGCTTTTTCCCAAAATATACTGTACTCCCTAATTACAAGATTCGCACTTTCACTGACAGTCACCTTGACTTCGCGAATATTGTAAAATAAGACAGCTAGAACTTGACGATTAGATGGTAATTTTGCACCATTTATTTGATGGCTAGGCAGTCCGACAAGGAAAATATTTTGTTTATCACTCCGTAATTCCACCGACATCTTTATGCAATAAGCAATAGCGCACTAATAATCTTAAAAATCACGTAGAAATGACAAATGAAACACGTAGTTACAAGTCGCAGCGCAGTACCCGCGCAACTTGTATGGACAAATTTAAATTTTTTTCTAGACAATATTAGGTTATTACGAAAGTTTTAAGAAGGGATGCGTAAAAATATATCGAACTCGAACTATAAGGGACACCCTACTCTACACTATTTAAAATCTACATAGCAACAGCGCTAAAACAATGGAAAAGAAAAGTAAAAAGCATGGGAATAGAATTCAATAATAACTGCATATTCACCTTGCAGTTCGCCGACGACCAGTTGTTAATGGCCAACGATAAGGAAGACGTGGAATACATGATACAAAAACTAATAGAGGGATATAACAAACGGGGACTAAACATAACTATACGAAAAACAAAGTAGGAGTATCTATGTATTGGTTTGGAAACATCTCAACTAGACATTGATAGCCATCAAGAGATCACTCTATGTAACCAGTATAAGTATTTGGCATCTTTGACCACTCGAGAACCAAGAGATCCAGTCAAGAATTATACAGGCAAAAAGAGTCATATCTTGTTTAAATGGAGTACTGGAGAGCAAAGAAATTACAAAAAAACGCAAATTTGATATCTATGAGACACTGATCAAGAGTAGTCTGCTCTATGGGGCAGATACATGCAGGATGAGAAGAGAATAAGAAAGGCAATCAGTGCCAGGAATTTATCTGAAGAACTAGCTTTTTTGCTACATCAGATACATAAGTAGTAGCTGTAGTAGTTACTAAATAATAATTTTTGTTAGTGAAAATTCTTGTTGAGTTCAGCTCGGCATAGCAGATCACCACGATTTGTAATCTTTGATCCGATAATAGTTTTTGTAGCCTAAATGAACTTCTGTTTTAATGTTCGTTCCATTCTTCTATCTTTCTGAACATTCTTTCTGATCAATTTTACTTCTTCATGCCTTTTTTGCTTTCGTTTTCTTTTTTCCTCTTGGTTTCTACTTTTTTCTTTATGATCTTTTATTAACGGCTTCATTCTAAACGCCTTTGATTTTGAAATCCCTTTTTATTCTATCTCGTTTTTGTTTCTCTGTATCTGATTCTCTTCGATTTTTGTTGCACCATTCTCAGCATAATTTGCGTCGACCCTGTTCTGATTTCTCTGTTATTTGTCAATTATTTCTATTTTATTTTAATCTCACATTTCCGCTATCTGGAGAACTTGAGATTAGAAGAATTATTTTCTATATATACAGGGTGTGATGATTACTGATCCACATTGGTACAGAAATTCATTATTAGAATCTTCAGACTTTTTTTGTATTTTTAAGTAAGAAGTTCTTTAGTTCGTGTTTTGTATGATTTTTGTTCATGCTTTACACTCAATTTGTTGTACTTAGCAAAGCAGTGTCTACGAGGTAGATATATCACAAATGCCCTGCGCCTCCATCAAATATTTTGCCAAAAAGTGAAAATCATTGTAACATTTTCTTTGAATTTGGACCAGAAAGAAGGAAATTTTCACAAATAGATCTGGTTCATGTAAAAAGGAATCAGTAAAGTCTTTTGAGTTTTTTTCTTGATTGAAGTATAATGATTGGAATTTTTAGATTTTTTGCACTTAACAAAAAAGCAAATGAGTACTAACACATTTATTAGAATTTATGCATTGCTCTTGTTTCCTTCCAGCTTGCATGTTTATGAAGTGAATCGTATAAACGAAACAATTCGAGATATTTGATAATTTAAAGACATTTGAATTTCCTGATTACGCGACATTGCGTGATAATTATTCATTAAGTGGAAGCGGATATAATAAATCTTTTAACAGTAAACTGTTAATTGTTCCCTACCATGTTGTTATATTTCAATTCTGAGTCTTTCTTTTAGAAAAAATAATCAAGATTAAACTTACTATGATAAGTATATTGATAATAAATTACAAAAGTGCTGGAAGTTGGTTTCAGTGGATAAAATTATGAAATTGTAAAATTTTGTTACTTCTAGGTTTTATAACCACCTGAATGAAAAAAAAAATAGAAGCGACCGTATGTGCGTAATTCGCTTTTCGTGTCAAAAACCATTTAAAACCGTGAATCGTGTCTAATAATGTACGCCCATTATCTTTGAATTATCGTGTGTCTTCACACCTGGATACAACTTTTAGGATTACGCCTCACCCTAATCTAAAACCGCGTTCGGTCTCTATTTTTGGGTTATATTGTCACACATATGGATAATTCCCATAGACACCAACCGCAACGCATCAACACAAATCTCTACTAATGCGTTCATTATTTCGCATCCACCCCTCACTTCACGGTATTAAATTTGTTTTCACGTTTTTGCAACAACAAATTTTTCCTTCTTATCATTTTTAATATACCTACCATTTCTTAATCCAATATGTTTCTACTCAACGTTTTCCCCTCTTTTCTCTATATTATTACTTGTTTTTATTCCGGATTTGTAATCACACGGGACCAGCAACCCTCTTTTGTGTCGGGAGTAAGAGGACCTAATGGGACACCGGATCTCAGTAATTTTCTCCGGCGATGCGATTAGTTTTTAGGGTGACTAGTATTGTCGTAACCATCGAGAGGAGTGCGGACAGATAAACAATGGGCAACCCCTGCTGTTATACAACACCTTTCATTTGTCAATCATTGTCTGTTCGATTCAGTATCATCCGCAAAGTGACGATCTGTGAATACTATTGTAATATAAAATTGTTGTGTTGATGATTGAGGTTGTTGTAAGTATTTATTTTTTTCTTTCTTGTTGACTTTTGAAGAATTGAATGAAAACAAAATAATTAAAAACCAAACAAACATTTTGTTTGAACTGTACGGAGGAATATAAATTTAAAACAAAGAGCCTCTAGAATATCACGGTTTTATCTTGGCATTCCGATCTCGGCAAGTTGTTATAAACTAAAACGTGTCTGCAGGGTGACATTCAACCCTGGGTAACGCATACCTGTAATCTAATCTATTGTAAACAAGAGACGACATTCACATCCTGCCAATTAACGAAAATAAAAAAGGAGAAAAGTATCAGAAAGGAATAATTCCGCCATTTTTATGTTTACTTATACGTGAAACTTCAATCTTCCTACCATATAACGATAGTAGTAATAATGAAGCCATAAAACCAGTTAAAAGAAATCAGTTTTTAATGTTTTTATGACGTTTTATACGAAAAAAAAGTTTGAATTAACGGATACAAACCGTTTAAGAGTTGTAATAAATTTTGCGTTGTAGAAATGTTAAAACTGGACTATAAAGTCCGGTAAAGTCCAGTTTAGTCACATCGTAAATCCATAAAGTTGTTACTGCTATCGCTAGCCACATGTTTATTGCTGCTGTATTCTTAACAGGTTTATTATCCTTGTGTGCGTTGTGAAAGGATCTCTACTCTCTTGTACGGCGCACCGTATTGCTATAATATTGATAGTTGTATCGTTTTATTTATGCTCTTGCATTGTGGGAAACATCGTTGAAAGAATCAATAACTCTTTTTTAATGTATTTTATTTACAATTATATACAGTTGCAAAATTAATGATTCGTTTTATTTAATGTTTACGATAAAAAGGAATTGTGCGCACGGTTAGTTCTTTGAATTTGTTTTTACATGTGTGCGGGTTCTTTTGATGATGACCATGTTTAACTTTTATTGATTCTTTAATTTTTTTTTATAATTGAGAAGGTTTAGAATCTTTTTCAGTATTTATCAGCGAAGCCTATTACGGTAAATCATGATTATGTAAACTCGAGCT
The DNA here is from genome assembly GCA_011009095.1 of Ignelater luminosus. Taxonomy (NCBI): domain Eukaryota; kingdom Metazoa; phylum Arthropoda; class Insecta; order Coleoptera; family Elateridae; genus Ignelater; species Ignelater luminosus. Next base: position 45,825 of record VTPC01090641.1, on the reverse strand, counting down.
TCTGCGTGTGCCAGGTCTGTTGACCTGGCAATTTATGATGAGCTAATAAAAAGAATTTAGGAATTTCACTAAAACGCTTTGTGTTAAACAGCGTCTATACTTCTTCAAGCTCAACTTGAGACCAATTAAATTGCATCAAATCAACTTGACATTCAGTTCAGATCAGTCTCAATTTAGATTGGTCTCACTTGAGCTTGAAAAGGTATAGATGCACCGTCTAGTTTACCAAGAAACACTGTTATGTAATGCACAATTTTACTTTCAATTAACTGGTTAGAAACACGAACAAATAAACAAGGCATTAATTTGAGAATAATAAACATTTCTTCTTCAGTAACTTTATTAAAATCAAAACTAAGATAAAACGAGTACAGTTTGTGGCAAGTATCGATTTGAACTTCCTTAGACCCTTAAGGTCTGTGCATCCCAAAGCTTCAAGTAATTGTAAATCAAATATTCTAAAGCCGCTTTGCATAACACGTAAAGATTCCTAGCGGTAGTTAATTGATGCCTGTAAAGCAACACAGAGACGTTTACTCAAAGTTGGAAACTTGCTCCATCAGAAAAAAATGATTTTCGCTGGCCTTTAATCGGTCATCGTTTCCAAATTGCCCTCTCACCTCAATTCACTGATGTTATCGCGACTTGAGCTTTTTTTTAGGTGACTTGAGTTTTATAGAATAATATTTGTTTGGCCCAAGAGACCGCTGGATGGGAATATTTCTCGGCGGGAACTGTTAAGTTTGTCTCTAGATCCCACTAAGTGTGCCCTTGTTTAATTTAAAGAAAAGTCTAAGTGGGCTTTTAAAGATTCCAGATGGTCTTGAGAATTCCGCTGTCTGCAATTTTTGCACAGGAGTCAACACTCTTGAGAATTTATCTTGATGCTGAAACCTTACTCGTGCCATACACAATCGTCAAAACTTTTGGCTCAGATATACTCAATGCTTTAGCAATAGTAAACGCTTTCATTCAACTTGGCTGCAAACAGCAGGACTGGTGGCGTCTGAAAAACTTCTTCAAAAAATTCTTCGCCTTGACGAAACTCTTATATAGAAATCATCTATTCACAGACTTTTTCGAACTATTCCCTATTTTTCCAAGAACTTGATTACTCTTTGTTTATTGTTGTTTAATAAACTTTTCATAAAACACAAAATAATGAAAGAATTTAAATCAAATTTGGCACTAATAGGCAATTAAAGTAGTCTTGGAAATGACTCCAAATACTTGACAGGCGCATTCACCCAACAACACCTTTCTTGTCATTAGATTTTTTCCTAAAGTGCACCGTTTTTGATGCAGGGTGTCAAGGTTTTATTTACCACCTGACTGGGCCACCCCAAGCTGTCTGTGAATGTCAAGTTCTCCTAGAGAGTGAGATAACCTGTCTGCAAGTTGCCTCGCTCGAAATTGCCGCACTATTGACATGTTTCTTTCATCCTTCAATTGACACTAGAAAGGAGCTCGATAACGTTTTTACATTTTAGTAGCAGCTCATTGATGTGAGGAGCACAATTTGTCATCATGCGTCAGACCAAGGAACTTCCTCGTGATCTTGCATTCTCTAGCGGTGTCTCCTATACTTAACGAAGGATTGTCATGAGATGGATGTGATTTGTAGAAATGCATTCAATGTGCTTTGCAGGTGGAGAGTTTGAGACCACTCGTCGCAGCAACGGAGATTATCCGATCGATTACAGATTGCAACTGTCTCTTCGATGTCGATTGTGTTGCTAGCAGAATAGAAGATAGCTAAAGCCTGGAGCGTGGAGCTCTGAAGAATTCTCATTATTAACATGAAGGTTACTTATGTTTGGTCCCACTAAAAGGGGACCACAGCAGTGCTCCCATACTGCAGCAAGGTTAATTACAACGAAGGGGCGCCAGGTATTCAGAGGTCACCGTTCAAGACTCACTAACGCATTGTCACGGTACGAATGACATTCGGGATTGCAAATATTTTATCGAGGTTTGCTCCCATAGATCCACTACATTTGCAAGAATTCGCCACTTTGTGCAGGATACGACTTTTCGCTATATGCATGCAGTCTTGATCAGAGAGAAGCGTTCAACCTCACCTGATCCTGGACAAGAAACAAAGAAACAAAGGAAAAAGGTCAACAAGAAAAGAGACAAAGAAGAATGGAAGAAAAGCAGATAGAAAAAGAACAGAAAAGCAAGAACTACCCTTGGCGATGACTAGAGTCAATTTTGCGTCAGTTGTTTAGTAGAACGACTCTTAATACCATATACTTATTAAAGGTTAATATAACTAATGAAACGATGCTGGGTGAAACCGTATTTGTGAGATAAATGAATGTATATCTATTTCTTTCCGCCGGATTCCTTAATGCGCATACGCATAAAATAATGAGTCTTGAAAAAGGTTCAAAGATGATGAAGTCTAGAAAGAAGATCAAACAATCATTGCTGAAGCAGAAATTAACGGTAACATAAAGGATAGGTAGAAGAAACCGACTGCAGCAATGTTCTGAATCCGCAAGTCAAAATTACCACAAAACAAAAGAAATCAAACTTTTTCAAGGAAAACAAAGCTCTTAGAAGTGACGAACGAAGAGAACGTATTATGTGATGTGAACATATGCTATTGTACATCAAAACTGAGAAAGTAACCCGGGCTGATCTCGGTTACAAATAAAAGTATATAGACGACATCGACACCTCAATATGTTTCTGTTTTATTGAACAAACCTTTTTGCTTTTACTTAAAATCATATGCTAGAAGATATCGGCACTTGATTACTTGTTCTTATTTTCCCAATAAGCTAAAACTAGAAGACGTCGCCCTAAGTGGCGCAAAGATTTCGGGTTTGATCCCCAGCCACAATTTTTCAACAGCGGGAAAAATCCAATAAAGAAGTACACAATATAAAGTGCAATGGCACTTCAAAAACTAATTATCAGACTTAGATTATATGACCCAAAGAGGAAAAGACAGCGATATGGCCGTAGACCTATTCTATGCTAGAAGACGACAACGAGAATGTCACATTTTTAAATCGAAGGGCTGGTAACTATGAAAATGAAGATAAAAACAAATTGTCCCAAAGGAATTTTTTCTCGCCATTGAAAGTAGGCTTTGTTATATGTCAGCTCTTGATGCTTGCCAGGCTAAATACCTTGGAAATGGTATAACACTACTAATTCGATCGATCAGAGAGTCAAGATCCGTTTTTGCTCATTTTAGAAACGGGCGTATAAAAAGCAGCACATGTGCTTCGAGCGTCAAGTGAATTTTGTTCTCTTACACGGTGAGTTCGAGCCCAAAAGTACTTTTTGCTCTTAATACATAATATACTATTTTAATTCTTGGCACTTTCACATTTTCATTTTCACATCATTTGTCAAATTTCGAAATTTCGAACTTAACGATTGGTTTGTATAAAGTAATGAGAATTATAATAAACTGGTACGAAAGAGAAAGCCTTTGTCAATTTGACAGATCGAATCAGTATTTTAGACATCGATCTTTATAATTGTTAAAGTGCATTGCGATCCTATTTGGAACGGACATTTTACACACCATTGACTAATTGTGCAAATACATACAGTGTGTTAATTTTAAAACGATCCACCCTTAATTTCTCGTAAACAAATGAACATATCGAATAAGAAAGAAAAACACGTTAATTTATTTATGGAAGGGGACATTAAAATACATAATTAACTCAATAATAGAGGTCGCTGTGTTCGCTCTCACACACATAACCTCAAGATCTTAAATGGCACCTCACCACTTATTATATGTCATTGGAAAGGTAATAACAATAGAAATCTTTTGGTGAAAACAAAATTGAAATCTACTAGATCAAAGATACAGCACAAAATGTCTCGTTTTAGTGATGAGTTTAAATCGTGTTAGTTAAGTAAATAGACGCATTTTAATTGTTTTGATACTTATTTTAAATATGAAACAAATGAACGTAAACATTCTTAATTGAATAATTTAAATTGAACTATCAATAGAAAGCCACAACAAAACAGCAGAAGATGGGCAATCTTTTAAAGAAAGTACCTAGCGACTCACATTAGCAGATCAATTCACACTATTCGACTCCAAATAGGTGTTAGTGGCAGTTATTCTTCACTCAGAAGTATCACTAAGGCAATGAATTGGTCACCTCGATTCAAAGTTACTATACAAAACGTCTCGTGTATGTTAATTTTTTGACGTAAATTATCGCATCTTGATTGTTTTAATATGTACTTTAGATGAAAAACAAGTGCAATTTTACATGTTCTGACATTGCATAAGATGAATTGCACTATGATGGGTTTCTACATTTAGGTATTGTTTTTAAAAATTACTTATTTTGTTTGTTCCTTCACTTCTGTTTTTACCTTCTATTGACAGAGTTCAATATACAATAATAAATAAGAAATGTCTACGTTCATGTTTTTGCATCCGAAATAAGCACCAAAACAATTGAAATAGGTTTCTTTGTCTAGTTAGCTCAATTTAAATTCTCAACTAAAACAAAACGCTTTGTGCTATAACTTTCGATTAAATAGACTGATTTGAATTTTGTTTTCAATAAGAGATTGCTGTTGTTATTCCCTTTCCAACGATGTATCGCAAGTGTTGGAGTGTCATTTAAGATTTTGACGTTATGTGTGCGAGAGCGAACACAACGACCTCTATGAATCAGTTAATTCTGCATTCTAATGTCCTCCTCCATAAATAGATTGACGTGTTTTTTTTGTAATTTCGATAACTTCATTTGTTTAGGGGATATTAAGGGTGGACACTTAAGTGAACACAGTGTATAGGTAGAAACCTAGGTAATCGAAATTTAATTGTTGCATTTAAGGTTTTAAGATGTCAAGATACAAAGAGTATTCCCTTAAAAATGTTGCTAAAGCATTAAATTCAGTTAAAGACGGAATGACTGTATTAGCAGGAAATAAAGACTCCCAAGTTCCACTTTCCACTCTCACAAATAAAATTTCTGCAAAAAACCCCGAAGATGTTGGAAGAGTTGATCCTGAAGTCGTTTTGGCAAAAGAGGTTGGGCAGAAATTGGTGCAGTTGATAACTACTGTTGCCGCTGGAGGATTTCCCATAAACAAGGAAGGTTTGTTATATTCGGTCCGAGAGCTAGTGGAATAAACCAATATTAAGACCCCTTTTGCTAACTGTGTGTCAGGAAAGAAATGGTTCAAATTATTTCTTTAGAGGAATTCGACTGTATCACAAAAAACGTCGATAACAGAAGAAAATATTAAAATGTAGTTTTCCGAGGTAATGACATTACTATACTAGAATTTCCAGAACGTGTCTGGAACATGGATGGATCTGCAGTGTTCCTCTCTCCCAAAGGATCTTTAATTTTAACTGAAAAGAGAAAATCTTATGATATCACATCAACGTCCGAGAAGGATAATGTCACAATTTTCAAATATGAGCGCTTACCAGCGACTGTAATAACTGCTACTCTTCGAGACTGGGGTATGCGCAAGACTGAGAGTGGTTGGGTGAACAGCAAATCATTGCCAACATATTCTATCCATATGGACATTTAGGAAAGAAATTATATGGCAAGAAAGGCTTAATTTCTGTCGGGGAATGCGCCTGCCAAGTATTTACGGTCATTTTCAAAATAATAATTAGTCTTTTTCAAATTTTAGTTGCTTAGCCTAACAATGAAAAATACACCAAAATTAGGCCAGAAAAATACAGCTTGAAGACTTTTTATGTTGATAATTCTGATACATGTGCGCGCCTTTTCATGGGTATTGGTCAATTCAGCGGAGTAAACTTCAATCAGGTTTTCGGTGGTTTTCACTAGATGTCAGAGCAAAGCCATAATTTAAAAAAGAATTCAAATTAAATTCCACTATTGGTTTGAAAATAATTGTCCCATTGTAATATCTACATTTAATTTCGGCTAAAATATCTTTACCCATGGATTATTTGACCGATAATGTCACATTTACACTAGAAAAAATACTTACATGGTTGGCCAGTGTCCTAGTTCATTTTGAAACCAATAGTATCTCCTCCATTTTTCCTTTTAATTGTTAATCTCTCGTTGCCTATGTATTATCATCAGTAACTACTACATACGTTGAATACATTTATTTGCGATTATTATCTACAACGAATTAAATTATAAAATTATATACAATGCTACTTACAAACTTAATTCTTCGAGGGGCATTTGTTTTTGTTTGTTTTGTTTGTTCAACAAACTCCAAAGGAGTCGTTACTGATTTTGCGAAGTCTGTCTGTCCGCATTTTTTTTTTAAATTTTGAAATGTTGACTTCAGATTTGAATTCTACATCAAAAACTAAAGACTACGTGGTGTCTTCGATGTTTGATAACTCTTCGGTAACATGGTCAAAATGGCCGCCGAAAATTGGAAAATTTTCAAAATTTTTTTTTTTTTACTTTAGAATTGTATTTTACATAAAAAAATAAGAAATGCGAATATTTTTAGTTTTTTGGTATCGCCTCGAGCAATGGTCAAAATGGCCGCCTAAATGTGGTTGTGGTTATGCTTTGCATTCTCAGATGTTTATTTTCTATTTATTATTGTACATATAATCATAGCTAACTTGTCTCGAGTGCACTTTTTGTTTTCTAATTTCAATAATATTTCACATCACTATAACCTTTCAATACGTATTTGTTTTTTAAATTTTGGCGCGATACTATAGGATACTACTTTTTACTCGTCGTTTTTATGTCACTAATTATTCAGTGCACAGACCATAGTTGCATATTCTGTCCTTTTTTACATCCCATGTGGAGTAGCATTTCTCAAATTGTTCGATTGCCGTTCTGTTCTCGGTTCTGAGCAAAACCGAGCCTTACTGTTGAAATATCTTAGGACTCTTCTGATAGTCCGTATCTGACGTTTTATGCTGGTCAGAGGTTTTGGTATGAGCGTAGTTACCATTAGATGTTTCTAGGTTATGGTTAATTTTCAATTTTTAGTTTTCAATGCCTTGTTTCTTTATTCGATTTTATTCACTAAATCTTGGCATTCCTCGGCGGTTTTAAAAGTTTGCCTTTGATTTATTTTTTCTTTTCTTTATTTTCTGTTTCTTATTTTAACTTTCTCGGTAAGTTTCTTTTATTTCGTCCTTTCTTCTCCACCCTTATGTTCACAGATGTTGGTATACGTGCCAATTTTTGTTTTTGTTGTTGTGACAGTCACGGGGTTTCTAAAGTTGAGTTTTCTTAATTTGTGTTGCAACGTCTTTCAACACAATTTAACCCTAATATGTGCCCTGGTGATTGTAATAGTTGCTTAATATAGAAGTTTCTTATTCAGAAGTTTCATTTTAGAATTTAGGTTAATACACTGTTGCATGGCTCCTTAATAAGGATATTCTACAATTATAAAAACTAACATTTGAATGTTGTAAATTGCTTTGACATGAAAAATTAATTTAATGCATAAAACTGAGATGTAAAAGAATTTATTGTTACATAATGTTAAATAATTGTTGATTTAAAAAAAAACTCTTCATTAATTTTACTACGTACTCAAACCAAAAACAGTAGATTCATTGAATTTATTATTATTAAACCTAAATGATGTCAACTTAATTTAATAATTAATTTAATAGCCTACATAAAAAACAAGCCCATTGCAATAAATAGAAATTAATAATGATTCGATATTAGAATGGTTATTACGTGTATTAGAATGATTGATTTAATTAAGATTTACACCAACGCTATTAGATAAATTCTTGTGTCTTAGAATTACACAATGTAGTTAATAGTGCAATTATAAATTAGTTTCAATTTGTGTTCGAAATTAATTTTGGTACCAAACGAGCGATTCTACCTTGAAGAATATAAAGGACATGAGAATTTTTGGCAATCTCTTTCATTATAGAAGTTTTAAGAGACTGTTAGGCAATATTAGCACATCCCAAGAAAGCAGTTGATTGGATTTAAAGATTTTACAATGTTTTGTTTCAAGTCTAACACTTTAAGAGATTTAGAGAGTTGAGTCGTTTTTTGATGCCTCGAACGGATAATTAGTTCTCTTAGATTTTCTCTTACAAAATGAATGTTTTGGCTATCCTGCTAATTCTTAGAGATTATATTTTTCATTAGTGTTTTCCACGATGCAGAAATAATCATAGTTACATTTTCCAGATACTTTGATGATGGGTTCTGCATAATATTCAGCAGCGTTTCTTAGCTGGCTTTGGCAGATGCATTTATGCAATTCCTTGTTCATTTTGGCATTGGTTCATTGGTTATCAGTTCTTTTTATTTCACTTTGGTTCTGAAAGAGCTCTCTATAAAGAATGCCTATGCTATTTCTACATTCTTTTGAACGCATACTCACGATCATTACTAAACGCTCTTTATAATCTTGGAAAGGATTGGGTGCAATTTAATTCTCAAAACACTATAACACCTTGAAAAGCCTAAATTGAATTTCTCTTCATCTGTGATAGTAGGCTAGATCTAAGTGTTTTTCTTGGATTTCCCACTTTTGCTACATTCTTTAGAATGCAAGCAAAAAGTAGTAATATAATCAAAACTGTGTGCTTTTCATGTTTCTGAAATTGGTTCAAATAGAAAAGTTTATGACATTTTCCTTTTTGTCTCAAGCAGGAGTGTCTTCTAAAGGATAGATAAATAGATAATGATTTCTTCAGAAGGAAGCGTAACCTTCTTTAAATCAGATCAAGCTAACTGATTTACCCAAGAGGGGGAATTAAAAGAAAAGATGAAAATTGATACAAATCTTCTTGATTCGACATTTATTAACACAATAAAAAGTTTAAAAATATAATTCTTTATAGAACTGTCTTGTTTACACTTTCGTTTTGAAAAAAAGCTTCTTAGGATAATTTTGTTGGATGTATTTAAAGTGTAAACATAACAATTTTTTATGTTGTTAGCAAATTTACAAAGTTAGATAATAAAAAGCATTTACCGTTTTAACTATTTAATACCATATTTGTGCCTTAAAACATTTTTAATTTCTATGTAATCTTTATAAGATAACACAATTCCTTTTTGGGAGAAACATGCATCATGGTTACAACAGAACATTAGATGAACTTGTGAACCCAGTAAATAATTTCCACTGCCTATTACATATTATGAAATTACATTTCTTACATTTTTAATTTATTTTGTTCTTGTGGAGTTTAGGTATCACATTAAAAGGCTTTTGATTCAATTTCCTTCTAGTTAAAACACGGAATTCTCTAAAAATACTTGACTGTAGTTCTTGCGGTCCAATATAAGTTAAAGTTCTCTGTTATAACTTCTATATTAAATCTTTGAAAGAACTGATTAAAAATGAAAACCTCGACATTGCCGCAAAAAAGCCATTTTTGCTCACGATTTCTAAACTTGAAAACGTCAACTTGCAGTTTCCGGATAGGAGTTGAAATCTCTCGTTATCACTACACAATCTAGTCCTGCGGGTTGCATACTTAGAACACGGCGCAATCTCCACCGTCTCCAATGTTACGATAGCAAAGAGAATCAATAGGCTTTATCTGATGGAATCCGCGAGCCACTCCCACATTATTTCGGCCATCTTGCACTTGCTTATCGACCGCTTTATTTTTCACAAATACAAACTTCATATTAATTTTCATGAAGAAATCATTTCAAATTTAAAACGTAATAAATTTTCGTGTCTAATGGTTAAATGATTTATTTTTGAAATTAATGATCTTTAAAAAACATTTACATTTTTCTGTTTGTTTTTGCAAATTAAATTTGAATTGTAAAATTCCCAGCGGGATATTTCCTTTTATTATTATTAAACGCAAATATTTGAATACCATTTGCATGAAAACTGCTTACGCTTGTTAATTTATCAGATAATAATAATAATAGTTGTTAAAATAATTCCTTTTTTGTTTCGTATTATAGGTTCTAAAATATTGTGACCACCTTCATGGAAAATGGTACTTTTCTGAGATTCGAGCTATATTTTCAAGACGATACTTGCTTCAAAATGTGGCCATCGAAATCTTCTTGGCTAGCAGAAGTAAGTTGTAACAATAATTGTGTTCTTTGGAATTTTAACAATTTCATCCTTGTTATATAGCATCCATCCTGTTTGCCTTTCCTGATCAAGCCACCGTGAAGAAAGTCATCAAAGCTCTTCCTAGAGTGGGTGTGGGAATAAAGTATGGGATTCCGCAAACTCGGTAAGTTTCTAGATTTTGATTTATTGGTTAATATTGAATAAGATGTTTGTATTTACAGCCGAGCTAGCATGATGTCACCAAGACAACTTATGAGAAATTCAAATATGACTCAAAAATGGCAACGTAGAGAAATTTCCAACTTTGAATACTTGATGTTTTTGAATACGATAGCTGGTAAGTGTTTAGTGAGATTTTTTCCTGAACAATTGAATCTAGGGAATTCTGCTTCGTCAAAGTTATACGCAGTTAATTATCATTATTTGAATTATATACAAGAAGACTTGTCATCATATAATGGTAGAGTATTTAAATTTGGTATAAATTTAAAAATATATTTCTGTTAATTAACTAATTTTCCACGTTAATTTCTGAGCGGAAATCTCATTGGAAGATTTGAAAATTTAGAAACTTATTCTAACAATTCTTTTAAATACTGATTTCATTATTGGTTAGAATCTATTTGAGTTAGAAAATCTAGCCCATCGCCGTATAGTACTAATTCTATTTTGATTAGCTTCTTAGACAACAGCTCTTTATTTTATTTATTATCTTTCTTTTTTTTAGGAAAACTGAGTGAAGTAAAACATGATGATCGGAACTTTTTAGTGCAATATTGTCTCACCCTGTATTTACTGGGTGATTATACTTACATAAATATGCAATTTAGATAGATCTAAATTCTCAATTTTACACTTTCATACTTCTCTATTAAGAGTCTTGGATTATCAGGACGTTTTTATAGGTTTCCTTTAGATTTATCATATTTTCAACATTTATTTGATTATTTCCCTTATTAGAAGGTTTCAACCAATATGAAGACTTGAAAATTCTTTAATCTTGACTACTCGTGTGCGTATACGAAGAAATGTGCGTTACACTCGTACAAATATTCAATAATTTTTCTAATCAAAACTGTCACACAATGGTCAGATTTGATGGTTGTTTTCAATTTTTGCTGTTCCTAATAACCGATTTTCTGTTTGAAACTTTTGTACGTGAATATTTCGTCGCAATTTCGAAAAATCGATAAATACCCTAGTATTATTATTATTTATTATTTTATTCCTCAAATGTGTGTCAAGTATCCGATAACTTCCACGAGTGCTCGATACTGACGAATCTTTTCCATACAAACCAAAGTGGACTTTAATTACTACTGCAGGTCTGAGGACCGCAAAGCATCTTTTACTCCCTTGGAATGGAATGCCCCTGACTAAATTATTATTTAATTTGATCTTCTAATATTAGCACTAATCTTTATAATAACATCTGTCTAATACATTTACGAGGGGGTATTGATAAATAGTTGGTCTTAGACAAAATTAAATCGCGTTGCTACGGAAACAAAAGTATCAACTTTGATAAGTGTATCTACATGTTAAGTTTTATCAGAAAAGTGATAAACTCATGCAGATATAAGATGGTAATCTGCAAAAGATAGATGAAGAAGTGATGGACGAGATTTTCACAGCATCATTAGCAACAGATAGTTCGCCGGAATAAATAGTGAGAGAACTAAAGCGAAAACGCATGGAAACATCATGGGAGCCCAACAGTAGCGAAGAAAAGGAAACGCAAGAGAAAAATAATTTCAATGTATATAAAAAAAAACTATGAAAGCATTAAAGAAGCATATTAGTAATCTACAGAAGATAATTGACAACTCGTGCCGACCCAATAGAAAATTAAAGGAGACTTCTGATAACCCGACAAGACAAATAGAGAAGATCTTGACAGCGGAGATGACGAAATGGATCAAGATTAAAAGTAAAAAAGGCCTGAAGGCCCACTGTGCAACATGTGTAAGTTGAGAAATGAAAATGATGAAATAAATGGAAGTACAAACAGAAGAATCATGTGCAGTCCGTAAAGGAGACGAGAAAAGAATAGAAAAGATAAGAAAATTGCCAAATGTAAGGGATTATGAAAGTAAAGCCCAAGTAATTAATAAAAATTGGTGTGAAAGGGTGTTTAAAGTTACAGAAATTACCAAAGATATGCATTACGATTATTATGAATTATTATGAATAGAGACAAAGATAAAGAAAATGCTCCAATAAAACAAGATGCAAAGAACCATTAGGTAAAGGAATAAGCCAAAGCTAAGCAAAACGATATATACAGAAGGGACAAACGCTATAAAGATGAAGAAAAACTAACAGATGTAAAGATTAAACTGCAAACACTTGGAGGAACTAAAAACAGCAACATAAAGCGAAGAGGTGCGGAATTAGTGGTTGCTACAACACTGAGCATTGATATGATTGAGTTAAAAATAATTCAAGAGTATACATATAAGGATGTCGAGACAGAAATAGTCGTGTTGGTCCCGACTAGAATATCTAAAGAGCTGACGGAAGGAGCTGGAACGTAAAAGAAGCAAACGAGCAGAAGAGTGGGAGAAGATAAACGAAAAAAAAAACTGTAGAAATAAAAACTAATCTAGAAAAGGAGACAACATATGCAAGTATTTTAAGCTCTTTGAAAAAGGATATAGACATAGATAAAATAGATATCAATATACAGTGTGTCCAAAATAAGGTTGCACAGCATGGGGATCTTGGAAACGGAAACGAGATACAGCATCGGTTACATGGGATGAAAGTTGGCTATTTATAGGACCTTTTTGTTGGCTTTTGCAAAATCTACATATCTTGGATAGTTTCAGAGATATTTAAAAAGTTTTTGTTTTTTTTTTCTTTATTTGTAGAAATATAGGAAAACTAAAACTACTTTTCCACTGCCACTTTTTGTTCTCTATTAAAATTCGCTAACAAAATTCCAGTACGACGTTTCGGTTTCGAGTAACCATCATCAGCCTCATTTTTTTAAATAGGCGGAAAAACGATTAAAAATTGTTTTGAATAGCTTTTTTTTGTCGCTATTCTAATGATAGGGTTATTTTGGTTTAATTCTTTTGTGTTGAACGCTGCCGTGACCAACTGTAATAATTGCTGTTTATCTTCATAATTTTGGTTGAGCACATGATTCTTGACATAACCCCAGAGGAAAGAAATCTAACAATGTTAGATCAGGTGATCGTGCAGGCCAGGGTACTGCAGAATGCATTAATTTATAGCATAAGAAATCAAAATAACTCTATCATGTTTACACTACTAGAATTGTGACAACAAGAGCTATCCAAAACAATTTTCAATTGTTTTTCTGCCTATTTAAAAAAATGAGGTTGATTATGGTTACTCGAAACCGAAACGTTGTATAGGAATTTTGTTAGCGAATTTTAATAGAGAACAAAAAGTGACAATGGAAGAGTGTTTTTAGTTTTCCGATATCTCTTCAGATAAATAAAAGAAAAAATAATAACAAAAATCAAGAAATCTACTTTTTTTTAAATATCTCTGAAACTATCCAAGATATCTAGATTTTGCAAACGCCAACAAAAGCTCCTATAAATAGCCAACTTTCATCCCATTTAACCGATCCTGTATCGCTTAGCGTTTCCAAGATCCTCATGCTGTGTATCCTTATTTTGGACACACTGTATATTAGCATTAAAAAGACGAAAATGGGCAACTTAAGGATCTCGATAAAAGAGAAAAAGAAAGGAGCACGTGGTGATTTAAAAAAAAAGAAAATAAAAACGAAAATAGTACAATTGTACGAGATACTAATTTGATTACAACGAAAGATGAAATTAAAGCTGCAATAATAGATGCTCTACCGAGGGGATTTCTGCTCCCCTCGGTAGAGCATCTATTATTGCAGGTTATAATGATACATACTCTTAAAAAACAGGAATGGGGCAACAAAAGTAGCGGCTATAAGCCTCCAAGCTGCTGTAACTACACCGAACACGGGCATATCTCGAAAGAATGCCGTGAAACGACAAGGATACTGACAGGAAGCTGTCTGAAATGCGGTAAAATTGATGAACACCAGGCAAAAGAGTGTACGAAATACGAATAGTTCACATTGTTGGACATGAGGATAGAAGACGCCCACAGTGCTACCAAATGCGCAGACAAGAAAGCAAGATGCGCAAAGGGTTTCTCATAATAAATAATGTACTAACATTACAAACGAGTGTAAACGGAAGCAGGCCCTCATGCGATCTGCTGCCCAGAACCGTCCAAGAAAAGCTGGTAGACGTATTAATAGTAATAGAACCAAACAAAAAACTAGTACGAAGCGGACCGTGGTTCACATGTAAAAGGGAGGATGCGGCAATTAGGGTCTTTTATATGCTTTATTTGATTGATTGTTAAACAGGAGCAGGTGGCGGGTACGTGTGGATACGATTAGAAGAAGTCATAATATATGGATGTTATGTATCACCCAATATAACAATCCGAAAATATGAAGGAATTCTCGCGAATCTGGGAAGCTGTATGAAGAATCACAGGAAAGAGAGCAAGATAATAATACGGGGAGACTTTAATGCAAACTTACACGTATATGAAGATCTAAAGTTAAGAACCGAAGAGGGAACATATTAGTCGAATGGATACAACAAGAAGAATTTGATGTAGCAAACAGGGGCGATAGAAGAAGAAGAAATTCGCAGTCAATTCTAGACTGATGATAGCATAACGAACAGGAGTATAACATCTAATGAAAACTTGAGTGACCGCAGAAACCTTATCTTCGAGGTAGTGGTAGCAAAAGAAATCCAAAGAATTACACAAAGCGGACAGGAACAGAACAACATATTGGAAAATAAAAAACCAGAACAAAGCAAACGATTTCCAAGAAAATCTTAACGTGGAAATAGAGAGATATACTGCCAAAGAGTGAACTAAAATATTGGAGAACACATGCAATATCACGTACCCAAAGACAACGATAAACAATGGCAATAGACGCTACGTTTATTGGTGGAGCGAGAGAATTGCAGAATTAAGAAGGACGCGTCTCAGAAGCAGAAGAAATATGGTTGGGGAAATAGATAAATAAAGCCAAAGCGATGTACACAGTTATTTGTGAGGACAAGGATATCGTAACAAAAAATTAATATAGCGGCAAGAGTAGAACTTAGTGAAGAACAAATGGTTTAGGAAGTACGTAATTCGTCGCATAAGATAGATAATACTATTGGAATACATTATTCCCATTAGACGAGAGTGAAAATAAATAAGAAATACTCTCTACTGAAGAGTAGTTAATACGAGGAGCGCTAGAGGTGCTACACGACCGGACAAAATACCTGGAGAAGTAGTCCAAATGATGACCCTAAAACAACCTGAATATTTTTTCCAAGTGAGAGGGAGAGAGAATCCCCAGAGATATAGAAAATGGCTACATTGGTACTAACAGAAAAACCAAAAAAGTCGGTAGAAGAGCACTTATTTGTCGACCGACACAACTGAGATTTTGCAGATACGTAAAAGGACCAGTGAAAAAAAGACACTGAAGACCTACCTCAAGATCCATCGACCAGTATCCAAACCCATCATCAGCACATGGAGACATCTACGTCAGACTACAATTCTTCAAGACAAGGAGATTCTCGATGCATTCCTCAGAACAAATCCTACCTATCGCGAAAACTGATCGACGAGGAAAAGCGTCCATTTTAACATCATCTTCTTTGGGCAAGCGAAACGAAATACCTAAAAAGGTAATTAAAAGGGTAACAGTTCGATATAGCTAAAAATTCAACCTTACCAATGCATGTATATTAGTGTGACAATATTTTTCCGACTTTTATTTCTTTTAAAGTTCACACGAAAAAATGTTAATTTGATGCATTTGAAGAGTTCTCTGCAAGTGTCAACTGGTTTAAAAATTTTTGAGACGTCGCTCAAGAATTTTAAAAGTTTCAAAAAACAAAAGAAATCAATTTTTCTTTTTTTTAGTTCTTCAGTTTCTCACTAATTTAATCTTTCCTATGTAGGTTGTAGAGAAACATACTAAAATTTGAAGTCAAAATATTAATATTTAGATGTCGCTCAATAATTTTAAAAATAAATTTCTATAAACTTTTAATGGTTTTGAGCAACCTTTTAATATTAATATTAAGACTTGATCTCTACTATTTTATAGTGCAATTAATTAATTTTAATCATGAGCATTATTGAAATTGAAAACTATAATAAAAGACAAATAGTTGCAATTAATATTAATATATAAAGATCGCTCAAAACCATTAAAAGTTCATTAAAATTAATTTTTAAAATTCTTGAGCGACCTCTCAAAAATTTTTAAACCAGTTGATACTTGGAGAGAACTCTTCAAATGCATCAAATTAACATTTTTTCGTGTGAGCTTTAAAAGAAAAAAGAAGTCGGAAAAATATTGGCACCCTAATGTATATCTATTTAGAGAATCAAAAGACACCTGCGGAAGGCCTTTCCGACGCCAAACACTTAGAAATTTTTTAAAAAAACTTCGAAAATCGACGAATTTGACGCTTCACAAACACACCGGCTGCCATGACATCATAATATCGCGGCTAGGTTCTTATTAGTCCTCGACAGCGTACCAACCGATAGTACCACAACCAAATTTCCCTAAATCACCTGGAGGACATTGACCCCGCGCAAGCATTAACGAATTCATTTATTCAACTCGGCCCCCCACAAGATTGGGGTGGAATTCTTGAAAAAATGATTATTTTACTGCTTCTAACCTAACCACCACCTCGCTTCGCCCCCATCACAAGATTGGAATGAATAAAATTGATACGTGGGTCATGTTGCAGTAGGCGGTTGGTAGTGTGTGCAGCAGCTGATTTAGTTGCCAACTTCATTGTTTGTATCGTGCAACATAACCTCAGATGTGTTTAAAAATCGTGTTTGTTTTTCGTTGGTTTCACCAAGATTGGATTAATTTTCTTTACCTCCGGCCACCTAATTGTGTTCTGTGAGTAATTCTCTACATGCTGATACCAAAAACTTGCTCTCAAAACGGTGCTTTCCTAGGGTTAGCTATATCGAACAATTACCCTAAATTAAACTCAAGTGATAGTGAGAACAATGTTGATGCAGACCTTTAAGGAAGTCGGAGGGAGTCTTTGATCTTCAGTTTTGTTACATTCTTTGTATAAGAGATGTCGGGTGCGAAACTCGCCGGTTCCTAAACTTCCATTTTAATTTCTTTTATTGTTTTTTACAATTGTTTGTCTTTTAAGTGGTTTTTTAAAACAAACTTTCAATTCAAATAACCTTTTAAGAGTATTTTTAAAATATAAAAAATCAAAAAGTCAACTTAATTAGAGCTGGGAATCTAGTAACAATACATGAAGGCCAACGAAAATTTTTTTACAGTCATTGTGGCATTTATCTGAATCTAAAATAACGTAAATAAGGTTCATTAGTTTAGTTTCTCACGTTTCACTTTTACCTAAGCAATATTGGTTGATGGAAAAGAACGCAAGGGAAATTTCTAGATAAGAAAGCGAAGTGGTATGCAGTACCATCATATAAAAAGAATTGGGATCAATTAATGATACCGTCTTATAGACGTATGATTACATATCTTGTAACTTTCACCAATAAGATGAAAAAGAAGGAAAATGTAAGTGGATGAACTGTGCAAGGCATATTTTGTTTATATAGAAGATAGGAACACATGGAAGATTAGCTGCGAAAATTCTTTGAAATAGAAATGCGAAGTTCATCTTTTTACTTGTAGATGGCAGCACGACTTCCTTACTCAATAGTAACAGAAACAGCTCTCAGTTGCATATAAACGTCTGTGAAATGGCAAACCGCTATTAGATAGGCATATCTTGCCGTCAGAGACCCAAATTGATCTCATAATTAGAAAAAGAAACAATAAAGGATATACACAGAAGAATTAACCTGTCGCATACCAGAAGACGTATTAAAATATTTACGGTAGAGAACATGGTGTGAGTAAAGATTAAAACAGTAAGATGAATACAGATAAAAGTGCAGATGACTTGCAAAGTATTTCTGAAAATACTTACTTCAAGTCTGAAAGATAGTATAGTTGCGTATGCAACTGCTGTTTGGATCGATTCTGTTCTACCGCTCCTACTATGAAACTCACCTGAGGAAATTCAAATCTTTCGGGAAAGCCCCGATAGGTTCTTTAACTTCTCAGTTTCACTGTTTCGCGGTTGCCATAATTTTTGTACGCTGTTTCCCAAAGCAAACCTTCAATTGACAGAAGATATCACTTATAATAAGTTCAGTTAACCTTGACACAAGCCACACAAGAACGAGAACATTTATGTAGTTTTGTCGGATATTTAATAATTAAGATAACTGATTATACTCTAGACACTTTCAGGCAGTCTTTTAAGATTTTCTTGTTAAATATTATTCATCTGAAAAAACAGAAAAAGAAATAGTATCTCAGTTTTACTCGGAGTTTCTCTTTGAATCAATCAATTTTCAGAGGAAGATCAAAAATCATCAATTAACTTATTAAGAATTTTTTCTCTCTAATTGGAATCTGGATACATTATACTATAGGTATACTTCGTTTTTTTTTAATCTAAGGCCAATTTAATATTTTATGTTTCCTTTTAAATAATTTTAAAACAAAAACATTAATTTTAATTTTTTTAATTAATAACTCACTTAATGTACCGAGATGCCGTTTACTAAAAATAATAATTAGTTAGCTTCATTTCGAATTATTCCGGAAATTTTTTTTATTTCAAACATTCTCCAAATCATATCTAATAACCTAACCTGTAGGTCATCGACTTTATTCGAACACATCCGTAATGTATTTTTTTCTCTTTCGGGGTTAGCATAGCAATAAGACAAGCACATACATCAAAAACGCTAAATTTTTTATAGTGTAACGTCTTCTAACAGTTCGAAAATAAATCACGTCGGCTTCAATTATACAAAAATTAAATTAAATTCTCAGTATGCAGGAAATAATTCCACATGTTGACAGAGCGTAAAGTTAAAACAGTTTTTGTGACGCTGAAGAAAATGTCTCATGCAAAATTAGCAGTTGTCAGAATGGCTGGGCTAAATTAAAAGCACATACATCATCGTGTTGCCGCAGTATGCATCGTACTTTACTGTAACTTGCTCCAGCAGTAATGTTTTTAAACACGGGTTTAATTGACGTTTCTCCATTTTCTTAATGAACCGAAAGTATTAAAAATCTGTTGTTTTGTAAAAGTAAATAAATAACAATCAACTTGATGTAAACCAGAATAGTTTCTAATTTAATTCTCAACAATTTCCTGTATTCTTCTTACAGTATGTGCGCATTTGCTATTCCAAGACTATAATAATAACGATGGCAAACGTCGCGACGCTAGTTGAGCCAGGCGGATGGAACTTGTCACTGCGAATTAGGCGCCACCTCATTCACTCTAAGCCGTACCAGCCGGGGGATTACAGCCACCCTTGATGCAACGACCTAAAATTATTTCACGAAATGATTTTTTCCCGTTGCTTCCCCTTACTTGACTTGTGTGGGTTGTGTTTTGTGTGGAGTTTGGATTATTTTATGTGCAACATAATGCACTCGTTCGAAAGCACTTTTCTAAGCTTTGGAAATTTCAGTATAAACCTGATTAGTTGAATGGTTTAGGTTTATTGATTTATGTAGTAGATATATTCATAAAAATGGAAATATATCTTCATCTTTATGTATAGATACTTGTCACTGTGACTCTTAGACAGCTGTTTCGATCTTGTTTGTTTCATTAGTGAAGAAAAGTAAGTTGAGTTTTTTCAAGCTTTTTATACACGCGCGATATAAAGCGACTTACAATCATTTCATGTACTAGGATAGACACTTTTTGATTAAAAGAAACATGGAACGGGGGAAACGCTGTAAATCTAATCTAAACACTCATAGAAACTCAATAATCAACAAATTATTAATTCAAAATTACGAGTTACGTCGTGTTCTTCGAAACGTAAATAAATCTTTATATAAGGTGTGATACCAAGCTGATTGTACAAAAAGTACTTTTAGAACTCACAAAATTGTAAAGTTTTATATCGAATTGAGGGACTTGCTGATATGGGTTTTCATAATGTTATCAAATGTCTAGAAATCATGAGAAAACTCTTGAAATTCTGGGAAAACGTTGAAAATCTACTTTAAACACTAGTAGGCACTAAATAACCAACACATTATTATTTTGAAATTACGAATTACGCCATTCGAAATTGTAAAATTTGCATATCGAATTTAGGTCTGGGAATTCTGAGAAAAACGCTGAAAATCTACTCTAAATACTGGTAAAGTTCAATTTTTACCCTTCTGGGATAACATCATTATCTAGTAACCTTACGTAGGGTAGATGGGGGCAAAGACCCGCAGTTTATTAAAAATTGCGCCATTTTTTAAATCCTACATTTCGGGTTTTTGCCCCCTAGCCCCGTAAGGGGGAGTTTTGCGGATTTTTGCCCCATCTCGATGAATGACTTCTATTATTCATAAAATACAAGGTTTATCTAAAAGAAAAATGTGATAAAAAGTTATGTTTAAAAAAATTATTAAACTATTAGCATCCCCATGAGACCGTTTTTGAAATTAATCATATTTTTAAACCTGGTAGAACCGCTAAAAACTGGAGTTGACAATTTCATTATAACGCCAGTTTATGTACGCCTGCTCTTCTGTTTCTGAAAACTTTAGGGTCTTAGGTGTCCGCTTAGAAAAGCGAACACTGTACCTTTCCTTATCTGTAAATAGAATCTTCACCATGTATCTCCTAAAACTGTTACCTTTCGCAACACCATATACCTCTACAAAGGCAAAGTCATCAACTTTGACTTCTTCTGAGGCAGCTAAGTCTTCATCTTCAGAAGAGATCAAGCTGAGTTTTGCGCTTGTGTTGTGGATTAACAGTAAACTGCCACAATCAGATTCTGATGAGTCAAAGTTTCCGTTACGTGACAACTTCTTTTTGCCAAGTTCGGATTTTGCACATTGAAACAAAGTCTTACTCCACTTTTTTTTTGGCCGGCACTTTGCTTCTGATCTTTCAACTGTTCTCTGTATTTGGGGTCGATGTCAGTAAAACTGACCTGAAAGTTTCCTTCTTACCTTCAATTTAGGAAAAGGAACTATAACACATGGTGCTGTGTGTGAAGTTTTACCACTAAGACTAGATGGACCAGGTGTGAAGTTCATGTCCATGCCCTCTTCAGCAGGAATAGTGTCCTTAGTTTCCTCCGTTATGGCACCTTCTTGGGGATTCTGCTCATTTTGGCAAATTTCTTCGACAGCATCTTTTACGTTTGCTGGACCTTTATTGCCTAAATGAGTTTATCATTGTCAAAAACTATGAGAGCCACATCGTCTGGGTTTATCATTCTGTTCCAAATCCTGATCCAACTTCCACAGATAAAAAGTCATCGTCTGTAAATTTATTGCGGTCTAGTGGCACAGTTGCTGTTTTTTGAAAAGCTTTTGCAGTTCTTTCTGCAATGTTTGCCTTGGATCACAAGCTGTCCAGTCATAAAAAGTTTTGAATGGTTTAGAAAATATACTACCTGAGGGTTGTGTCTTTTGGCTGCTGTGTGGTGGTAAACTCAGCATGTGTATGTGACAGGATTTCGCGTAATTAATGACTTCCAGATTTGTATGAGAAGCATGACTGTCAAGGATAAGTAGAATAAGCCTCCCTTGAGAGGGTTTGACAGACTTTTTGCAATGCGCTAACCTTTTTATAAAAGTAGGGACGGTCATGTAGCCTTTGTCAGTCACTCCCACATCACATCCTTTGGGACCATTCTTAATGAACAAGAAATTTATTTTTTTCTCGCAAATATAAAATACGGAGGAATATGATAGCCCATGCAATGGTCACAGTTTGCCCTTGTTCGGCACTTATAGACTTTGCTACCTCTTTTTCTTCAGTCAGAGCGATGTGTTTTGGAAGTTTATTCGGAACTGTCTGGGTCTCTGTCCCTGCCAGGAGTAAATTAATATTTGCGTAGGATAACTCTAAATTATTAAAATATTGTCCCAGTTTGGTTCTATTTAAACCCATGGTCCTAGCAATGCTAGTCTTTCGAGGTGTCCTTAATGAAAGCCGATTTTGGCGGCGCATAAATGACCGCGTAAAATCACGCCCAACCATTTCAGCATTTTTTGAAAACGCAAGAAATGCTGTTTTTCTCCGCATTTGTATATACTAAAGAGCGTACAGGTTTAAGGGACGGCCCAAAAACTCTTTCGTCTAGTTGCTCGCACTGTTCCCCATATCTTGCTCCTGGTCCAAATTAAAAACATTTTTGAAGCTATCAAGCTTATTTGTTCCTTCACCTCTCTTCAATTTGGCTCTTAAATTGGACTCATCAAATCCAATTGCCTTGACTGCCTGTTGGATTGAGAGCCCTTTCGTGCGTATCCGATCTTTAGCCTTACTGAGCAAATCATCGTTCAGCGGCTTCTGGGATGTTTTCCGTTTATAATTCCTGAAAGATTAAAATTTAATTAAAAATTGCACAATTTCTTTTGTTGGCAAATGCAATGTGTTTTTGAACGATGTATTTTTAACTTCTTACCCGCTGTTATTAAAAGATTTATATGGAAATCTTGCCGCATTATTTGTGCGGGTTTTTGTCCCGTTTGGAACCAAATCGGAATGTGCCAAATTACTCCAACAAACAACAAAGTAAACCTGGTGCTATTATCATATGTCTGAAGCTAAACTAATATATTTTGATAAATAAACTGTATTAGAGTCCGAAAACTACATCTTTTTGCTAATATATGATAAAAATTTTCAAAAAATTAAATCAAAACATTCAAAATTCCACTCACTTTATTTTCTTACACCAAAAAACGTGTCTGTTGGTCCACCAGCTGATAATCATGAAAAGGGCTTACCAACCTAAACATAGATGACAGGAAGTAAAGGCAGGTGATTTTAAATGAGTTCGGGTCTTTACCTTCACCTACCCTATAGCCACCCATACAAGTAAACCAGATAAAATTGGCCGGTCAGCTGCGCGTTTGAAGAAGAGAGAGAACACTACTGAAGCAGAGCTGCGGTCCCCACCACAAATCGCTGTTATGCCAGTGCACAACCAATTCTCTTGTTTAACTAAAGACAAAGCTAGAAGGAAAATTGTGAGGTCATCGCCAAATTCAACTTAAGACACTAAATAATTAACAGATTTATTAGCTCGAAATTACGAATTACGTCATGCCATTCGAGACGTGGAAGAATCTTTAGATCAGGGCGGGTGCGAAGGTATTTGGACACTATGGCGGAATTTCCTAAGGCGCCTTCGTGTGGTAAACACGGTGATGCGTGATGCGTTGAATGTCAGTTTCAGTTGCTTCACTTGCACGTTTTTGCGTAGTCTCACATTTGGTCTACTGGGAATAAAACCATGAGATGCAGGACATATGACCGTAAGCAATCTATTGTGTAACGTTGGCTGTATTAAAGAAAATATAGTAGGCTTTTCCTGATCAAAAGCAATATGAAAACATTAAGAAGCTGTTATGATTGCCCCAGAGTTTGAATTGTTGCCTGCGAAATGTTGCTACTAGCTCTTCCTACTCGAACCCATAGCTCAGCTTTTATTTGTGCAGGGCAGGTTTAGTGTTCAATAGGCGACATGCTTGGAGAAATTTGACTGCTTAATGTTCCATCGGTACCACGTGAAATAGACGTCACTCTGCTTTCTGGGCATTGCTGAATATTCTCAGATGAGATCCTTGTGTTTGTTTCCAGTACAATATGTATAAAATAATTAAATACCAATGCAGATTTATTTTGATAAAACCAAAGCATAAAATCTGTTTTACTGAACCGATTTCTTATCAGTTTGGTGGTTGCTATTGGGAGCGCAGCTTTCGGAAAGAACATATGAGCAATTACTCCTAACTAGTGAAAGTGATTTTCTTCTCTCTATTTGTTATTCAACCCTTTGAAAGGGAAGCTGAAAGAGAAATCGTGGATACACTTTCAATAATTTTTTAATTGGACAAATTAAATAATTGGACATGCATTTCGAAAAAAACAAAAAAATTGTCTGTATATTTTCCGACTCTCTAAGGAAGTCGTAAGACTCTATCTGCCCTGGTATTATGATTCCAGGATTAGCTATAGGCAAGATCATATTTTCAAATGTCTAGGTTTTTGAACCTGTATACGCCTTTGCAAGCCCACTCGAACTGCTCTTACTTTCTGAATTGCCCAGGTTTTCCTTTTATGTACCGGGCTTGTAAGCTAAACTATTCGAACCGATCCAGTTTTTCTTACTAACAGTTGTTTTTTTTTAATTTGAATACCAACTACTAGGTCATATGACCTGTGAATTTGATTCCAGTCCCGAAAAGTTTCTTTCCGATTCTAGGCTTCGCTTTTGCCGTTTCTGCTATAAGTGTATGTGTGGCAGGTTTCATCACCGCTACACCACTTGGGCCGATCTTACTAACAGTTACTTTTACTTTAAGTTTTCTAGGTCAGAATGTTTTTAATTCTGCTTGGTGAGGAATGCAAGGCCGTGAAAATCTGAAGTTACCTTTGGGCGCGTTAAATCCTAGGCTCGCCCCTACTACTACTATTCTTTAGTTCAGGTTTTGCGATTTTGACACCATTCCCACCTAAGATGGCAAAGGTAATTGTAACGAATTCAACTAATTAAATGGCGTCGAGCGATACTTATGCAGGGTGTTTTGAAAATGAGTTTTCCTAAAGTTTCCGAGATACAGGATGTCAAAGTTTCTATTCTACTTAGTTTAGCGTTTGATATCCTCATCAGAGGCGGGAAATTGGAGTGGGCTAGCTTCCTACGCTAAGAAAGATTGTTACGCCATTGGAAAATTAGAAAATTTTTGAAATCAGCGATTGATTTGAAACAAAAAGTTACTCTTTAGTTTTTCCAGTAGAGTGCATTTTTTAGTAAAATAGAATTTTTCAAAACTTCTCAAGTCTAACTGCCTTAAGAACAGAATGCAATTATTTACATCACATTCCTTAAAAGAAATCAAACCGACTTTGTCTTATAACTCTTTCTCCAAAGTACACCGTTTTCGAGCTACAGGGTGTCAAAATTCCTTGTCTTTAATTAAACTTTGACGTCCTTATTTCGAAAACGATGAACCTTAAGAAAAAGAGTTACATGACAAAAAACCCTTAATTTTTATCTAGGAATGCGGTACGAGTAATTACATCATGTTTTTGAAATGACGTATTACCTTCCCATAAGCCGTTGGACTTGAGAGGTTCTGAAAAATCCGATCTTACTAGAAAACGACGCATTCTACGGAAAAGATGCAAGAGTGACTTTCTGTTCGAAATTAATTGCTAATTTCGAAAATAAAGAGTTTCTAATTTTTCAGTGGTGTAACAATTTTTCTTTAGCCTAGGTGCCTAGCTTACCCCGAATTTCTAGCCTCTGATAAGGATATCAAACGTAAAACTACGTAAAACAATAGATACTTTAAAGTAACAAGCATATAGAAAATGTCATCTCGATATCTCATTTCCTTCTTGAAGAAGAAACAAATTTTTAATGAAACTTTGACACCCTGTATCTCTGAAACGGTGCACTTTAGGGAAAAATATATCTATGTCGAAAAATGCGCCTGTCAAATATTTGCATTTATTTTAAAAACATCCTGTAGATACTGTCCGCCATAGTTAGGCTTAAACACGTTCACGTTTGCTTCTTTGCCGACGTGCACCAGAGTCGGTGCGTCTTTCTCTTCCCATCGACTTGATACCTTGAACCATGCGGGCCGCGATATTACAATATCACCCTTGATCATAGTCACGTAGCTTGTTTTCTACCACGTGACATTTTGGTTATGCAATAGATAGACTTAAGAGGTGGTGTGGCACTTTCAATACACAGCAATGACCATCTTGAAGTTGTAAAACTGATGAAAGTTCGAAATCAATATGTGTAGATGCTAAGTGAGACACTCTGTATATGAATCTGTATCGAACGTGACGTTAAGTGCAATGTTTCCATTTAAAAATCTCAAGTCGGATATAGTACCACCTAGCGAGGTTGGGTGAAAATTAATGTTTTTGCGTCAGTGACTGTATACCCCTTGGGGGACATTTAAAACTTCATTTTCAGAATTTCAAAATCTTCATCCATTACTGGAATATTGCAATGTCCCATTCCTCGCTTAACATCCTGTATAAGAAGATGGATCTTACACTAAAGTTTAATCCAGTTATTTATCTAACTAATAACTATTTTGTTAATTAATAATAAAGCTGTAATGCAAAATCATGTCCCACTCCAATTTGCTTATTTATTTAAAAGATTCTTAACTATTTGCTACAAAGCAAAACAAATTATAAGAGACAAAAATGAAAGTTACACATCCTAACTACAAACAACAGTTCATTGATAAACTGTAAAGCTTTCATAAAAATTGAAAGAATTCAAAATGAAGGGTCGGGATTTTTTCGACTGTTTCACATTTGATATGCACATCATAGCATAGGAACCAAATTGTTATCAGCCTATGATTCCCAATTGTCTTTGTGATACTTCAGCTCAAGAAAGGCTAGACAAAAACAGATAAAAAAGATTTTTAATGGACTCTGCTTGTGCAAGGATGGAAAACCAAGGAAGATCTTAGAGAAAATATAAAATGAAGTGAAATCAAACTCCTGAACATCTTGTAGATTGTCCAATGGGGACAGTTTTGGTATTTTATCAATTTAGTCATTTCTTATTGGTTTCTGTTTCACATGGATGAATAGAAACGATCATCCTAAGAACTTCACACTTAAGCTGTCGTATTTTCCTAAATTTCACCTGTCAAAGTTTCAGGTTGCATACTGTTTAAACACGAAAGTACAAAATCATAAACAAAAATGCTTTTGATATCTCTTGAAACCCACTTTTGATACTTCGTTTTCTAGATTTGGATTTAATTTTGTTTATGACAAAATGATACCTAGCTATACAACAGCCCCTTTTTTCCGCATTTTGTTTAATGATGTAAATTTCTTGAAGCTTGTTGATATCGGAGATTTTTGTCTAGACATGAAAATAAGGCGGGAACTTTTCTAGTCGCCGCTTGGGGGCGCTTATTTAAATTTGTGGACATTCCCTATACAAACCAACTCTTGATGTTCATTTTATCCAAAACCAAACCAAAACTGATAAACAACAAAATATTATTAAAGGATAGTTATTTGGTTTTCTTCAAATTGTTACAAGAAGGTTCTCTCTTCATTCTTCTTTTTCAAGTTAAAATTTCTTTTTGTTAATGAGAACTTAAGACCCAAAGAGTTCAACAGAATTTAAAATATGTTGTACCATGATATTTTAACCAACCAAGAATCTAGTAAATTGACCATTCTTATATGGTTTAATTTTCAGAAATACATCAATAAAAAGAAATTTAGCAAAACAAGTCAAAAACCAAATCAGAAGCAGAATGCCTAGAATATATTCCTACTTTTTCATTTTCGTAATAGTACCTTGCTGGATAGATGCATATAACAATTTCAATTTTATTGTTTAGGCCGCACCTACAATGATCTAAATCAATACCCAGTGTTTCCATGGGTTCTAACAAACTACGATAGCAAAGAACTAGACCTCAGCCAACCCAGTAACTATAGAGATCTCTCTAAACCAATTGGCGCATTAAATCCCAGTAGAAGAGCTTACTTTGAAGAAAGATACTCAAGTTGGGAACACGAAAGCATTCCACCTTTCCATTATGGAACACACTATTCTACAGCAGCTTTCGTTCTAAACTGGCTCATTAGAGTGGTTTGTATCTTGCAAAAAGTCATTACGTAATTGATTTATTTAAAAATATTTTCATTTTAGGAACCGATGACAACAATGTTTTTAGCTTTACAAGGCGGCAAGTTTGATCATCCCAACCGATTGTTTTCATCTGTAGCACTTTC
Organism: Ignelater luminosus; assembly: GCA_011009095.1. NCBI lineage: Eukaryota > Metazoa > Arthropoda > Insecta > Coleoptera > Elateridae > Ignelater > Ignelater luminosus. The sequence continues at coordinate 17,881 of VTPC01090641.1, read as the reverse complement.
ATGGAAAAACTGCCAGCGAGATACGTCTGATGTTAAAGAGTTAATACCAGAATTCTTCTTCCTGCCAGAAATGTTTATAAATTCTAACCGCTATAGATTAGGGGTGCAAGAAGATGGAATTGCTGTTGGTGATGTAGATTTGCCCCCTTGGGCAAATACTCCTGAAGAGTTTGTGAGAATTAATAGAATGGTAAGGTGATTAAAATGCATCCCGAATAAAATTATTTTATTGTTTCCTGATTTAGGCGTTAGAATCAGAATTTGTATCGTGCCAACTACACCAGTGGATAGATTTAATATTTGGCTATAAACAAAAAGGTCCTGAAGCAATACGGGCTACCAATGTATTTTATTACTTAACCTACGAAGGCAGTGTAGATATGGATGCCATAAATGACAATGTTATGAAGGAAGCTATTGAAAATCAAATTAGAAATTTTGGACAAACACCTTCACAGTTATTAATGGAGCCACATCCACCTCGAAGTTCTGCCATGCATTTGGTAAGTATCATTGTCGTTTATCCTTTAAAATTCTAAACGTTTCAGTTTAACTTTCAGTCACCGATGATGTTCTCCAGCATACCAGATGATGTCTGTATGACTATGAAGTTCCTTTCTAATTCTCCAATTGTGCATATTTCCGCAAATACGTATCCACAGTTGCCTTTACCTTCGGTAGTTACAGTTACGATGCATCAGCAGTTTGCAGTCAACAGATGGAATTCTAACTATGCGGCCGTCGCTCAATCACCGAGCTTTGCCGATACACCACAAAATCAAGCTGCTAATTTACCATTATCTATGGATCCCGTTCTTTGTATGTAACAGAAACTTTACAGTAATTATGCATTTAATAACTACAAATTATTTCAGCACAAACAAACAATAGTACAAATCCGATGCAACGTAGACACCTTGGAGACAACTTCAGTCAAAACCTAAAGATTCGCTCAAACTGTTTTGTAACCACAGTGGACAGTAGATTTTTATTAGCGTGCGGATTTTGGGATAATAGTTTTCGCGTATTTTCTACAGAAACTGCCAAAATTGTTCAGATTATATTTGGACATTATGGTGTTGTTACTTGTTTATCAAGATCCGAATGCAACATTACTTCAGATTGTTACATCGCTTCTGGTTCTGCAGATTGTACAGTGTTATTGTGGCATTGGAATGCTAGAACTCAAACTATCGTAGGTGAAGGCGAAGTACCTACGCCACGAGCCACATTAACAGGACACGAACAACCTGTTAGTAGTGTTGTTATATCTGCAGAACTGGGTTTAGTTGTTTCTGGGTCTCACAGTAAGTGGTTGTTTTAAATATGTATGTTTTTGAGAAATTTCAACTTATAAATTGTTTATTATAGATGGCCCAGTGTTAGTACACACCACGTTTGGTGATTTGTTGCGTTCTTTGGATCCACCATCCAGTTTTGCATCGCCAGAGAATATTGCGATGTCTCGTGAAGGTGTTATTGTTGTTAATTATGAAAGGGGAAATATTGCAGCCTTTACTATTAATGGAAAAAGATTGCGACATGAATCGCACAATGATAATCTACAGGTATGTTGACGGCATAAATTTTGGAATTAACACAATATTTCATTTTATCTTATATCAGTAACATCTTTCGATAAAATGAAATTCTGTTGTTAATATTAACTATGCATTTTACAGTGCCTATTACTAAGCCGAGATGGAGAATATTTAATGACTGGTGGAGATAAGGGCATAGTAGAAGTATGGAGAACGTTTAACTTGGCTTTATTATATGCCTTTCCAGCATGTGATAGTAGCGTTAGGTCTCTTGCTTTGTCACATGATCAGAAGTAAGTATACCTACATTTTGTTATTTACTAATTATTGTGTAAAGGTCATGTTAAGAGTTAATGAATCAATCTGAAAGGTTTTGAATTTAATGATTGTAGAAAACAAATGAATAGTTATATTGAAATTGTCACAGTTATAAAATTTAAAGTTATGTTTAAATTTACAGATATTATGTGTTCACAGTTTTCTTGCATGAGGGTTGGCCATGAATTTTTTTTGTTAGGTTATACATAATAGGTAACGTGAGAGCAACAAAAGACCAAGTCAAAGATACCCTTGGAATTTTAAAAGATTGTCTTAGAATAATCCTTAAATTATGAAAAATTATGAATTCAAACATTAAACTTTCAAATGTCGTAATCATTTTGACTATTGAATATTCCCATTCACCATTTTCATTCTTGATGCCATTATGAAAATAAGATTCTAAAAATTTATTGTTAAATTCACAAAGTTTTATAAATTATTATTATTATGAATTATGTTAACTGTAATAACCTAGAAAAATCTAAATGTCACTTGTATTATTTCAATAGCTTTTGTTTTAGTTTTTATTAATATGAAACTATCAGAGACAAGAAATTTAGAATTCATGGGTATATTTGACTTGGGTTTTTGTTGCTCTCACAGTATTTTAATTGTCATTTCGTTGTACAGCTTAAATAACCTCAAAAGCTCAAAACTAATCTTGTCACAGCACAGAATAGAACCTCGTTGCCAAATCTATTGTCTATTTGAAATATGAATATTTAAACAGTTAGGATGTCTTTTTGCAAATATTTTATCCTCATAACAGTTTGATACTGTTTCTGTTATTAGAGGTGAATGATAATAATAACTTACTAAACTGAAAATATAAAAATTACTAAAGATGTTAATTCCATTCATATAAAACTGACAACATTGTGTTTGTAGCTGTTCTGTCATGCAATCTAAGCTTAGATGTACATGTAAGACCAGTTTAAAGTGAAAAACTAATGTTCACACTGCTAAATTGGGCGAATCTCCATGGCCAACCCTCATGCAAAAAAAAACATGAACGCATAATACCTACATTACATATTTCATGCAGAACGCCTGAATGAACCTTAAAATAATAGATGAGATGAGATCAAAAAATATTAATTCAGCTCAGTGCAGCACGATTGATAAGACTCTCTAGGATGCCTTTGATTTAAGAATTTAAGATGTGATGGTGACATTTCAAGTATTAATAAAAGTTGATTTTGCAATCTCATTTCCAGGATTATTTAAGTTTATTTTCAATTTTCACAAAAAAAGAAGATAAATGCCATTTTGTGTTTTAATTTGTTTTAAATCTTTCACTTTGTATAATTTAATCATACGTAGTACAACCTGACATTTAATTTAATTGTCAAAAAGAGGTTAGGAAGCATCTAATCTGCTATCCTATTTTGAAATCAATCTTGCTAATAAAGTATTGTGATACACTATACAGGCACGGCCTGCCCTGAATCTTTTATTTCCTTGATCTCATGGTATTTAGAACCATTAATCTTAAATTTTATGCGGGTGTAACAGCTCAAAAATATAACCTTACATATTTATAATAGAATGACAACTGCCAAAACTCATACTTTTACAGTAGTTGCAACCTAAACAATAAAATACTAATTGTAAGATCCTGGAAACATTTTAAGCAAACACCTAAACTGTTGATAAAATTGATTTTTTTGTATATTATGTACTTAACAGTAAAGTTACAGTTAATGTAGTAAATTCTGGAGATAAGGCATCTGCAACATCAGACCAAAATCGTAATTTTTCAGTTTGGAATATAAACAATAGGTTGTTCATTTGCTTAGCACTTTTTGAACTTTTTACATTATAAGTTTAGTGAGTGTAAAGAGACAGATGGTTATACTTGCAGCTTCTGATAGGGAGGCATTTTTTTATCAGTTCTTTCTTCCACTACATTACCAGAAGAAAAAGTGGAATTTTTACTTTCCTAGCTGTTGTTCAATTTACCTATCAAACAGCTTGTCAGTTAGGTACCTACCTAATTCCCGAAACACTAAATTCATAAACACAATTATTATTTTTGCCAGAGGGGTCAGATTCACTTTTGTTTTGATTTTTAGAATTTTAGAAATCTTTTGTCTACAAGTATCACAGATTTTTTAATCAGGAAACTATTCTGCATCCTTTATTTCTAGCTTTGTTAGAGTTGTAGTCACTTGTAATTTCAACCTAACTTAACTTAAAGTTAAAGCTACAAATCTTCCTTCAATGTTATTTGCTAAGTGCCGATGCGCCTAATAATTGAAGTTCGGGTTCGGGTCGAGTCGGGCCTTAGTTTAAGAATTTGTCGGGCTTTTTAGGCCTATGTCCAGTCAATCGGACCGTACGGTCTTGTCGGGCCTGTCGAGCTGTTGGAACCTGTCGAATATCTCAGGCCTATCGAGCCATACAGATTTGTCAGGCTGTTTGAGCCTTTTGGACTTCTCGGGACTGTTGGGCCTTTTAGATTTCTCGGCCCTTTGGGTCTCTCGGATTTATTGGGGTGTTTGGATCTCCCAAGTCATGGAACCTTTTGGACTTCTTGGAGTTTTGAGTCTTTCGGATCTATCGGGCCTGTTTGGTCATTATGGGTTTGTGGGCCCTTCGGATCTATTGGGCCTTTTGGATCTCTCAGTCCTCTTGGACCGTTTGAACTTCTCGGTCCTTTGAGCCTCTCGGGCCGATCAAGATGTTACCGAGTTATTTTTGAGCCTTCTTCAAGTTCGTCTCTAGTCGGGGTCGGTCCAGGCCTTATATTTCGACTCGTGCAGGGCTCTAGCAGATAGTACCTCTCCACACTTTCATATGGCAGTACTTAAATATTCTTAAGACACATTTCTAATTGGAATTCCATTCTAAAGTTTGGATGGCACATAGAAAAAGTAGTACCTACTTTTTTCTGTTTTTCAAAATTTATGACTTAGATCCTTACTGCTTTAAATGTATTTCGCCAAGCAAGAGTTTGCTTTTGACTCTAAGTCTCGATATCACCTAAGTGTGTAACTTAGTACAGATACCATTTATGACTGCTTATGTTGAAGAATTATTTCCAATAATGTTCAATAAACAGAGTCCGGTGAGAAATAAGGTATCAATTGACTTAGTAGAGTGAATCATGCATCACTCTTAAATTATGATATGCAATGTAAAGCTTTTTAAAATCAACAGTATCGATCATGCACTCTTAAATAAATTGCAAAACACTTAACCAATTATACTAATAGGGTTGCCAACTGTCCAGGTTTGATCTGGACAATCCGGTTTTACAAGAGTCTTATTCGGGGCCCAGGGAAAACCCCCTTGATGTCCGGATCACGTCAAAAAGTGTTAATAAAATTCGAAGTCTTTTAACGCATTAATAATTTAATCCTAGTGCTAGGGTATGAATCAACCGTCTGCAAGATTGTATTAGCCCCCTTCCCTTTCTATTTTCCAAATATCAGTTGTTAACGTATGTCTCAAAAGTTTTGGCATAATTTTGGTATTTAATCAGTATAAACTTAAATATACCTATTGAGCATAAAAATATTAATTTAAATTAATTCTTCTTAATGACGCGTATAGTCTTCTAACATTCTCCATTAGTCAGAAGGTTGCAAAATTTATTTCTGCTAACTTTCAAAAAACTCTACACCTTAATTGCTTTTGATTTTGAGCTTCTCATTTGTTATCATAAACTTTCCTCAACAGAGTTGTCCAAAAATCTTTGAAGGGTTATCGCTTTTAGGCACAAAGGCTATGTTGTCTTCTGGAGTAATGACATGATGCCAAGTTTGGCCAAAACATTGTATCCTGCTGAGGATGACATGTGTTAAAGAAATCAATCCATTTCAATAGACATTAACACTTAATTCCTAACTCGTTCTTGAGATGCAATGGCCTATGGGGATTCCAATTAAAAGGCCTAAGTTCCTCCGGCTCTTTGACAAATGTGTGGGTTTTCTAGGTATATACCTGCTCCCGAGGATTTCCTGTCATCCATACGTGGTCTATCCGTATAGAAAACTAGTGAGTCCTGTTGAAAATTTAGCTTACTGCTCCCCCACTACACCCTGTATATTGAAAACCAAGCATTTTAGGATATACATTTATATGAGCTTTTCAACTTAGAATTGGCCCATTAAAATAAGTACATAATATTAAGTAACACCCTGGTATACTAATAAATACCCTAAAACATTCTTAACAATTTCCAAGCACAATAACAAATTTAACTACCAAAATTACTTTACAAAAACGAAAAAACTAGGCTTATAACACAACGTACAGTCTTTTGATGACGGGACACGATAAAAACAATTTCAACTTGACGGCCTAGAACTTTCTGTAAAATGTCTTTCACACTTCATGCATTCATACATCTTCCTTCCTACCCATATGAAATGTGACACTTTCCCTACTCGTTATACAGTATGCCCATTTTACGAGTCCTCCCCTGAAGATTTGGGACGCATCTTACAATTCAGAGCCGGCTTTGATTTAAAAAGTTCAACCCTTGTTAATTGAACTGTAGTTTGCCATGAATTTATAAACTGACAAAAGTCAACTATTTGACATTTGTTTGTTTTGTACAAACCTGTTGATTTTGTTTACTTGCTTTTTGTTAAATAGGTTTTCTTTATTTATTATTGAATTCCTAAGGTTTTATAATAATTTATAATTATTCTTATTGTGTTTTCTAAAACATCAAATCTTATTTCTAACCAGCATAAATTGAGAAATTTTGACGTTGACATGTATTATAGAAAACAAACATGATCCATTTTGTTTTTAAAATCTCTAATTATACATAAAGATATCTGTGAATTGTAAGATGTGTTGCCTATTTGCAAACAATCAGGGGAGGACCTGTAAAATGGGCATTCTGTATAAGTAACTAGTGTCTCTTCTTTTTGCCTGAATTTTTGATTTCTATATTCTTCTAAGAACAATGTCAGTTTCATCGAGTATGTAATTATTGTATCATCCTTCTTTTCTTGATTATATTTTGTGCAGTGAACTATTATTATAAAGTTTGTGACAGACAGAAAGGTAAAGGCCTACTAGGGACAGCAAATTTGTGTATCTAACACCAGGATGGACAAAAGGTTCAGCTTCTAGCATAATTCATCGTTCTTTATTTACAAACATGCTCCATTGAAAGAGAAATTACCAAGAACGACTGGGTTTTTTGTTAGAAATGGTGTAAGCAAGGCCATTGACTAGCCGTAAAGATGTATTACATCAGTAGCAACATCAGCAAATTACTGCTTTTTAAGAAAAGTTGTGTTATTGAAATTTCAAGTAACATTACATTATATGAATGCAGCCAATAGTTTATTAGAAATTACTGGGTTTATGGGGTGTAAACTTAAAAACTTCCCTGTTCTTATTCAGTTTATTATAATATCAACAATCAACCACAAATGTCAGGAGTTTTGTTTAAAGTGAAGCATTGGCCAATTAATTTAAGGATTGAAGTTACAGAACGTTTCTTAAAGACTTCTAACTTAAGTATTCTGAGAAGAGTAAAAATATTGAATAAATGATTCACATCTAATTGATGTTGTTTTTAAAATCTAATTTATTTTTGTTATATTAATAAATTTCTTTTAAGTAAGTACTATATCTATATGAATTTTTTTTCCTTTTTAACAGCATAAATTAATTTTGTTGTTCTAGGAACATATCAATAAATAGAAATATAAACTTTAATCTAAATTATCTCCAGTTGTATTTGTCATTTCGGATGTAAAGTTTAAAACTTTCAGACTGATTTACAACCAACACTTCAACACAATTTGTTTTATAAAATTTAATATGCAAACTTTCTATTTCAGATTTTTGCTAGCTGGTCTAGCATTAGGATCGATAGTCGTATTTCACATTGATTTCAATAGATGGCATCATGAATTTCAACAACGTTACTGACTATAAGAGATCCCCTCGACTAAACAAGATTTTAATAATTCCAACACTTATTATTATTCTATTGTTGTAGTAACACTTAAGTATTTTAGCACATTTATATTGACTTAAGTTTGTGCAATATTTTTAAAACATTTTAACTTTTAGATAGAAGATATACTACTTAGATTTTATCTTTTTTGTTTTTATAATTATTATACAAACTCAATCATAGTCATAGGTCTATATAGTTATATGCTTTTAAATAATTAAAAAAAAAAAGAAAAATACTTAATTATTATGGGGTAGTGTGCGTCGTTTTGACAAAAAAAATGTTGTGTTTTAGCTTAAGGGTTAAACATTCGAGTCAATCTTTGAGAGCTGGCTTTATAATGCGAGTTAATATAAAATAAAGCACGACCTGTAGTTATGCTTGCAGCTTGCACATACACACACTCACATACATACACATACACACACGTATAGTTGAGCCAGCATAATGTGAAAGCCGCATGTGGCTAATATTGTTTTAATTGCAAGGTATTTAATCTGCGTGCGTGACATAAATATATTTTAATTTACACATCTCTTTAAATACCTTGTATTTAATGAGTCATTCCCTCCAGCATGTATTATAAATTGCAAATCTGTCCAGATGAATCAAATTTATTGTAAATAAAAAAAAAAACTAATAGTTCTTCTTTTTTATGGGATGATGATGCTATTTAATTCATTGTATGTTAAATGATTAATTACCCGTTATTTTATTATAAATGAAGAAAAAATTGTACTTAATTGTAAGAAATAACGCAATGTATGTTTGATGTTAGCAATAATACATACAGACGTGATTTGTATACAGTATAAATATATGTGTTTTGTTCTATTTTGTGTTTTTCTTATTCATATTTCCTTTTTATTAACTTTGTAGCATCAAATGGCTTCTAGTAATGATAGAAAGAAAATTTATTTTGTAAGTATGGCGCATTGAATTTAGTACCTTCAAGTAGAAAAACACAATTTTAACCTGATTTTCTTTTACAGCAAATGCTATTGGATTGGAATTCAATCAAATGTGAATCATTGAATCATCTAGTCGTTTAGGATATATTCTGTATGTTTACTATTTTAGCTTTGTCATCGGCCTTGCAGCTGTAGCTGCTTAACAGGACATTTACTTGTCTTTTTTTAGATGTTACTGCACTTTTGATCTCCTTTGATTCAGATGCCCTCTTTTACATTTGTGAGCATTAATATTCACCGACAAATTAAAATAGTTGGTAATTAATGGGAAAAATAAAATTCTCATCTCATCAGATGAAGATACTCAGTTGTAAGTAATATGCAGTCTGATTACAAGACACAGTTTATAAGACTTTTACTTTATTTTGTTTCCAGTTGTTGATGCAATCAAGTATGAACTTCAAAAACTAACTTAAAGATGTGTCTGTAGCAAGAAAACGTCTGCCAAGAAATATTTGAATTTTCTCATGTATGAGAGGGATGAGGAATCTAGAAAAGAATTTCAAAATTAACTTTTGAAGCTTGAATAAAACCAGGTTGCAGGAACTACTCTTCGTTTAAATTCATAAGGTCATCATCAGTATAATTGTTTTGTTGTGAATTGATGAATCTATGAATTCTTCAAATGTTGTTTATAATAGTAAACGTTCACTTTTTGTTTCCGCTACATGTGTGATATTTAATCGGTGCTTTTGTATTTTTTAGAAGTCTTTTCTTGTTGAAGAGGTTTTGTGGTATTTGTTGTGAGTTTACACTGATAGTTCATTACCTTTTTAATAACTTTTTAATGATTGAGATCAATTAGGGTTGACGAACATTTAATTCTATTTAAGCAAACGGGACCCAGGGTATAATTGTCTTCAATATATAAATTTTATTTTCTTATTGCAGGATTTTGGAACTTGTACAGCTGTTTGCTGGCATTTCTGTTTGATTTGGGTTTAATCTTAAGATCTGGTTAGCAATTTGGGAAGGGCTATGTCATCTTAGTAGGATTTATAAATTGTAATTAAGATTTCTTTGTGACTTTTGATTAATAAAGTTGCGTGTGAAATTAATAGGTGACCAGGTGTTGTTGGTTGATGCTAGTTATTTGGTTTAAGTTACCTCTTGTGTAGGTGAACTTATTTGTTTGGGCTGATCTTTATTAAATAGATTGGCTGAATTTAGTTTGGATTTGGGACACTTAGTAGATTTCTTTCATTTAGTTTGAATTGTAATTTATATTACAGTAAAGCTCCAATTATCCATGACTTAGATATCCATACGGTGAACCAATTAACCGTCCATGTTATCATCCATACGTGACACATTGCTCATTTTTGTTCGGTAGTAAAGTAATTCTTAGTCATGTTTGTATACTAGTACATGCTTAATTGCATGTATTGATTATTTGTTTTCCTTGCTTCTCTGTGCATTTTTGTGCATTGCATAAAAGGGCTCTACTGTATCTAGCTGTCTTGGTGTTGAGAATTTTTTATTTCGTCTTTCTAAATTTTTTTTGCTGACTGGTTCTGTGAATTAAATTGTAACAGAAATTTTCTTTTTTATTTTTCAATAAGCATTTTAAATTTTCCCTGCCAAGTTTATGTTAGAAGGATCCGATTGAACAAGCGACTTGTCTGGTAGGCTATAGTGGTTATTCGCAGACCGTTTGTTCTCAGTAAACCTGTTGGGTCTCTGCATTTGTTATAAGGGGTGAAATTTATTGTAGTGTGTGAAGCCCTACAGATTGGGGTAAGTTCTTTCTGTTTTTGGCTATTTTGAAGTTGATTCTAATGTGGCCCTTTTCGTCTTGAGGTTCTTTGTAAAAAGGGTTCAGAGAAACTCCAATGGAAGATTTCAGAGGAAGCTTATGGGAGTTACAAAGTTTGTGTAAATTAAATTTGGGAATTTAATTCTACACCTCATAACAAATCTTTACAACCAGAGAGTCGATTTTGATATGGACAGGTCATGCAGTAAATGGTCCAGGAAGCCTAAAGATACATCTGCTTAGAGGATCTAGATACATCTGCTTCTGAAGGGTCACCTTGTATTTTTTAAACTTGGGTATGGAAATCTCCACCTGTCAAGTCTACATATGGGTACAATTTGCCGTATGTTAATAAATAAAATTCAATCTATTTATTTAGACATTTGAAATTTTGTCGATCACAATCACATTAATTCTAGTATTATTTCTTTCTAAATTTGAGTGTCTAAAAATGAGTGTTTGTGATTGACCTTTAAATCTTTCTTAAAATTTTTTTATTATGGTTGGTTCATATTCGATAATGCATTTTGTAAATGCATTTAAATTCTATTACAGTGTTATTATTTAAATACTTACTTGTTTAAACTGTATATTAATGTTTTTTTATGATATATTAATGGCAATTTACAAATTGGACTTATAATGACGTTGTACCTTTTACTTATGTATTTCTGAAACTTTTTCTTGTGTTTTTTATAAAAAATACTCCCGCCTTATTATTTGATTGAAATACTTTTGTTTTTTCTCAATATATGTATTAACTTTTTTTTTGTGTTTTATTGTGCATATGTATAACTTCCTTATCCTCGCTCAAAGCCATCCATTGAGTCTAGCTAGCCTAAGACCAAAAAGCATCTTAGTTAAATTAAGTTCATTAATTCATCTAGTAATGCAAGTCTACATTACAAGTGATGTAATCTGTTGATATCAAATGAATAAATAAATAAATCAGACAGTAGAAGCAAAGTTGGACCCAATTGTACGTTCAGATGTGTTTTTCCAGAGCATTGAAACATTTCATGATAAATTGGCAGGACCTGTGAATCTCATCAGTAGAGATTAGGTGATGAGAGGGGATGTTCATTGGTTGATATAAATATTGGCAGTGGCATGTGGGTGAGTTTTTTAACAACCTTGTTTTTTTTCTTATATTTTTAAATTGTTGAAAAAAACATTTGCACACACACGATAAAAAGGGATATAAAATATGAAGTGGTACTAAAATGTTAGGTACTTTATTACCAACATAGGTGCATAAAACGATAATGATAATTAATTTAGTTTTTCTTTTATAATAAATTATAAAATTGTCTTTAGGTGGGGTGAAGGTGAACACCATGTAAGACAATATAAGAAGAAAATCGGCACAAATTTCAAGAACTATGATTGAAACAAGGTTAGAAAAAGCACTGAGCGATATTTGAAAAAGAAAAAAAAAAGTATCAGGCAGGCATATTATAAAATTCCCAAATCTACTTTACATGATAAAATTAAGGGCAATAAACATCGAAAGCATGGTGAGCAAACTGCAATTTCAGAAGGAGAAGAAAAGATGCTAGTAGTGGGGGTTATAAAATTTAGTGAATGGGGTTTCCCTATGACTCGCAGTGATATAAAATTTCAGAGTGGTTTTACCATTTTGTCAGAAGAAATGTTTTAACAGAGAAACTTGTCAAAAACATTAAGAGATGCAGGGCAAATGTTACCAAAGAGACAGTAAGATAATATTTCTAAAATCTAACAGAAACACTTGAAAATGTCAAACCTACCTATATCGCCAACCATAACGAAACCAACCTAACAGATGACCCTCGAAGTAGTGTGCTGTGTGGGGTTTGAAAAGGGTAGAAAGGATTATGAATTCCACTAAATCAAGCATTTCGGTTATGATGGCAATTATTGCCATTATCATATGTAGTATACAAGTTTGTATATACACTTATATCCGACATGGATAGAGAGAGGGCCTGAAGGAGTGATATATAATAGAACAAAGTCGGGTTGGTTCAACGTGACTACATTTGAGGACATATTTTAGGAAACTCCTGGTAAAAAAAGTGCTGTTTGGGGATAACCTAACAAACCACATTTCAATCCACATTTTGAAATATTGTGAAGAAAATATTATACATTTTGCATTTTGTACCTGCTTCAGCCGTTAGATGTGGCTTTTTTGCTCCTTTTAAGAAATCTTGGCTTGCTATATTGACCAAGTGGAAAACGACTTGTAAGAGATGTATTCTTAAATCAAACTTGCCTGGGTTGTTCAAAGGAACTCCTGAAAATGTTTCGAATTTAAAAAATAACATCAAGTTGGGTTTCCGAGGTTGTGAGATTGCCCTGCTATGCCCTGATGCTGTTTTGAAGAAAATACCAGATGTTGCCAAATTAAGAAGACTAAACAGAAAATCAAAGTCATTGGACCAGAACGAGGTTGTCTACAACTCAAAAAGCTTGGACAAGCGAAGAAAAAAATTGCAGGTGTCTCCTGATAGAGGAATAAAGAGAAAAGACCTTGATGATCAAGCATCCAGCAGCAAAGAGATTAAAGATGAAACTAACAATCTAGAGAGTAGTAGTGATGAGGAGCAAGAAACTGAGCAAGAATTGAAGAAGAATGACCTGTAACTAAGACTGGGAACATATCTGACAAAAGTGATATTATTGAGACTGATTTTCCTAAATCAGAAAAAATGGGAGAATATTTTAGGTGAAGAGAGAAAGCTACTATCTACCATTCAGGAAAGGAAGAAGAGTTGGGTTGGGTATGTAACTTGGAAGGGACTATTTACTGAAGGATGTTTTGGAAGGGGGGGTAAATGGAACAGCAAGAACAGGAAGGAGAAGAATGAAGATGGTTGACGATCTAAAGAACAGCAAAGAATATGTGGCTACGAAGAGAAAAGCACCAGATCATGAGGAATGGCGTAGTAGCTAGGAACCTGTGCAAGCGGAAAACCACTGATGATGATGATTTTAGTAGCTAAGGATGAAAGCATAATAGAAAGCACACAAATTTTAAAGATCCTTAAAAATGTTACAGATTTAACACATGAAAGATATCTGTTATTCCTCTTTTACTGAGATATAGTAGTGATCTTAGACTTGAATAAGTTACTTACAAAGAGGGTTTTATAAAAGTTTGTGTGCCTGAACTGATTTTCCTAAATCAGAAAAAATGGGAGAATATTTTAGGTGAAGAGAGAAAGCTTCTATCTACCATTCAGGAAAGGAAGAAGAGTTGGGTTGGGTATGTAACTTAGAAGGGACTATTTACTGAAGGATGTTTTGGAAGGGGGGGTAAATGGAACAGCAAGAACAGGAAGGAGAAGAATGAAGATGGTTGACGATCTAAAGAACAGCAAAGAATAAATACAATGCCAAAAATGTTTGGTAATCCATTTAAATTTAGTTTAGATCATAATGTTTATTAAAAAAGAAGATTTTGTTACAATTTTAAATTTTTATTTACAGTTTTGCACCTTTAATTTATTGTTTGTATGTTTTGTAAAGTTGACAAATAAAGTTCTTATTAAATTAAGAACTTGTGTTACTTTTTGCACTAACAATCACTATTGTGTTGAAGGTTACATAATTTCTAATTTTTGCTGTCCAAATTCGCCCTGTACTATGCTTTGAGACAACTTCTAATGAGAAATAAATGGGCGTCCATGTTCACTTCACAGCCGAAAGCAGACACCCTTTAACCAAAAAAAGTTAATTCTTACAGTTAAAATATACATATCTTATTTTAGATATATAAAAGGCCCTAGATTTGCTTCTCGAAGTTTATCACATCAAGCATGTACAAGTTATTAACAAAAAACCGCAAAAATCGTCTGACTTCACCCCAGATGATGGGTAGGTAGCATATTAGACAATGATGTGGTTATTACATTCTTTACAAATATTCTCTCAACATTGTAAGGAGATGTTGGTATAATATCAACAAGGAATAATACCAAAAGATGATAAAATATTAAGAAAATATTTTCAGATAATATAAACAGATTATTATCTTGTGCTGCTTGGACTATTATTCATTTATGGGAACTCCTATACCTGGTTTAAGTTACGTTGGAGATAATCCAAAGACTAGAGATTGTTCAACTATATCTTTTAATGCTTTACAAAATAATAATATGATGATAAAACTAATTTTTCTTCTATGAATTTTTATAAATTATAACAATATTTCCATTACAGATTATGTAGATGAATAAATAAATAAAAAAGCCTTAAGCTGAGATTTTCTTATTCAAACAAATAGTACAAAATAAAAAAGTTTTTTAATTTCAATATTAAATTCTATTTATTCATAATTTAAATTATAACCCGCGAAGTTAAAATTAAATTTCAAGTGAATGTAGAAATAATAAACAAAAGGGAGCTGTATGCTAAGTGATTTAATCTTCTTGCTAATTTTACAATTATACTAAACATTTCTTATATCACTTAAAAGCACTTATTAGTTATTACTGTTCTAAAGTTTAATGCAAGAAACATACATCTTCTTTCTTTTTAAACTATCAATTCCTCCCATTACATTATACCTCCTAGTGTAATAACACAGTATTGTTGCCAACACTTGAAAACTTGCCCTTATTGCCAACAATAGAAACATGGAGCATTTAATTTTCTTTAATCTTACATGTGAGGTCGTCTGCTGATTTAATTACAAATTGCCTGAAACTAACGGGTCTTTCTCTGAATTGATCAGAACCGGGCAGACACGTGAGCATTTTTAATTAAGTACAAACAACTAAATACAAAATTTAATATAAATTATATCAAAACAGGTCACACTAAAGAAAATGTCATCTCCAAGAAGGGACCATCATCAGAAACACAATCGTTTCCGTAAATTTAACAGAAAAGACCGACATAAGGAAAGAGACTTTAACAATACCAATCATCGTAGCTACGTAAATATAAATCAGGATAAATGTAAGAAATTTATAGCTCAAGAGAAATTATCAGAAAATGAAGCAGGAATTACGGAGTATGTCAGTTCTCTACCAGGATTTTCTGGTATTATCAAAGCTCGCTTTTCAGATTTTCACGTAAATGAAATCAATAATGATGGTGAAATCGCTAAGCTAACTGATACATCGCCACCGAAGGATTTTTTTGTTATCGATAACAAAGATGAGGATTTGTCAAAACCAGAAATTATACCAGATGACAAATGGGAGAAATTAAATGAGTTGGTGAATAATAATTCTTCAAATGAATTGGTCACTGTTGAAATTGATGTAACAGATATGAGTAAAGAAGATCGAACAACGATTCATGAAGGAGTTAAAAGGGTATTTGGTGAGAAAGTTGTTGCATCTACGAAAACTGTAGATGGTAAAAAGGTTATTGAGTTTAAGAAATATCTGAAAGGTGATGCAAGAGATAAACGTTTGAAGTGGCCAAAAGATAAAGGGGAATATGTCTATTTTATGGTTTATAAAGAATCAATTGACACGATAGAAGCTACTTTTAAAATAGGCCACACGTTGGGTACAAAAGCATCAATATATACATACGCTGGTGTGAAGGATAAACGTGCAAAAACAACCCAATGGTTTTGCGTTAAAAAGATGGATCCCAATAAACTTATGAGAAGAACTAGATGTTTGTATAATATTCATATTGGAAATATTATGTTTAAGAATGAACCTTTGAAATTAGGTCAGTTAAGTGGAAATAGGTTTAGAATTGCACTTAGAAATGTAACTGCCGATGATGCAGTTATAAATGAATCTATGGAATCTCTAAAGAGTAATGGCTTTATAAATTATTATGGATTGCAAAGGTTTGGTAACGACAAAGATGTCCCCACATTTGAGATTGGTATAAAATTGTTACAAGGTAAATGGAACGAAGCTTGCAATTTAATACTCAAACCGAAACCATCGGAGGATCCAAATTCTGAAATTGCGCAAGCTAAACAAGTTTACAAAGATACATCAAATGCCGAATTGGCTAGCAAAATGTTTTCAAGAAGTTACAATAAATGTGTAGAATCAAAATTATTGTTAGGATTTGTTAAGAATCATAGTAATGATTACGTTAATGCTTTGGAGAACGTTCCTAGAAATATGAGACTGTTATACATTCATTCATTTCAGAGTTTTGTTTGGAATAATATAGTATCGAGGCGAATTAAGGAGTTTGGTTTAAAACCCGTTGTTGGAGACATTGTTTTGTTGAAGGGAACAGAAGGTGCTGTAGTTGAAGATATTCAGGATGTAAATAATTGCGAAGATCAAGAACTTCCTAATTCTATCAATCAAGAAATCAAAATACTATCTGAAGACGATTTAAATAATTATACGATTTATGATATTGTTTTGCCATTACCTGGTTATGATGTTCAGTATCCAGAAAATGAAGTTAAAGACTGGTACAAAGAACTTTTGGAAAAATATGATCTCACTATAGAAATGCCTAAGCAGAAAGTTAAAGCGTACACTTTAAGTGGCGCATATCGAAAAATACTTGGACAAGTCAAAGACTTGTCATGGAAAACTATGAAGTACAACCATCCAAATGATACATTAATTAGATCTGACTATGAGGAACTAAAAGGGGATCCTGAGCCCCAAGAAAATCCTGATGGTCAATATAAAGCTTTAATTATAGATTTTTGTTTAACTTCATCAAGTTACGCCACTATGGTTTTACGTGAAATCTTAAAAATTGACACTTCAGCTAATGTACATGCGAAACTCAATAAGTATCATGAGGGTAGTAACAGTGAAAAACAAGATGTGGCATTTGCTGAACCAAACAGTTTATTATCTGATGCTGCAAAATACGAGGCATTTAAACAACAGCTTTTTGGCAATATAATCAGTGAGGATGACACATTGAAGAGAAAAGCTGAAGATGAAAGTGAAGAATCTACCATTGCAAAGAAAAGTAAAGCTGCTACAGAAGATGCAGAGTCTTCTATAAAAATGCAGCCATCCTTAATTTAAAGGAAGAAAGCCTTTGCTTTACTGATTCAGTGGTGTTTGGTTTATTTATTGTTATCTTTTGAAATTTTATATTCTAACTATTCGTTTGACAATAATGTTGTGACTGACTTAATGTTAATTATTGATGTTATTAAATCAGGTTCAATCGTTTTAAATAAAAAACTTTGTTAATGTCTTGTAGTACTTGAACATTATTTTGTTGATATTAATCTTTCTCATTTAAAGCAGACCATTTCTTTTGCTAATGCCTTATTGAAATATAAGCTACAATAACTTCAGAATGGTTTAGGTTGCTGACAAAAAATTCATGCTAATGTGCTAAGAAAAATGAAATTTTTCTCAACTTTACAATCTTTTTCCAGGAATAAGCAATCTTATGATTAAGTTAA
>VTPC01090640.1:153008-270942 GCA_011009095.1 Ignelater luminosus | reverse complement strand
TTTTTATTTTCTACTTCCAACTCTTAATTTTGGGGTGGGGTAGGAATTGGTAAACTGTCTGAATGTGGAATAGGCCGAATAGCAGATGGAAGATTTGGGTTTTGAACTGTTCCTCTTTTTTCCAGTAACAATCCTGCCTTTATAGGCGGAGTCAAGCAAAAATAGCAGTCATCTGTATGGTTTGTAGGCTCCCGCCAAACCATAAGCACAGCAAAAGCCATTGATCGTTTTTTATTTTTCAGCCATTCTCGTAATAAAACTGAACATGAGTTGCAACATATATGTGGAGCCCATAACTTATCCTGGTTCCCTAGCTTTACATCAAAATAATGCTGGTAGGCAGTCTTCTCAAGAGGCGTCAAATTGCGTTTCTGTGAGGAAAACGTTATTTCACCACAAATGTAACAAAAATTGTTCACTGAATTTACACATTTCCGTGGCATATTGATGTAACAAATTTTACTTTTTAAAAACATTCCAAAACAAGAAATTCTGCGCTAATAACAACAGAAATAATATGAAATTCACCGTCACCGCAGTAGTGTTTACGTTTATAACCTACCCACAGCTAGATTACTGTTGTATTTTGACAGTTGACTGAAAATGTAGGCTATAGAGAATATAAAATGTCACTGTATCTCTAAAGCAAGAGCTAATCGGTAGTTTTTATGGTGATTTTTGAATTCAGCAGGTGGAAATACATAAGAATCAGCTATTTTTGAGTCCGAAACATTTCCATTGTTGGTCACTGTAGTCTGTAATTGTAATTTGGTAATATACTTATTCTTATGCAATTATGCTCTAATTCTAAGTAATGTAAGTCAGTTTAGGATCTTAATGTTTATTTATTAAATATACCATTTGTGATACAATACTGCTTCCGGCACATTGAAAAATTAAAAGAAGTAATTTATATCAGCTAGATTTGTATTTGGTCCCACTGTGCGCTGTGTTTCGGAGTGCAAGCACGGCAATTCAGAGGGCGGATGGCACCAACAACCAAAAATCAGAATTTTCTACCTTTAACCTGTAAAATCAGTAAGTAACCATTAGGCACTGACTGATTGTTTTGGATTGTAATTCGGAAACTTATAAATTCAATAAAATATATCTTCACCTTAGATACTACTAGTAGTTTAATAAATTCATTCCATGCATATGTTTTTATTAAAGAGTTGTTATTTGGTAAATGGTGACGTTTTCTGATATCCTACAAGCTCCTTCATGCAATTCATAATCCTTTCGGACTTAATCTGCAACTAGCAATAGCTAGCATAATTGTTCTGCAAAAACACTTTTTTGTAGTTTGTCAAGACACTTGTCGAGTGCCTTTACATACGTCACTCCTGTTGTAGCATGTCATTATGGGTCAGAAGTAATAACCCGGAAATTCGCGGACCTTTCATGTTGAAGGACTCGCCCAAAAGCAGAGTGCGTTTGCTTTGCGAGTTAGTCGAGGCTCACCACAACATTTTTCGATGGATGAACCAATATCGTATTTTATTTTTGGTGGATTCAAGATCCGTTTTAGTGGTTGAATTTTACTAATGCCGTTGCCAGTCGATGTCTATGAAAAGCAGTATAATTATTACTGTATACCGTACCTGATACTTTTTAACGAATATTACAAGTTTTTACTATGACCTATTATAACTGGAAGACATGCACTAACATTTGATTTATGTTATTTTTCAAGCCACCTCTGTATACGATGATAGAGTTATTTTTCTTCCGTTTTGTCTGGATAAAATATAATAACAGTAGTAAGCAACATTTGTTGTCTGTTTGGCACAAAATAGTATACCATAAACTTACCTGTCTTGATTATTTATTTTTATAAGTCAGAATGAATGTCGTATAAATATTGAAACATTTCTGTTTGTCGGAATGCGAGACCCACTCTTTAATAAACAAATAAATAGAATAGGAAAAATATTCACAATTAATATCCGTAATTATCTTACAAAAAGAATTTATTTTGACTTATCACGTTTTATTCTTTTGCGTTTAGTTTTCCTTACATTGTATTCGTTTGCAATAAAGAAAAAGAAGAAATATTCCAAGTTTGCGTGCTCGTGGGTGAGTTTACGAGAGTTTAACAATTCCATTAGTATATCATAAATTCAGTCTGCAAATCCCAACTTTCAGAATTAATATCTGTACGCAGATATCCCCCCCGCGTCGCCTACGCTGTAATAAAATATCTGTGTATAAACTATAAATTTTATGTAGTAGCTAAAATAAAAGTCCAGGAAATGGTTAATCTGGATCTTCGTACTAAATTTTAATTTTAAATATCAGCTAGACGGCATTGGAAATGTTATTTTCTCGAATCTCAATTGTTTTGATCGAGAAAAAATTATTTCGCTGAAATTATTGATTGTTTCCAGAAAATACCTTTTTGGGTTACAATGCTGGATTTGATTAAGTTATGTTCTAAGCATTTACCGTAATATTTCAAAGTCATATCAGTTTTATTAATAGATGTGTTTTATATAATTAATCAAACGTTCACTTTTGTTGATTTTGATTGATAGCAAAAGTTCAGAAATTTTAGGAAGTCGGAAAATAAAGTGTGGTTAATAAATAACAAAAGACGTCGAGTGTACTAAACGCAGCTGATTTAAATTTATTTAGAGAAAACACAGAACACACATTGAACTACTTACATGAGATAATTTTACACATATTTTGTGATTTCTGTAATGGTGTTGAAAACTTGATGATGCTTTAACTTTCTGGACTTCAATTTTTGCCAAAATACATACGTAATACTACGAAGTTGAAATCAGGTTTGTTTGCCTTTGTTTCTATAAATTGTACAAGATCTTTAATTCCTCATTAGTAACGTAGTCAATTTATTGAAGAATTTATCGTTTGCTTAGAACTGAAAGTTTTGTTAGTTTTCTAAAGAGCTTTTACCTTTTCGTTTTTTAATGAAGAATGTACTTTGGCTCTAATGACTTGAAAAGAAAATCATTATCAATGTGATTTGAAATACCACATTTCTTCCATGTTCGATACAATAACAGATCTATTTGATCATCTGATCTCGTGATATGCAGGTTCGTCTTGTTCTTTATAAATATAAGACTTGATATTCTTTGGTGAACAAAATTTGTATTTGTATTCGTCCCTTCTTTTATTAGTAATACGATGCTATCTTTAAAAGATTGTTGTAGATACGGGACAAACTTGTTAAATGCGACTACACAAAGAACACTATCCTTGATGATCGTATGCAGATTCTTGGTTACTTTTAGTACATCCAATACTCTGAGTTGTTTGTTCTCAAACCGGTTGTAAATTAAGTGTTGAAGATTTCGTTTCTTAAGTAATCCAATAAAATAATACCGGAATTTAGCTATACATCCTGTTGCTTTGAGGAAAAGCTTCTTTCGACAGTCACGTTCTGCTATCTTTCATTGGGGTATTAACCAACTCTGCATTAGAATCATCGAAATCGACGTGATAATCTCCAAAATTTAGAAACGCTATTTCTGAGCTCAAAGAGCATTTTTTGTACTTTGGCTTGGACCGGACTTGTATAGTCGCTGATTTTTTTTGTGATATCTGTGAATAACGTCTTGGTCTCTTTTATTTGAACATTCTTGGGCAACACCGATATTTTTTATCTTCGTACCTTCTCGTATGATACACACAAACGCGTTTTCAGGACACCCAACGATATGGAAAACTTGGGAATTCTGAAATAGTCAAAAAATTTCTTTCTACTTCAGAGAAAATGTCCAAGGACAAAAAAGTAGAAAAGCGTCAGGGTTCGGATCTATGATATCAACTCAGGGTACTAAAGATGGTCAGTAATAGTTTCATTAGTCAATATACTTGATACCTGGCTTAGAAATGATATTATATTGAATGTTTGATATTTCTTTTTCTATTTTTTTTGTACTTTTTTTCCTCTGTTCTTTATTACTTTTTCTTCTCTTCTTTACTTATCTGTTATTTTTTGTCTTTCATTGCAATGTTCATATTCTTCACGTACCTTCTTTCTCTTCTTTATAATAGTCTTCAATATCCAACTTTCTTCTTTCTCAATTTGATCTTTTGTGATTTTTGCCTCGCTTTATCTTTTTCTCTCCTTTCTTTGTTCTGATCAGTTCTTTTCTTTTAACTTTTGCTCTTTTGTTGTTATATTTTGTGTACTCCGTACTCTCTTCTATTTCCAGGCCGAAATGACGACAATTTTATTGTATTCAAATGGTATCACGACCCAAATTTCTCTTGTTTAAGCTCCCACAAGACCATCTTTTGAAAAAGAAAGCCGAATACTAACGATATGCGTAATCTTCCGGAATATGAATATCTTTCCACTTAAAAACTATAAAATTCTTCTTGTCTATAGCAATATTTTTCAACGTTTTGTCTTTCGAAGCTTTTCTTTTTCGCTTTATGAGCAACACTAACGTAGGCCCTAAGTAAATGTAAATCAATAGGATTTGTCTCTGTCTCAGCACGAATGAAATCCACATGAAATCTAGTTAAAACGCTTTCCGATGAATTAACGTGTTCGCCTTCACTACAGTATGCATAAAGCAACCAAATACAAAGAAGGTTTTTCAGAGAATTTATATAATTAGGACTGATAAGACCAAGGCACAAAATGTAGTTTTTTTTTCTTGAGCCGAGTCTTAACTGTTTGGTGGTTGTTGTTGGGAGTTGGTTAGTCAAAAAACGTAGAACGATTTTTCCTGGGTTCTAACAATTATTATTAGTCGTCGATACTTACATAGATAATTTAAATAAAATTTGTAAAAGCTATTAAGCTCAGATATCAACAAAAGTTTGAAGGAAGTTCATCTTTAATTTTAGTAATTTCAGCAAAAACTAACTATTTGTCTGTATTTGTCCAATCTGTAGGTACCGCGATGTCCACCTAGGTATTATAGTCCCAGGGTTACATTTGCACCGGTAAGACTGTATCAGATGTCTACGAACTTTGTTGCAAATCGGTTCGCCCATTACTTTTTTAATGTGTTTTATCGGCTTAATTTCCATTTACTTCAAATGAATGAAAACTAAAGTTGTTAATCAGAAAACTATATTAACTAAAAACATATTAGTAGTATATTAACACATATTTAAAATTAACTCATTGAATATTATTTGATTTTAAGAAACATCACTCTTAGACTACAAAACTAACATTTTAAATAAAGCTTTCTATCACTGGGTAGCACCACCTTACCGCCTTTGTGTTTTAAAACAGCTTCGATTCGACGAGACATGGTATCGACTAGTGATTTACGCATCTGAAGCAAATGAGTCCCAAATCTCTTGAAGGCTGTGTTTCAAATCATCGAGTGTTCGAGCAGGATGTTCTGAGCTTCTCTTTCATTCTATTCCACAACGTTTAGATAGGTGATAGATCCGGGCTACTAGAGACCTAGGGCAATGTCTCTAGGCCATTTTCAGTCATACAGACTTTCACCATTCTTGCGCTGTGGCATGGAGCACCGTCTTGTTGAAAACCTCGTTTCCTACCGCCTAACTCTCAAGATTCAATTGCAGGCAACAGATACTGTTCCAGAATTTCAATGTATTTGTAGCATTAATTATACCGTCTGCAAAATATGGTCTACCCACACTGGAGGAAGACATGCTGCCCCACACCATAATAGAGACAGGGAATTTAACTTTAGTTCGTAAGCAATCAGTATTGAAAGCTTCTGATTTTGTTCTTATTACTCTACTCCTAGTATCACCTATGGATACTTCGAAACGTGATTCATCAGACCAAACTACTGTGCCCCACTCTTCCAAAGTCCAATTTTTGTGAGCTCTAGCCCACACCATACGATTTTTCATCTGTTTATTAGTTAATAGTGGTTTGTGTTTCGCCTGATGGGGAGAGAAAACTTGTTAAAGGGTACCAACGCTGAACCAAAATATGTTTATCTTATAAAAATTATAACCTATAGGCTTCAGTGCACATAGTAAAGTGTATTTTGATTAATTTTGTTTGATGCTTTCATTCGAGAGGGCAGTGAGAGCTGTAGAACTAGCACGACGATTTTTCTTAACCAAACGTCCCAAAATTCGTAATTCGGCATCCGTTATAGTAGAACTTCGCTTGAAACGTTGTTTTGCAGCAATAAGACCTGTTTCTCTGTGATATTAATTAATAATGTCTCGTACAGTATAACAAGATAATCTTAACGTTTTAGCAATTTAAAGTCAGAATTACCTGTGGTGCCTCTCGGCATTTTTGTACAAACGGTCAAACTGATTACTTACTTCCACGTATTTTTCCAAGACTATCTAGATTATCTGAGTATCAAAAAATTTACCGTGGCCATGATACGTAGACATTATTAATAGATTTGCAAGCTCTTGTTATAGCTTGCTATACACTACTTAACCTCTATTTCTTTAAGGGCTGTTCAATTTGCGAAAATTGAAAAGTAGATCAACAATTTTGTAAAATTTAGATGACTGAAAAGTAAAATAAAAAATGTACAGCTTTTTTATGTTTTTATAAAAAATCATGAAGAATTTCTAAAAATAAGGAAAAAAATCACAGTTGGACGAACCGATGTGCAATAGGGTGTAGGTTTTTGGACCTGCATAGGCCTCTACGTGCCCATTGGAATTGGGGCTTTCCAGTTCTGTTTTGTTTTTATGAAACAGTTATCTATTTTTACTTTAAATCTTCTTGGTCAGAATATGTTTAATATTTCTTGGTGTAAGATACAGAGGCACAAAACTCGAAGTTGCCCGAAGTTGACCTTCTCTATTTTCAATTTTATGCATTATTTACTTTCCTCTTATTTTTTACTTTCGACTGTTTAGGAATCTTGATCTTTTCTCTTTTCCTATATCTCATACTTTATTTCGTTCTATCTCTTTTTTGATATACCTCTTGGTGGACTTACCACTAACTTGTAAAAAACTTGGAGATAGATAGAATATAATATAAGTCAAAGAAGCTTGCTCGAACGAACCGATCAACGGGCAATCATTTTCCTTGATTTACTCCAGACGTTCATTGAAATCTGAGTCTGACTAAAATACTGATACTCGTAACGTGCGTTAAATTGGACTAACGTCTTAAGGTTTTTTCATGATTTTGATAATCAAGTTTTTTGAGACATTCGATCCTTACTGAACCTTATTTTAGATTTTTACGAACCTCTCAATTTTTGTGAGCTTTCGGGATTTTGTGAGGGCGCCTGCACCGGAACCCTGTTGTTTATGGACTTAGAATCTAACCGAAAGTTAATTTTATGATTTATATAAAATTCTGAAAACTGCTGATTTGAACTTCATGTGTAACACACTATGTATATCGTCGCCTAACTTGCAAAACCTCCTAAGTCATTTTTATAAAATTGTTCAGGAAACGCAAAAAACGTTTTACTTACACAATGTAACGCTGACATACAAGGTTTTGCCATTTCCCGATAGATGTCATTTATGACTATGGAATCTTATTAGGTTTTGTCAAGAGACACAATGATATTTTTTAGATTTATTTGTATCAAAAGTTCATAACAGCCTAAACTCGGACTTGGGAGGTTTTGAGGTGACGATATCCAACATTCTTTTTATGTCTTTCCCTCCAAAGTTCCCAGTTCTGTTGATTGTAACTATGTAACTATCTTCAACTACTCTTTGATATAGAGCATGCTGGCACAAAGTTACAGAGGGTTGTAGAATGAAACAGAATATACCAAAAATATGAAATTTATTTGAAATTATAGACAATATATTTAATTTAATTTTATAGTGCTTATAACGTTCATAAGGAGTGTACACGATAAAATCTGGCCGATGATTTTATGCTATATTTATTTAACTTTAAATCAAACAATGTATGTTTTATGTTTCTATATAATTATAAACCTTAATCTAACAGTTTTACAAAAAAAGTTACTTAATTTCATGTGTATGGATAACCTGTCGCACTCTAGATTTAACGCCTCCCATCATCCTTTGAACAACTGCATCTGACACTGCTGCGCTTGCTTTTTTGTAGCTGGCTGTGAATTTTTTTATGTCTGTGGCTTCCAATTTTGTGTTTTTTAAATTCCGCTTCACCATTGCCCAGTATCTTTCTATTGGTCGAAGTTCCGGGCAATTAAGCGGATTGCTTTCCTTGGTTACCACAGTTACCTTGTTGTCAAAGTACCATTTTCTTGCCAGTTTACCATAGTGACAAGTTGCTAGGCCCGGCCAGGAAACTACAGACCCCTTATGACGACGAATGAGCGGCAGTAAGCGTTTTTGTAAACGTTCCTTGACGTAGATATCCTAATTGATACTTCCCGTTGCTAAGTAAAACCACAGGTACATATGGCTTGCCAAATCATGTATTTCTTAGGAAATTTTGACAGTTTCTTCTTTTTAAATTTATCACTGACAGCTCCTCGGTATTTTGTAACATAATAATCGTTTCCGGGTAATTGTCTGAAATCAGCTTTTATGTACGTTTCGTCGTCCATAATTAAACATTGATTTTTGGTCAAGTATTGGTCATACAGTCTTCGACAGCGTGATAGGGCAATATTTTCTTGCCGTTCGTGCCTATCAGGAGCAATAATTATCTTGTAGGATTTCAGACCAGTCCTTTGCTTACATTTTTGAACATAAGATTTAGAAACGTTCAGTTTTTTAGCCATATCTGCCAACGAAAGGGAAGGATTCTTGTTCAACAAGGTTTCTACCTTTTTCGCTTTATTTTTATCAATGGGCCCGCTTCTTCCTCCACATTTTTTTTCCTTTCTATCGTTAATGTCTTTCTGAAGTTGGCTAAAACGTTTTGGACGGTGGATTTTGCAATATCATTTTCCGAATACCCCAGATTCTGATTGTAAATGTTCACAATTTGTTTTCGAACTTCTAGTTCTTTCGATGGCATTTTATTTTACAGTATATATTTTGCAGTTATATTACACCACAGAGTCACTTGCATATTCACAAATAATGTTAACAAGAAATTATGCCAACAATGCCTGTTTTGTTTTGTTTATACGCACGCATAGCCGACCGGATTTTATCGTGTACAGTCTTTATATGCCTTTTCTGCTAACTGGGCGAAGCTTCTTTCTTAGATGGCTCATTAATAAAGCTGGACCATTATTTTTTGACACTTTTCGAGCTTTTTTTTGCTTAAACACTCCTTTAAATATGTTTGCCAATTCATCGTCCCTGTAAATATATAAGGTTTTGAAACGTTGCCATACTCATCCATTGCCTGCCATATCAAAAATTTCTTAAAGAATTTTTCCTTAGGTTTGAATTTTTTTTCAGGAGACACATCTTCACTTGAAGTACAATGATACTATTTTCTACCAGGGACATCATTTGGATCAACTGTGCAATACGTTTCATCATCCATAATAATTATTTTTCCACTTCCAACAAAAGTCAATTTTTCTACAATTTTTCTAAAAGCGATTTTTGCTCTCGATATCTGGTCATTGATGTAATGAGGAACACTTTTGCATGCATGTGACTTAATTACAGCTTTATTTACTTTAACTCTATAAATTTAAGGTTTCACGTGGTAAGCACAAATCGAAACTTTTTGGCTTTTCTCGTTGTCCTTGTCACCTACACCTTTATTGTTAGACATTAAGATCTTTGCACCATTTTTAATTCTTTTCTAAACATGTCTTTGTCATGTTGGTACGTATGTATACAGACTTCCTGGAAAATAGGCTGGAAAACTATAAAATCAGGAAATTTTAACTTCTTAATATCGATGAATACCCTGATTTACACACAGTAGTCACTTCATTCTCATGATTCTAGGTTTTAATGGACATGGTAAAAGTTTAAACTTTGGATCAAAAACTTAAGTTCATCGTAGGACTCCAAGCTCTTTAGAACAAGGGAACGCCATCACTTTCATGGTCAGAAACGTTTTTCTGCAAAGTGCACATTTTGCTATGATTTTAATTTTAAAGACAAGTTTGCTGTAGTTTACAATCTTGAAAATGTCGTTAAGAATTGCAACTCTTTTTGATGTGTATAATAAACATAATATAAGAAAAGATCGAGTTCGAAACTCACTGCCTTCTTTAATTTTCTAAATACTAATATTTAATTAAAAAAAACTTTACTACAAAACGCTAATTCAATGAAGTTTTATTATTATTGCGATTCCTACTAGATAAACCAGTAAGTTTCGAACTCAAAATGTTATCCAACGATATGTAATGTCAGATCGAGGATACTTGCAATTCTTGAAACGAAATAATATTGCAAATCGTAGGAAATTTACAGTTAAATTTAAAATGAGAATTTTTGCTTCATTTCGTTCATTTCTTAAGGAATCTAATTCCGATCGCATCAACTGAGCTGAATATTGATTCTTTGCGGTAGATATTTTTCATTCAGTTTGTCTCTAGCTTAACTGTATTTTCGTATTGAATTTGTTTGATAACATTCAGTTCACGAGTACATTGATATGTCGAGAACCTTCTTAGTAAATTGATAAGATAAACATCGTTCCCAGAAATGAAATTGTATCAAAAATAGTTAGTATCCCTATTATTTAATATTGTGAAATAATTAGATAATAATATAAAGAGGGAGACAGGTAGATAATTTTAATGTAATTTATGCACCATAATTGATCATCCCTTGTGTTAGTACAATGAACGTAAAACTGTAAACGTCGATTGCTTTATGATTGTTGCACGCGCGTGCTTGAATTAATTGTGACTTACCCAACGAGCTATAATTATTTCATTTTATTAATTACACCCCAGTTTAGATTCCATGCGTAACAGTTGGCAACGTACAAAATGAGGAAATGGAACGTAATTATGTATTTTTTCGAGCTGCTCTTTATTTTTAGAAATTTTTCATTTTTAAATATGCAACTGTATGTGTGTGCATATTTCATTTAAATATCGGCATTTTAAGAAGTTGCTAGATTATAATAAAAAATTCAACAATGTTGCGTCATTAATATTAAAAATTGCACCCCTCTCGATTTTGTAAAGGCTGTAATTTTGCACAAACCTGTTCGTCTGAAAAACGTTTTTTCCGATTTCTCGACGTGTAAATGTGTAATTTCTTCAATAATATGTACTTTTGTAGACTGGGTTATTTCAATTTCAATATCAAAATTACTGCTGAATTCTATATAATTATTGAAGCCGCATGTCAGATTGCGTTGTTGGTGGAATATGAAATGTCGAATTTGGCTGGTTTTCAGTTGAGGAAGCAGCAAAATGTAATTCTTCAGTTTTGGTAGGTATAATTATTTTGTGTCTTTTATGCAATTAATTTCAAAAGAATTTAATAATATAATAGTTATACTTGATTTTCAACTGTTTTATTTTTAAATAATTCTTATTCCTTTTTTTGAATACTTTATTTGAACTTTGATGTTATTAAAAGATGTGGAAATTACTGGTTTGTATTTCTAAGTAGAGATAATACATTCTCACTGAAAAATATCGTTTCGTGTATTTGCAAAAGTTGTGGCAGATTCTATGATTGATCGGAATATTACGATATGTTGAATTAATTTATAAGGAAAACTTTCCGCTTTCCTGGTTATGTTTTCCTCTCGGGGCGATATCATTTCGATGAACTTGTGTACGTGATCCAGATGGGTATTATACTAATGCTGGTAATATCAAACTAGAATTTCTGCAACGTGATTCAAATCGCATAAACGTTTCTTCACATTGTTCTCTAGACCGCACTCTTAATAAGTAGGGTGGGTTTTCCTAATTAATAAAATGAAACTGTAATACACATTTATTACACAGCTTTTCTGGTTTGGTAATATTTCGTCATGCTTTATATGGACCAGGAACAAATAATTTTACTTTGGTACGAGTGTTCTTTGTTCTATTATTGAATATAATCGCATATGTAATTTCAAATTAAATGTGTGAGTGTTACTAAAGTTTAAACATTCGAGTGCGCTTATAACACACAATCATCTACACAAAAGCGATTATTAGTCTTTATTGATTATGGTATCCAAAAAGATTGAAGACAATCGCAAGTACAAAAAAATATCTTACATAACAGTATTATGTGCCGACACCATCGTGTTAAATCGCTATATGAAAGGAGGGTTTAACTAAATCTTTCATGCTACTATTTCTACTTCCTACTATCATCGACATACTCATTCAGTATTGTTTCTCTTCTAGAACAGAGTACAAGTACCTGCTCTTCAATTTTTTGGAAGCAAACTTGATCTTTGAATTCTGTTTCTTAGACACGAATGTAAAACATTCTGTACTCTAAAATCCAAAACACTTTTGTTTAGGGAAGTTTCCTGGAGGAAGCCCATTTTGCTTGGTTAGCAAGCTCCTTAATTAACCCAAAGTTGCTCCACGTAATGGAATTTCCGTCTCTATTATGGAAAGGAAAGAAGGCAAAATGCTGGCCAATACTAGCAGAATTCTATGTTCTTCCTTCCAGGAAAGCAAAGTGTAATTGGCCTTAATAATCGCGAATCGCTTTTGGAAAATTGCAATACAAGAGACATTTTGGATAGCAATTGGGTAGACGATCTTTTCTGGGTAATTCGATCCTGCTAAATCTGAAAATCGCTATTACCAGAGCTAGATCTTGACTTGAAACGAGATATCCAAGATGGTTGTCATGTTCAGGAATGCCACATTTTCCTTAACTTAAAAACGTGATCTAAACGTGTTTTTTATTATTAAGAACACGATCGCATATACAAATAACATTTCAAACAGTAAATACAGTTTCATACAAGAGACACTAGACTTCGTGCTGGTTTTACAGTGGACACAATGATTTCCGAGCGGACGGCATTTAACCTCATCAAGACTGGAACCAATATTGCTCTCATTCAGTCTCTCATCCACTATTCACTGGAGCTGGAAGATGAGGCTGACAGACATGGACAGAAAAGAGCATGTATCACCTTCAAACACCTTTCATGCTCCTGATTTTCTAATGAAAATCAACCTCGATGTGATACCACATTATTTACTGCTTGAAAAGCCATTAGATGAGTTACTTACTCAGTTTGGAGCAAAACTCGCGAACCGTAATAAATATGCGATCTCTTGTTGTGGCACTCATCACCGAGACATTAGAACAGGTTAGCTTCTAGGAAATTGTGCACTAAGAACAGAATCATGACTACAACATTCTCTTTATTACTGTGAACAACGTGCAGGATAATACTTATATCAGGCTTCCTTGTGCGTTGCTGACAGGAACTCAGCTTTTATATTTGATTAGTCGAAAGGACAGAATGTTCATTTTGAAATTCACATAAGCGTCCGTCTCCTATTCGAATCTATGGGTAACGGCGTAGTAGAACTAACTTTCGAACCGGTACGCATTCCTTTCTTTGTTTTCCCAGGTCTTTCCTTTTAGTGATATTGATCAAAGATTATTTGAAGCTCTTTATACTCTCTATAACCGGTGACAACGTTCTGTACTCTTTTGATAAAGCACTCTGCGAAGTCAATAAGAAATCTGCAGTTCCTAGCCTATCCAGGTGATGACGCAAATGTGTCAAATTTATATTATTTGGACATTCTATTACTAGCTTTCTTCACCTCTTTTGGAGTCTTGTAAGTTCTGAGTGGTGAAGATTCGCTAATTAATTAAAATTAAATAGATTTACAACTAGTTCCTTAGCCTAGTGATAATATATGCTACTCATTGGCAGTAGCATTTCGAAAAATTTGTCACTTAACGAAGTTTGCCAACGAAGGAAGAACGCCGGAGGGAGGAGATTGAAAAGAGACAATGGAAATGTTGGCAATATAAGAGGATATTCTTCTGAAATTGAGAAAGAATTGATCTTCAAGACATATAGCGTCGTTTAATCTTTGGAGTGGATTTTAATAAACTTCAATAAACGTATTTCTATCTCGAAATCTACTACTACGATGTTGTTTCTGAATAGTTGGTCAGTTCCCAATAATGAAAAAACATATTTAACTTGCGAACAGCGGTTCTTATTTAGCAGGGTAGCATTCTTACCCGAAAAACGTCGGTTGCTCAATTGTTACCCAAAATGCCTCTCGTATTTTTTTTATCAGAAGTAAGCCTTGACTATAAAGTTTAAAGTGGAAATGTGTTCACACGCGTAACTATATTATTATTGTCGAGTGGATATTCTCGAGAATCTCTTCTATCTACGGGTATAGTGGTAGGTAAAGGCGTGAACAAAGAGGGCTTTAATTCCCTTCTGGATTTTTCCCGAGAAGAGTCTAGAAGAAGTCCGCTGTATTTTTTTAATTCTGAATCTAAAAGATATTGGCTAGCTCGCATACATTCTACCGTCCTTCTTCGTTTGAAACCGCAGCTAGACCTGGGACTAGACAGATCCGAAACAGAAAGAACGAGGTCTTGCACCTGCATATATCATATACCTATATGACGTGGGAAGTCTGAGCGTCGCAGACACAATAATGTTTTGCTGATGAACAACAGAAATAAAGAAGGCTGGAGACTTTATCTAAATCCTGAATTTTACAAGCTGATGTCAAAGAGTCCACAGCATAGCGGAGTGTTGTTGGTGAATTGTGCCAAGGTGGCCGATTACTTTTTTGTTTTTTGATGTCTTAAATAGAATGTAAAATATAATTTTTTTTGCTGTTGTGGATGATGTCTACAAATAACTGATCAAAGTAAGTAAGTACTTATACTGTCTGATGCAGAAAAACCTCGAACTAAACGGATGTAGCACGCAACAATGTTTCTGCTGATATTAATGAAATTAGCTTTATCTTCCAATTCAGGGCTGGGAAGATTTGACCGCCGCGCCGGAACCGAATTGGTGTGGTCAAACTTATGCTACATTAATTTTTGAGAGAAACAGAAGAAGCTCGGCAGCCATTCACAATGCAGATGTGAGATGATTACGCACTGATCATTGGTTACTTGCACTCTCTCCTGAACCAGAATTTAGTTTCGATTGTTTTTGTTGATAAATTTGCCTTTTACGAACTAATTCGGCCCCAGGGGCCATATTTGTCCACTTCTGCTTTAAGTATACTACCCCCGGCTACTAAAGCCTAAAACTAAGTATCAGCGATTTTCAGAGTTTTAGTTGTTACTTGTGGATTTATCCCAAGCACTTCGGGTATGTCAAGAAATTTTGACTAGGCAGGAAAAGTGAAATTGGTTGAAGAAGGAAGAAGTTGTAGAATTGTGACGTTTTTTGTTATTGCATTTCTACAGAGGAAAATGCATCTTTTTGGATGCACTTTCAGGAGCTATAATTCAGTTTGAAAAACAAATCGACAAAATGAGCCAAAATGGGCCAGATTTTCTCACTCGGGGGCTTTTGGGGTCGCTGATCACGAATTTCCAAATCATCCAAAAGTGTCATGATCATTGGGAAATTCGGAGAATTTGTTCCAACTAAATAGCAAGCTATTGAATAACTATTCTAGTGATGGTTCATTTTATGTGTTTTTTTTTGGTGCTCAGTCAGTTTTGCATCCACAAAATATCATGTTAATCACTTCTGGAGGACCAGGTGGTTCAGTCATTTTTTTTTGATTTAAAGACCCTTTAGACAATTCCCACCCCCAGTCTATTGCACGCATAGTATTGCTTTCTTCTCCTAGCAGCCAGTTCTGCACTTGTAGGTAGACTCTCTTTATATGTTGATTACAAGCATCAACCGATGCCATAATCTTACCGAGTTCTGCTATTTTTTTTACCACCGAAGTACAATACATGCAATAGCGACAAATTTCAGCCAATTGGATGTTGTTGGGCCTACTTTCATCTGGCACATTTGGTTTTCTGAATACTGGTTTTTCACCATACATGGCCATGATGACTTGAATACCATGTTCCAGTATTTCGTGTGCTTCCAACCGAGCTTCGTAAAACTTTTGCGCATGGAAAATTAAATCTGATCGACTCAAAAAGGTTTTGATGAATTTTGTTTTTTCTTGCCCGTAGGTTGCCGATACGGTATCACAGCCCGTGATTGCGTGAAGAAATAGAATATTTTCAGCAACACATTTATCCAGATGGTTTAAACTTTTTGAGGAGTACAACTCTTCTTGTTTCATTGAACGTGATGGTTTCAAAACGTACAATTCTAAATTTGATGGAGTTAAAACTATCACCAAGACTGCGATGTCAGTGTCTTCAGACACAATGACAACCTTCTTATTCACCCAAAAAAACACAAAATGACATGTCGCTCGCATAGTTATACGAAAGCTTCCTATTTCGTTTTTTACGAGTCCAGATTTTCCGAATTTCCCAATGATCATAACACTTTTGGATGATTTGGACTTCAAATTCGTGATCAGGGACCACAAAAACCTATGAGTAAGAAGATCTGGCCCATTTTGGCTCATTTTGTCGATTTTTTTTCAAACTGAATTATAGCTCCTGAAAGTGCATCCAAAAAGATGCAATAACAAAAAACGTCAAAAAACTAAAAGGGAGCTTTTTTTCTAGACAACTCACAGAATCGATTGCCGCAAACCGCATCAAGATCCATCTTGACGATTTTATTTGTTTTACTTTGGCCTTTTTTCTGCTTTATTTCCTCGACTAAGTTATCCTGTACAACTCTGCGTAGTGTTACACATTGTCATGTAAGCTTCTTAGAAAAATATTTTTTATCATTAAGATATTTAAAATGACATTAATCTATATATCATAAAAATAAAAATGTTCAGTGCAATTTATCAGGGACAGTGGCATAATCAAGATATATTGCGTGAAACACTTCTATGTAGTTCAGACCTTAGAGTTGTTTGTTAAATACTTATTGAAGAAAAATTTCATGAATAATTAATTGAACGATCAATCAGTATGCCACTGTAAAAGAGCAGACTTGCATTTTTGGCCATTTGGTGTTCTTCATTTGCTACGGTTGATTATTAATGTTTGAAGTAAGAGAAAAAAAGATTAATTGATGATAGTAATAATGAAGAAAAAGCAAATATAATTTGTTTATTTCACAGTACATCGTATTAAAAATGAGTTTTCTTATTTGAGTTTGAGAAAAGACCTGTTGATTAATGCAAACGTAATAACAGGTTCCTTTAATCCGATTATCCAACAATCTGATTAATCGTCTTAAAAAAGTTGAAAATAAATGAGATTTAGTTTTAACGTTAACACTCGATCAATCAACAACAAAAAATTTGCATTACCTATTTCTTTAGGAAGTAGTCCCCTCTTGTTTTAATGTGTATTATAAAAGGTATATCTTTCACCTGTTGAGATATTTTTAATACAGAAATTTCATAATATACATAACCATAAGCTAACGTTATTAGCCAAGAAAAGCAAAACAACGCCAAGTTGAACCTAGTCATATTCACACAATACACAAGGCTGTGTCTATATTTAGCTACAGCAGACGCGAAGGAATGTTTGTTTTAACAAAACCTGTACGCACTCTTCTTACAAATGCAAATTTTACAACAATAACACGACACCTTTACCTTTAAAACCTAATAAGTTATAAAAGCGCATATACAGGAATTATGTTAACACAAATTTCATAAACAATAAAACCAAAGGTCTAGTTTCATTTTCCTGGTTTTTATTCGACTGACGTTAACGACGTTACCTTTAACAATAATTGTTGACGTAAAACGTAAAAATGCATTATAAAAAAGAATAGCAACACAGATAACATGAAGCAAAACAAATTTTCAATAGAGAACTAGCCGTAAATAAAATCCTGTTATTTTTAATCGATTTGATAAGAGATAATAATGAAGTAATTGTATTTTGACGTAGTTTTCGTCATTCCTATTAAACTAATAAAGTTTGATTTCTTTCTATTGTTATCGCTATTATACTTTTCTATCATTATACATTGGCATTTTGATTTGTGTTGTAATAAGAATAATTTCAATGCATGTTAAATTTATTAAAGATGGGTTAATCGCTTTAAAATTTCAATATTAGCATCGATGGATAAAAATTTAATGATTATGATGTAATAAGGAAGGCACTCTTTGTAATTAATCGATGATTTTTTGTACTTATTTGTTTTGTATTCTCTAGGTAGAGGACACTCTGTATATAGAATATATGTATATAAAGAACTCTTGTATGGTATTGAAGATTATTGTTGAAATACGTTTGGTTAATGCAAATGCGAATTAATGCACTTTCATGGGAAAGTCTTAAGTTCTAGATGCTTAGTTTGTGCCTATAATATTCAAGTAACGTGAATCAAAAGCGTATAGAGAATTTTAAAAAAGTGACGATTACTTATTTTCTTGTTTACCGTCTGTATAACTGTGTTTGTCACATTATCAAAGTCTTAACTTTTTTTTATCAGACTTGACAGTCCTCATGTATTGATATGAGCAGCTGTAAACATTTATCGTAACCAAAGATAATAATTATTATTACAACAATTTAATATAGAACAGATTGAATCCACAGTAGAAAAGAGCCGTACGAGCAACAACTCAATTTAAGAATGAATTCATAGAAGTATAAATTAGCGTTAAGCAGATACCATATTTCATGGATATTTAAGAGAAAACAGTGTAGTTAGCTACGAGTCACCTTAAACTCATAAACTCACTTGTATCTGAATCGTTACAAACAAGGTACTAATAAAAAGAATCGTAAAGATACTACAAAAGCTTCTATAGTGGTGTACCAAAAAATAACAGAGCACCAGCTGGTATTGCCACCGGGATACACAAAAAACTGAGAACATTTTATTAAAACTTATGAAGAAATAGATGAAAGACTCCTGAAGGTAGAATTAAACATATGGGGATATGCAATATTTATGGTAGCAGTTTACGCTCCCACCGACGACTAAAATATCGAGACAAAGGACAGCTTTGAAAACAAATTAATGGATACCCTGACACATATAAACAAAATAAAAGAAGTGTTACTGATGGGAGACTTCAATTCTAGGGTTGGAAACAGAAGCAAACGACCCAATTACACTGATTAACAAATTGAAACTTTTTTTCTGGTT
The DNA here is from genome assembly GCA_011009095.1 of Ignelater luminosus. Lineage (NCBI taxonomy): Eukaryota > Metazoa > Arthropoda > Insecta > Coleoptera > Elateridae > Ignelater > Ignelater luminosus. The sequence continues at coordinate 252,011 of VTPC01090640.1, read as the reverse complement.
CCTAGTTACAAATAGGTGATCTTGGATCATTTTTTCATGTTCAATCCAAATCTGCTTTTGGTTTTTCCCTAAAACGTATAGTTTCCGAGAAAAACATGATTTTGTTTCGAAATAAAACGCTGAAGTAATTAGATGCATTTTTTACTACAAAATGTACATAAAACCCATTAAAATATTCCATTTGACAGTTTTCTTTTGTGTAGTGATGTATTAGGGTCTTCTCTAATCAGTAATCAACAGTAATCACCCAACATGTTCGAATTCCATCTTCCCTGGTACCGGTTTTCCAACGTTGAAAGGCCTTTATGGCAACGCTCCCCATGCTCATCACTTACAGCTCCCAAATTGTCTGGGAAACAATCCAAATAGGAATGTAAATAATGCATCTTTAGCGACATATTACATCCCAATTTACGGTAAGCTGTCAACATTTCGTCGACGAGGTTTTCTTGAAATTTTCTGCTTTGTTGTTGCCCAGAAAACCCTTTACGACAGATTTGAAACAATTCTACGCCACCTTTTCTTTTCCTTGTAGAACCGCATCGAAACCGCTGTAATTCATCCGAATTTGAGGACCCACAAATATGCCCTCCTTTATCTTAGCTTCGTTGATTTTTGGAAATTTTTCTTTTATGTACTGAAAACCTCTTCCGCCACGGTCCATACCTTTTACACAATTCTTTATCAGCCCTAACTTTATATGCAAAGGGGGCAAATAGATATTATTTCTATCAACAAGGCTTTCATGTAAAATATTTTTTTCTCCCACAACTATCTGCCCACTTGGCCAACTTTTCACAATATAATGCTGCGATTTAGCACGACTGCCCCACTCGCAGAAAAGCAACTGTATTTTGTAAATCCCAGTTGCATTCCTAATAACAAAGCTATAACTTTCAAATCTCCACAGATTTTCCACTCGTATCGTTTAGTATAGTCTCCGCTCGTTGAAAGGCATTTCATAGTTTCATTCCTTTAGGTGAACTGAATATGCTATGGGAACTGAAGGCAATGCATTGCCATTGTGCAATAGAACTGCTTTCAAACTAAATTTAGATGGATCAAGGAACAGTCGCCATTCTTCTGATTTGTGTTTACGTCCAAGGGTTGCCATCAAATCGTCAACATTACTGCAGTAGGTAAGATTGTCGCCCATAGGATAGAACTCAGAAAACTTCTTTTCGCGATTACGGAAATGACTAATTTTGGTACTGTGTTCCAATAAATTCCAACGTTTCAATCGGGAGCGAAGCAACTCGGCTTTGCTTTTGTTTAAGTTCGAATCACGAATTAATTGTTTAGTGGTGCCTGCGTGATCAAATGTGGCTCGGTGGGATCTGTAGGAATAAACTCTGGATCATTGCTAGAAACAATCTCGACATTTTCTTCATCTGATCCTTCAAATGTTTCTGGTGGTATAGGAACTGGAAGATCAGTACAATGGCCAACGGATCTTATCGCCAATGTTAAATTAGGACACCCAACAGATTTTTTATTTTTTGCAGAAAAGTCTGCTATCTTTGTTATGCAGAAGTAACAATCCGTTAGATGATCCTTTTGTTCCCTCCATATTATAGGTACACAAGAAACACAACAAATATGTGGTGCTCATTGCTTATCTTGATCTCCAACTTAACATCCACAGTACAGACGGTAAGCTCTCATTAGCGCAGTAAAACATTGTTTTTGGTGTTTAGCAGTAAACTCTCCACAAACGTAACAAAAACTGTCCGGATCGTTGGCACATTTACGGGACATGATTAATGTTTCTATAGTTATCACTCGAAACACAAGAAATTTTCTTTACAAAACTTCACTCGCTCCACAAACCAGTACTAACACCCAACAGGTTCATACATAAGTATGAAAGTTGAAATAATATTTACAAGTATTTATCAGAGTGACATACCTGTTGATGACATGTTAATAGCTTTCTAATATATGCCGAATGCAATTACCTTATTTCCAAAACTTCTTATCGCTAATACGTAATTATCTAATGTAATTATAATTACACTGTCCACTGGAACTTCAGATGCATATATTTCAAAAACTACACGTGATAGAAAAAATCTGAAAGTAGATTTGAATTCAGAATGAAAAGTTACAGAAGTATTACCTAGTTTTGTTTAAGAACCAGAAACTCTGTTAATCAGTGTTATGTTATATCTCAGCAGCTTGATTATATTGTCATTTATCAATCATCACCGTCGTTCTATCAGTTGCCGCTGTAATCATCTTAAAGCTTATGGTATAGAATTAACACATGTTTGTATTGTAGGGAATAGAATAAAAAGCGAATTTTGTAAAATTCTGAAGAATTGTAATATTCATGTAGTTTTTTTTGCATTTTAAACATTTTTATTCCTATTCACTAATTATTAAAAACAGGACTATACTGTTATATTCACAGCTTTTTTGCATGAGGATTGGCCAGGAATTTTTTCTTTTGTTAAGTTAGTTATTTTAATTGTTATTTCGTTGTACAACTTGGATAACCTCAAAACTAATCACTGTCATTGCACAGAATAGAACCTCGTTGCCAAATTCACTGCCTATTTGAAATAGGAATATTTAAACCGTTACGATGTCTTCTTGCAAATAGAATATTCCATAACAATTTGATATTGTTACTGTTATTAGAGTTAATAATAATAATAATAACTTACTAAACTGAGGACATAAAAATTACTAAAGATGTTAATTCCATTGCGTTTGTAGGTGTTCTGTCATACAATCTAACCTAAAATTTTAAAAGCCTAACCATACATTACAAGACCAGATTAAACTGAAAAGCTAACGTTCACACTGCTAAATTGGGTGAATCTTCACGGCCAACTCTCATGCAAAAAAAACTGTGAACGCATAATATTTGCTTTGATGTTTCACGCTACGCAGCCTCAAGCGATGAAAGATAAGTTTTGTTAACAAATTATGACGCCCAACATTTGTTAGAATGATTTTGAAGGATTTCTTGCCTTGTATTTCTTATAAAAATTAAAGGGAGAACGAAGTAATTTTCTCAAGAGTACTTGGTGCTCGGAGAAAGGAGACGAGGAAGGTAACAAACAAATTTCATCTTCGGTATTTTGCTGCATTTATTATTTCCTAAAGAGTGGTACTAATGTTTATCTCTGTTTTTATTGTGTAATGAATCTAATGAATGATCATCATTAATAATAAGAATCCGATTGGTTAAAATTTAATTTTTCCTCGTCCAATTTAATGGAAGATTTTTCCATTTTTACTTTATCTGAGATATCAAAACAACTTCATTGCAACAATAATTCAATATTTTCATCATAAATTATAATTATATTAAACTAGTAAAACTAGTTAAGATTACAAATCTGCAATATTTATCGTCATTAATTAATTAACCAATAATATATTTCTAGTACGTAGGTATTTAACTCGGAATGATATTCTAAATTTCATACACACTTAATTGACTTGACGTAATTGAAGTTCTCCTATTAAAACAATGAATGATTTAGAAGTCAATTGCAACGTTTATGTAAACTACTACGAGCTAGTTTTGGTGAATGACTAAACGGAAACAGTTGATTGAAATTACATAGCAATTTGCCGCTTGATACCTTCTTGTCCCAGCATCAAAGTGAACATTCCGGTATTACGGCAATCTAAGTACCTCGAAGGTGTTTGCTGGAATCCTTTTGACCAAAGATAATCTTAACTGAATTATGTCCTTTGTAATAGTGTTTATGGACCTACTGTATTATCTGTGTCGGCCTCAGCTTACATAATATGTAGTATATGAGCTCAAGATCACACCATAAACAATTGCATTATAAGTAAAACAAGTTTAATAATTGACTTTAATAAATGTTACGTTTATCGACACAACATTATCTATAATCAAAAACCTATTAAATGCAGAACGTGTTTTTCTCAACAATCATTAACGTTTTAAGATTTTGTTAAAAATATTTCAATATCCTGCTATAAAATGAAATTACATCGCGTCGTCATGCCCTCGTAATCGTAGCAGGCGGAGGTGTCTCTCGAATAATCGATCCTTCACGAAAGCCACACACCAAAACCCTAGACGTCAACTTTCAGCACGTGCTTTTCATTAACACTTCTTGTTTGCATAAAAGCTAGTTGTGCTTTTGTCCACACAGTTGATAATCCTTTCTGTTTGTCTAACAGCTCTTTCCAACAGGATTTTAAAAAGGTCAACCCTCCAACCTTTGTTTAACCACATTAAAACAAGAAGATTTAAATTTTGAAGACAAAATCTTTTTAATATTAATGAAACTCGCCAAGAGTCGGTTTTTCTTTTCGTATTGTCATTTAATTGAAAGTCGAGAAAGTATGACAAAAATTTTGTAATTATTATTGGTATTTAATGTTTTATTAGTGTTAATAAACTAACTGTACCTGATACTGAATTAGGAATTAGTGTTGCGTGAAAAATTAGTACAATCATTATTTTGCTTCCTTGTTATGATTTGAAGAGTACACGGTATAATAATTTATAACGGAAAGTGTTATACAATTTTATCATTTAATTTATAAATATTTAGTATTATTATTTAATACTGCCAAATTCTTCTGTTCGTCAATTTCATTTGTTACATAACCTGTATACCTACTAACTTTTTCAGTTCTTATTTTTGATAGGCTGTTTAACAATATAAACGAATATACTTATGCAATGTCGTATGATTTATTACACGCAATCGCATATTATTATGTAGACAACTTTTTCTTCGCTCTGTTTGTATAATTGTGATATACGTGACCGGTAATAAAAAAATCGTTTTGTTTGTTTAATTGATCCTGTGATTTTGATTGGGCAACAAAGTCGCTTCCAAATATTTCAAAGGTAGGTAGGAAGTATCAACAAACGTGAGATGAATAATTTCCTAATAAATGTTGGTTGACACACTTTTCTAATCCCATCGAATAGTATGTTGTTTGGGAACTATAAATTATAAAATGGATTGGAATTTCGACAATAAAATATCCAGCATTAGATTCTTTCTTCTGATGTATCTAAAATTCGAAGCTTACCATTTGGATCTCAGAAAGATAAAATATAGAGGGTCGATTAAATTAGAGAAAATTTGCTTATTTTGGATGTCATTTATTTCTACTACTGTTTTTCCCATGGTATCCTAGATAATGTTTTTCAAATTTCTTAAAGAACAAATATTTTCTGAGCAGTATGGAAAAGTAACAAGTTGTTTAACGAGCAATATGGGAATGTTATTGTTGCTGCCAGTTTTTGTTTTACTACGAAAATAGGCCATAGGCGTGAATTTTTTTAATAGAGCGCCTACTTGATTTTGATACCGCTGAATTGCAATATTGTGAGATTTTATGAACATAGTTATTGGATGAAAACGTGTTCCTACTCTGAAAAACAAACTATTTATAATAACTACGATGCATTTTCCAATTCAGTACAACGTACGAGTTAGTAGTTACTGCGCGATATTTTAAATTTTTGGGAAAAAACTATATCTAAAACGTTTATTTTGTTCTTAGTAAGGGAAAAATAATTAAAACAATTCTTACTTACAAAAATATGTATGTTACACATATGCTACATTGCCGCTTAACGTCTAAACCAAAATATATGTTGTTTACTGGAAAATGTTCATTGTTGCAATTTTGTGAGATAATTGCATGTTGTGCTAATTATGAAATTTATAAAAACAGTTACTGTTTTTGTTTAAACAAAGGTTTACTTTATTATTCTTTTCACATTTAATTAATAAAAATCCCTTACAGTTCGGTAGTTCACACGTTCCTCTCGTTTTGGTGATTTCAGGCCAATGATCGCAACCATCCTTCCGAATTGCATCTGATGGCAATGAAGCAGTACTTTTTTCTTCTTTTTACTTTGAATGCCTCTATCCAGGGAAGATGGCCTTCCACTCTTTCCTGAAGTATTAAAACCAATTCTGCGTAGACATTCTGCAACTGTGGCTCTAAATTCGCATAATGGTAGAATATTCTTCTCTTTAGGATCTGTTGCCACTTTTCTGTACAAAGGTCAGGAGTCATTACAACATCTATCAGATGGCAGCAAATCCTAAAGTGCCATTTCTTTGAACGAATTTTGATCTTATACCTTCCTATCAGACTGTCTGTTAGATCGACGCCGACCATGTGTCGATTATATTCTTTCACAATTTTTGGACAAGGGATCGTAACTTTTTTTCTTTCCATTTTGTTGTATCTTTGCACTTCTCCTTTTGGTAGTTTACTGCAAAACGTTGAAACCAGAATAACAAATTTTGTATCCTTCAAAAGCACTGAAGATATTTTAATGTTTTCCATTTCAAAAGTGTATTCAAACGAGACACCTTTTTGTTTTCTTTTTCAGCTCATTCTCTGATGGATATGGGCAATTTGGAATTTTGTTTTTTCGTATAGTTCCCATCGAATGAATTCCTTGTTTTTCTAAGTGCGTAATCAACGACAGTGAAATATAATAATTATCGTAATATACTTGATGGTTTACGTTTTTTTCTACGTTTCTTAGTAAACGAATAACAGCGTTGCCACTAGGTCCGAGATCAGGTTCGTCGTCTAATCTTGAGGTGATTTCATATCCAGATACACCACTTAGGACAAAAATTTAAATACCCATTTATGAGGCTTAAGAGGAATATATTAAATCATAAAGTATTTTAACTTTCTTGCACAAAGCTGCTCATCTATTGACAAGCATTTTTTAATTGGTATTTTTAACAACTGCGCCCTAAAACTGTCTATCAAGGGACGAAGTTTGTGGAGCCTGTCGCGATCCTTATCTGTTCGTAGTTTACTATTGTCGTTGAAATGCAGAAATTGACGAATTCTTTGAATTCGCTTTTGCGACATAGTCCAGTTTACTTTTCCATAACCCATCTTTGTTGGCTAATAATGTCGAATGCTTGGCATTTGGATTACTGACATACAAAAGCATAGGCCTATACAGTGTGTCCCAATTTCGATGCTCACTATTGGGATCTCGGGAATTGTAAGAGATACGAAGTCGGTTAAATTAGAAAAGTTTTGGCCATTTTGGATATCAGTTTACTTATGCTTTAGTTTTTTCAAAAAAGTTCACAGCTTACTAGATATTTGCTAAAAACGAAATTATTTTATTTTTTTAAAGTGAAATATCTCATTTTCGCGATTGTCTTTTGTTTTATTTCGGCGCTGAAACGTAAATCCAAATTTTTTCTAATGGAACGCCTACTTGATTTTCATATTACTGAACTGCACGCCTTAAATGCTTTTCAGTGATACATGGTTTGACATAGCTATTCTTTTGTTTTACAGAATTATTAAAAAAAATAAGATAATTTCGTTTTTAGCAAATATCTAGTAAGCCGTGAACTTTTTTGAAAAAACAAAAGCATAAGTAAACTGATCTCCAAAATAGCCAAATCTTTTCTAATTTAACGGACTTCGTATCTCTTACAATTTCCGAGATCTCAATAGCGAGCATCGAAATGTGGACACAGATCTTCTGTGTTTATGTTTGTAGGAGCAGCAGGATTTCTTTGCGTAAAACATAAATTGCTTTGATAAACAATTTGATCAATGATCTTATCAGTAAAAAAATGAAGAAATTCATAGGGAGTAGACAATTCTCCATACTGACTTCTGGAAGACCCGATGATCCTCGAAATTGTAAATCTTCGTCTGGAACTAGAAGATTTTCTTTATTCCATTTTAATTTCCTTGGACAAGAACGCTTCGCAACTCTTTTCTTATTTCGAGTAGCACTACTGCTTGTGGATGGGAGATGTGTCTCCAGTTGTGTCTGAGCAACTTCATAAGGGTCTTGTTCTCGGTTTTCCGAAAAAGCTTCAATTATTATTTTATCGTCACAAATGATGGGAAGATCCCCAACAGAAAGAGTCATAGAATCTAGGTTTTCTCGGTCCTACAGATTACTTTCATCTAAAAAATTTTACACGTAGAATTAAGACAATTTTTAAAACATGTTCTAAATTTCCTCTTGTCAAATTTTTAAATGCAGTTTTGACGTCAAATGTGCTGTATGCAATGATGTCAGATTTCAGTGACGAAATTGTAGTCAATTTTGACGTCAAATTTAACACCGTTTCAAACGGCCCTAAGATTCGCTATACTTGGCACTTTTAATTTTTCCTACTCGTCATTGCTTGTCGACTTGAAACGTGTCTTGTTTAGCAATAGATTTCGCCAGTCAGATTGAAACATATATTCATTAAGACGTCATATGGACTTCTCATTTTTAAAAAGCTTTTGCAAATTTGTTTCTAGTTTATATTAGTTATTATTATTGAATTTGGAATCTGTCCAATACACCCAAATATACTGTAACCAAAAAGATTTATTGTGTTTTCCCAGTTAGTTCTAACTCTACTCAAGCCGGTACTACCTTCAAGCAGATAACAGAAGTTCTTAGTCGAGTAGAGACTAAAGTCCTTCGATTTTATTGTGACGAATTTGAATAGTTTGAATCTTTGACGAGACAGTGCCTCTCACTGGCATAAGATATGTTTTGCTGTTTCAGTATTTTTCCCGCATAATCTGCAGTCCAGATCACTATTGAACAGTTTCATATTGTGGAGGTAGGTTTTCACAAGATGGTCTGTGAGTAGCTCTAGTGTGATTTTTAGCTGAGTGCATAGTTGGAGCTCTTCAACTTTTTATCTCGACGGTGTATCTATGAAAAGCTTTCCGTACCAGCACAGATCTAAGTTTGCTCTTTTTCGACCCATGTATTTATAACTTAGAAAAGCACTTAGATATTTCCTTAAAGCCGGCTCTGGTCTAAAGAATAAGTTTTCCGATCCCATTTTAGCTAAAATGTCTTTATGTTACCTGTTCTCTGGCATCTAGGTCAGTTTGACTGTAGTTTGCTTTGCCAGGGTACACAGCACACGAAGGCATTTCATTACAAGTTTTGACGTCATTTTTACTTGTGTGCCGTTTGATGTGTATACATAGAATCCTTTTGTGATTTCGTCTGTGCACCTTAATATTACATTTATTTATGCCTGAACGAGCATGGCATGTTTACCTAACGAGAACCAGAGTTCTACCTTGGGTTTCACGCATGTATTCCTTCTTTCTTGTCATCAGTATTGTTTTAGATTTTTCTGTCACTGGTTACTGAAAGTTTTGTCCGGCAGAGATACTGTCGGCACTTTTTGAAATTCCTCCCAATTCTGTAACTCAAAGTGGTTATCGAGCAATGCAAATAAGTGACTTAGTAACCACTAAAACTGTATTTTGTAGAAGTATTCTATAAATCTGTTCAATAACTTGGTAACTATGACACTAATAAAATAGTTGCTACCGCGGTTGCTAGAGACCGTGATTGACATTCTGTGTTTGTTTAATAATTTGTGTCTGAACACGGTTTGTGAGCACTGTTCTGAAAATCGTTGACAATTCACACAAGTTTGTGAATCGCATCCAATAGTATGTTTCTGAGATAACATAGTCTCTGATCCCATGTCAAAGATGGGGTCACCTATTCTTTTCCAGATGAAGAACCTGTAGCTCTCAGATTTCCTGCCTTCTGGAGTTTATGTAAGGATTTTCTCGTTTCTCTAATCTCATAAGGTCTAGCAGAAGAAAATCTAGCAAGATCTCTATTGTGACTGAAGAAGTCCTCGCGGCTTCTGTTTGTAATTCATTACTACAGTTCCAGTCAGTATAAGGTATACCATGAAGCATGGTAATTAAGGAATCTGCACTGCAAGAATACGAAAGGTAACATTTGACAACTACAAGAAGTACCTTAATAAGACAGAAAACGGCAAGCTAAAGTAATGGGACGTTTTAATTTTTTTTTTTTTTCTTAGAATTTAACCAAATCTTTGAGCTTTTGTTAATACTATATGGGCCTAAAAGATTTTATCAAAATATCATTTGAATCGTAGTAGTGACGAGGATACAAAAGGTGAAATACCGATACCTTTTTGGAATAGTCTCTCTTCCAAGAAGAAATTGGTTGATAATTGATAGAGATACATCGGATAGCGGTTTTGGCCTGATAGTCGGGTACCGGATATTCGGCTAAGCTTAGGTCGGATAGCCTCCATATCAGATGAATCTGAAATTTATTAAACGTGTTTTGGATTTGCTAGGTGGAAGTAGTAAGCGAAGCGTCAAGCAGCCGCATGTATTCAGAGAAAAATGCCACAGCAACTAACCTTTTATTTCAAGCAACGCAAGAGCTTCAAGAATCGCCCTGTCCAATATATTTTGGGCTACAAATGAAGATTACAATACCGGTTATTTAGCCTGTTATCAGAGGTGGGTAATGTCTACGACGCCAAGAGGCTTTATTTGGCAAATTGTGTTGAATTTTCTTGTGAAGTTTCATTTTGACCGCCAAAAATCGGATACCTACTTTAGTTCACTATTCGTCGGTCAGCTAGATATTAGAAACATATTTTCAGATTGGTTCTGATTTTTAAATTATAACCCTAGTCAAATTTCAATTATCTAAGGATGTATTAACAAATTCAAGCTCTCCTCGTCCATTGGGGCGCCAGTGCTTAAGAACCGAAATATTGGCCAAAAAGGCTGAAAGAGAGTCTAAACAAAAACAACATTGATCTGTCTGCAACGCGCTGTTGCAGATGGACTTTCCGAAATTCTTTTTCCAGAGCCTTGTTACACTTCGACAATTTTTTACAACCCGTCTCAGACACATAGCGGAAATATTCCAAGTGCAAAATAATCCATATCGGTCGTATTTTAATAACAGATTCGATCTTTATTATGACCGACCATTTTGATATAGTCATAAAAACGATAAACGAGAACTACAAAATCAATAGCATGAAATCATTTGAGATGAACGTGTTACCTTACTTTACTTAGATATTTTGATTTGCACCGCCAATATGACAATAGATTGCTTGGTGAGCAAGAATATAGTCTTTACAAGAGCTATAGGGAGTGCACCTGCATTTCATACATTGTATCATTGAAAGTGCCTACTTCTTGGATATCATTTGGAATATTTAAAGGGAACTGCATGTGGTATTTAAGTTAGCACGATTAGTTTACGTGGATCTAAATTCAACATAATATGTGAAAACTGTTAATGACATCACTTAATATAGTCAGCATTGACCGGTACTGACTAATCATGGATGCTGCTAACTCACGTTGGCAAATCCGTGCATGTATTTGTTACAATTGTAAATAACTTCCAAACGTGTTTAGTTAGATTTTTATTTGTTTTCTATCCATAAATAAAGCAACGGTCCCTATATGTTACCTTGCGGTACCCCAAAGAAATCTTCATGATTGTGTTTACTTAAAAAGATCTATTAAGAAGACGGAACTTATAATCAGAGAAGCCTTTGCGTGAATGTTTAAAAAGAAATATTTTAATGTCGCTGTAAGTAGAGATCTCGGAAACTTACACTGATGTAATGCTTCGATTGATTGCTGAAAAGAACTGGACATATAAAATTAGCATTCTGATTTCCTGATTTCAACAGTTTAGACTTGTCTTCACGTCGAAAAACTTCCGGAGACTCTTGAAAAAAAATCCATTTAGTAATTATTTAGTTAACTCTGTTTTGATATCGTGCATTTGGATTTTAGCCAATTTGGAACACCAGGAAGGAATGGAATTAAAAACATGGCGTTGCATCCACGTACTAATTATTTTTCATTTTTATTATTTTGCAGAACAAAAACACCGAATAACAAAAATTAGCATTCTGATAATCTTAAAGCAGCCAGTCATTCGTGAATTCAAAGTTATTAATAATAATTACACGGAATACGAAATGACTGTTATTATTAGCTCTAAAATTATGCCAAAGGAAAATCCGGATCTGGTGAAAAACGAATGAACATCGAAATTGAAAGTATGTAGGTCAAGTTTTAGAGGGTTTTATCTTTGAAGTAGAAAATGGCATCTGGTACAAATTAATTTTAGCGTGAATACATTAATTTTAATTTATTTAAGGTTCGTTCATCAATTTCAATCTAAATTATAGGGAGAAAAAAATGTATTGGAATTCGTAGTGTATCAAATCGAAAGGAAAATTATTTTATTATTAAACTGTTTTATTTATGGTTTTTTTAAATGTTCAATTAACTTTTAAGAATAATCGAACTAACTAAAATTAAAATCTTGAAAATGTCAATTAAACAATGGTATCCATTTCAATAATAAAAACAAAATTTAAAAAAAAAAAGGAGAAATGAAATGGATGATATTCAATTAAATTTCAATTGTTTTAGACTTTTTACAAGTAACATTTTACAAATCAAAAGTCCAAATACCAGGTTCTACCGTATTAGTAAAAACGTTGTTATCAAAATCAAACACGAATTCCGATAGGTAAATTGCACAAATTCGTGCTAATGAACGGACGACCCGCTTGATTGATTCTGACATAATAAAGCAAACACATTTACTGTTCGTCCAGTTATCAGTGGCGTCGTACACATACATACATACACATACGCTCCATCGTCGCCGACGGACCCAGAAAGTCGTGGTGGTCGTGAAAGTAGAGGTGTGTGTGCGCTCTCGTAGAGGCAGTTGCCCGAATCCAGGCGAGTAGGTTTAGTGCACTACGTGCATAGCCGAGTCGTGGTTACGCGATTCATGTTGCGCTGAAGAAACCGGACTTAAAAATTTTACGCTGAATGCACAAACTGGAGCAGCAACAAGAAAATTTTTCTCGTGTTCCGATAACGACGTGGGTGATAGATTAATTTGTTCACATCCGAGTGCGAATTTTGCTACATACGGCAACCCGAACGGATTTCCTGGTTTGTATTTTTGTCGCGAAGAGAGAGTCTTAAAGAACGTTTTTAAATGGAATAGACAAAGTTCGTTCCGCGTCGACGATATCGTGAAAGTAGCAGTGTGCCGTTAGCCCCCCCGTTACAATTTCCATTGCACAATAATAACTAGTAGGTACAAACAAGCGGGATAAAGTTGTTTCTAAACGAATCTTGTTGGATTTTATCCAAAAACATTTTAGAATTGTTTTTCTTTTTTCTTTCGGAACGGACGGTTTTAAATAAATAAAACAGGCGCGTGTGTGCTCATTTCTGTGTGAAGATAAAAATTGAAAAACTTTTAAATTCAATATTTTATTGATAGTCCGCGGCCTCACCTTGAACTGATTTAATCAACGGCGGAAGAAGGATGTGACGGACGTAATAGTAACGGAAGTTATATCTCTAATTGTCAGAAAGCAATGATGAGCCAAGAAGTTTTGCACGTGGTCCACGAAAAGGACCCATGGATTATAGAAGAGGGTGTAATGAGTTCGCATACAACAGATAAAAAACAATGGATAGTTGAAGAACAAACAACCACGACAGCCGACAAAAAAGGGCGGCGAAAATCGTGGCACGCAATCAAACTCGAGAAGAAACGCAGAAAAGGGGTTGTGGAACAAAGTGGTGGAGTTGGTGGTGGTGGTGGTGGAGATGTTCGGCAAAAACGACAATCGTGGTGGAATATTTTTGCAGCCCAACAGTGGCCGAGGTAGTAATGTGTTTTGCAATGTTTATTTTCATGTTGTTTTTGAGTTTTGAGATTTTAAAGAGGTGTTAAAGGAAATAATTTATTATGAAATGCTGTTTATTACGTTTTATTTAATTTTACCTGGACGATGTGCTCATATTACTAAAATCTCGGAAAATCGCCAGAAGTAATAAAAATAGGAAAAATTTTGTTAGGAATTCTATGCGAAGCACGTGCGTTTTACTTTTCTTATTGTTTCTTTAAACGTTTGCGGACTGTATGTAATATTAATATAAATTTAAAGTGTAAATATTTGCAGTTGTGGTATTTTATTATTTTTGTAAACAATTATAGTAAGGTCTAACCTCACCAGGAAAATAAAATTCGTCATTGAAAAATTTTAGAAACATTTACATTTAAATTCAATAAATTGTTGGTGATTTTAAATAAATTTTGAACGAACAAGGTGGATGTACAGGGTGTGTTCTAAATCTACATAAAAATCTTCATTGATTAACTTCCTGTTGAAATAATGATCCTAGTGAAGCAAACAGGATGTTTTTGTTTTTATTTCCTTTCGCATTTATTAGTAGGTATACATTTTAAAAGATGTTCAATGAACTGCTTGAGAAAATTATCTAAAATTAGTTCTAGCGTAGGTACTACATTATTTAACTTTCTGATTTCTTCATTTTAGTTTTTACGACTTGAAAAGTCATAACGCAAGAGATACGTTTGTTTAGTATCGTTTAATATCCAATTGGATTTATATTCTAGATTCTTAGAATTGTTGTGTTACTTCAGGTTTTTATAATTATCGTTAAATTACCATGCTTTAACAAGAAATATTGTTCGGTGTCATTCACACACATTTCTTAAAGAACGTTGCGAAAATCCATTCTTACTTAATCTGTACATATTTAAAAATCCCGGACTCGAGATAAAAATTATGCGCATTATGAAGTTTAATTAGTAAATCACAAACCGATTATACTTAAAGAGACTCTCATCTTTAAAATATTTTTTTCATCAATTCAAGTTGAAAACTAAAATTAAATCAAAAGTGTGTTTAGAAATAATAAATAATAATAATAATAAAGATAATATTGTTAATGTGTATTAAGAATAGAACGCAGGAATTTTTCGGGATCCTCAAAACAAATTGTTAACGACAAGATAATAATTACTTGAAGATAATCAAACAATTGACTTTAATCATAAAGCAAAATTTTGTTTTAATTATCAAATCATCTACACAAAAATTACTCATCTCGATTTCAAACAAATATGATCTGCAGTAATTCAAGGGCGCCAGTCACTATGAAACTAACCCATATTTTGAGTCACAAATTCTGTTTCACTCCAATAACTAACTAATATGAGAATTTATTGTTATTACTTTTGGACTGATTTAGTTCTTCATCGAGAAGGATCAACAATAATTTATTAGCATAATTTAATCCTATTCAGAATGAATCATTTCATTTTATTTACAATATGCAAATTCCGCCATTTCTTTCTTTCTGCTCCTCATGGTACGATAGAAATAACGGAAGCTCTTTGACCGACAAGTTATATTATAGAAAAGTGAAAGAATACAATACCTCTTATAAACGCAATTTATGTAGTGCCGGAAATGAAATTCTTGAGGAACCATGCACAACCTTACATTATTTCCTGAAGTAATATGATCAACTTCTCAGATTTTAATAAAGTATCAAACGCTAGAAATACTGGGCATTATAATAATCGGATCACGAGCTAATCGAAAAAAGAACATCTATTGCCATCAATTATCTTAGTCTTTGACAGTTTGTCAACAAACGAACTTTTGTATTTGTAATTCTGAGAACTAAGTGTGGTGTTTTATTTGTTTGATTTCACCGAATACCTTAGTATAGTTAGTATACGGTTTTGTCTGTAGTTTATATACTGAGAGGAAACCGCTTACTTAGGACCGGTGCAAGAACGTGAAAATGAAGCAACTTGACTATTAGGTGCTGTTTCAGTTGCCAACATTACAACTGACATTAAACACATCACGTTGTCTACCACAGGAGGGCGTCATAAAAATGATCTAAAGACTTTTCTCCGTTTAGTATCTACGAGTTTTCAGAGTAGATTTCCAGTGTTTTTCTCCGAATTGTCGGCGTTCTTTTCAGAATTTCGATTATGAAGACCCTTACCTGTAAGTCTCTAAATCCGATTTGCAACTTTACAATTTTGTATAACGTAATGCCACGGATTATCTAAAGATTCTTCTGCGAGTATTTAGAGAAGATTTCATGATTCGGACCCGCTCCACATTTTATGTAATCGTTCGTTGAAGATACTTTTTTCAGTGTGTCTGTTAAGTGCGATACTATAACTCTTGATTTTGTTTCAGTTGCAATTCGCACCTGACATTACTGGCCGTCACCATTTTAAAATGAGTGTAAAAACAAACGAAGGTTCAGCGCGTTCGACAGACCTTTTAATTTTTAACTTACGGGAGCTCTTTTCTTGCGTTCTATTGGTCGCATTCAGAAGACAGTGTTGTCATTTATAGGTCGCTACACATAGCAACTTTTTATGAAATATACGACGTTGCGACGATTAACAAAAACTGGCTTAAACGTAGTTACCACCTGTTGATTTAAGTGCATTGTAATGTAAATATATACATTATGGTAGCAATACTGGGGGTGACATCTGTCAAAATCTAGCCGCGTTGTCGTTTATATTTTTGAAAGATATTGAGACGTTGGAGAATTTTTAAATTAAAAAAAACCAACTTTTTGTGCGGTCGCGAGGAATAAATTTTGATCGATAATATTGTCATTCTAATAAATTTAATATAATAGAGTCCGACAAGCTTTTAAAAGATCGTGAGCCTGTCCGCTGTCTGTTCTTGTTATTGTAGGGATTGCGAGATGAATTTTGCAAAAGCAAATAGATAATCGGCATAAAATCATACATGTTTTGCATGCGAATATGTATAAAATAAGCAAAAAATAAGCAAAAAATTAAATTAGCAACAAATAGCGACTTCTTTACAGAAACCATGATATTTCAACGCAGCTGACAATACTGGATGCAAAGCAACTCGGTTGCGTTCAGAAATTACACACCTGGTATGAGTGTGCACATCACTGGTGTGTCACCGAAAACACAACCGGTGTGTTAAACTTTCCTGAACGCATTTCATGCGTAGAATACCAAGATTGCCGTCAAGATCGTAAATGCACCAATACTAGTGATCGAGAATCTTATGCAGACGAATTTTGACATACCTCCTTTTCTTTACACACCAAGCACACCAGTAAGGAGTGAATTTTGAATGGTTAATACAGAACATCCGGAAATGAATCTTTTTATTTCTGACCCTTTAGACATGCGTATTTACATCAAGTGTGCGATTTCCGAACGCAACCTTTTTGTTCAAATGGCCACTAAACGCAGCGCTACCTGTTTAGGGGCTTTTTCGCAATGAGTAACTCAAGTCAACATGTGGTCAACAATGGTCGTCTTCTGAATATGACCATTGTATTTTTTATTTTATATTAGAACTATCGCACATCTCCCGCTAAGGCCTATGCTCTAACAGTTAATAATGAAAGTTTGCTGAAAATGCGCTTGCGCAAAAAATAGCGTAACGTTATTTTACTTATCGAAGGACGCAAGGACACTGTTTCGCTACGAAATGGCTACGAATAGCGGTCAATTATGTCTTGTTTTGAGGTTAATAATAAAACACGATTATTTTAACAAATTTGATTGTTAAATGTATAACTGAGGCAACTTGAGAGAATCTTAGCAAAAATTACGCTATATCGTACGATAATGTTATTTCATGACAACTGCACATGTTCCGAACATATCATAACGCTAAATGTATATCGGACCCCGTTATCTCCTTGCAAATAAGGGAGTGAATACCGTATGGGATAAATAGTTTTATGAGGTTAGGAAAGAAGACGTGTACAGTGTGGTCCAATTTCGATGGGATTAAATGGGTAACTTTATTATTAGCGCAGATAAATAAAAACGGCTTAGGTACTTATGACCTCTTTTTTCATGCTTATTCCATTACCGTTGCCAGAAATAAGCTGCCGTCTTTTGTTTTTTCCCTAGAGAGAAAAAGTGAAAATGGCCGATTTCTTCATTTTGCTGTAACTCTTTTATTTTAGAAGCTTAATTTCTTGAATGGTCTATTTAAAGATTCAACTTTGAGTTACGGCGCAGTTATGAAAAGGACTAGAAAAAAACAACAGCCGACATTGAATTCTACGTTAAAAAGTGCTTTAACAATGCTAAAATGATTTTGTTGTAGCTTTGAAAATAAAGGAGTTACAGCAAATTGAAATAATCGCTCCATTTAAAAAATTCAACTTTGAGTTACAGCGCAGTTCTGGAGGGGCTAGAAAACAACGACTGACGGCATTAAATTCTACGTTAAAAAGTGTCTGAACAATGCTTAAATAATTTTGTTCTAGCTTCGAAAATAAGAGTTACAGCAAAGAAATCGCCTATTTTTCACTTTTTCTCTCTAGGGAGAAAACAAAAGATGGCCGCTTATTTCTGGCAATGTTAATGGAATAAGCATGAAAAAAGAGGTAACGAGTACCTAAGACGTTTTCATTTATCTGCATTAATAAGAAAGTTACCCATTTAATCCCATCGAAATTGGACACACTGTACTTCGAGAGTAGACACGTGTTTTCTTGACCAACCACATCCACTTACATTGTGAAGTTATGTTGAATTCTAGTAACGGTTGTATTGTGTCGATTGTTTGCTTAAACTTTTTAAATGCTACATGCCCTTTAAACTTTTACCGTATTGGGTCACGTGACTTTACCCTTAACGGGAAGTTTAACGTTAACTTGCTCAAACACGTCAAAGAAGTTGCGATAAGACATCATTTTAACGTTAGCAGGCTGTTTTGCGTAAGTGTGCGACAACTCTGTATTAATTTTATATTGTAAAAGTTCTTACATTTCAACTGCGTTTTATTTCTTCTTCTTCTTCTAACAATCAATATCTTTCGTAAGTACATACCTAACATAATATTAATAAATTTGATTTTTACTACAGCTTAGAATTTTGCAAATCATTGTTCAGATTTGCATATTTTTTGTGACATGAATTACTCTGAACCCTGATATTTCCAGCGTTTTCCTTGAATGTTCAAACATTTTATAATATCCATAAAAACCCATTTCTGTAAGTTCCTTAACATTACCAGTTTATAAGACCTACCTACTTTTTATACGATCAGCGTAGTGCCACGGATTATCTAACGCAGAACCGGTGCAATAACGTGCGAATGAAGCAACTTGCCATAGACGCAGCTGCACGGGCGCCTTAAAAGCATCCTAGCACTGACCCTATGCTTACTAACATAAGTAAAATTATTTAATGTAACAGAGAAACAAGCCGATGTAGATGTAATTCGTACTATACTTTCAAAGCTTTCGAATTATTACTACACTGAAACCTTACTTTGTAAAACGTCGAACAATGTTAAAGGTTTTAGAACAAGCAATGAAGTTGATTGAAAATTGAATTTTCTATCTTAAATTGCCCAAACGTAATCTGTTAATCCAATCTTGCCAAAAATATTCCTCTACGATCTCAAAAAATGATTAACAAAGTACACTTCATAGGCCTGAGAAAAAAGTCAAAATTCAAATCGTAAGAGCTCAAAAAATGATATAGAAACGTGAAGGTGGATGCAATTTTAAGCAGCTACTCTAGATTTGCTTTATTTGTTCAGAAATTCATGGGTTGGTATTGTAATTTTGTTGCATATGTGTCTTTAGTCATCATTTTTTCTGTAGATTTGTTTCTTGACATGAGTCTGTCTATTTTCATTTTCCTTGGTATAGTGTGTGTTGGGCCAATTTGGAAGCACCGATTTTGACCGTTACACTCAGATATCTCACGTTAACTTTTAATTGTTAGTGTTTTTATTTTTTATTATTGTTTCAAAAGATATTTCTGCTAATTTAAGGTTAAGAAAGTTCTGAACTAAGAAGAGTTCTTCGGAGATTCTGCGTGGATAAAAAATCTGGTGACTGAAACTCTGGGAATTCCGTCAGTTTAATTTGATCCGCTGCTAATCTTGTAATCTACTGTATGACATGCATTAAATACACGCAAACGCGTGATAACATCAAAGAATTATAAAAGAAATTAAGATAACACTAATTCCTTGCCTAAATAGATGATATTCATAATTTCATTCGTTGTTCATATGATTTTTTGCGCCCAGAAAAAGGCAGCTTACCTCAATTTTGTCTATTCCTACTTGTCTACTTCCTGTTACGATTGACATTTGTATTGGAAGTAAAATAAGGAGTCTGTGCTTTTTTGAAAATCAAATAACTTATTATTAGTTTGCTTAAACCTGATGATGGACGTTTTGTGGTCACGTTTATGTAAATATTTGGGATTATTGGTGCTTGTACATTTCAGCTTTCTTTTCCACATTATAACTTGTAATCTAATATAATTGAAAATTTTTAAATGAACATAAAAATACTTCTTTTACTTCAATTAAATATCTCTACGGACATCCTGTAACAACCAGAAGATATAATTTTAGGCGGTGCAGTTAAAACGTAAATGTTATGGAGGAATGTCGTACTATTTTCAATAGTAGCCAAGATAACTGGTTTTAACCTATTTTCAGTAAAGTCGTTTGAATTTCTTATCAGTTTATACACTTATATAGTAGCTATACCTTCTGTTGCGTGATTCTGTAGTAGTACATATACTACACCAACCGCCGCTTGATTTATGAACTTCCCTTGAAAGTTCTGTAGAATTTTATCTAGCCCTATTTGTTTCCCTTTCCTTCCTCGATGTTGAAGTTTTAGAATACTCCTTAAAAAATTGTTTTTAAGGTGAGTCCCGAATGAAAAATTGTCACCGAAACTTTTATGTTGAAAAAGTAGTGAAACTTCTGTTTAGTTTTGTTTTTCTATTAATTTATCAAAACGTCGACGTTGTGGAAATGATAAAAATCTAACTGTCGAGTGATATTAAATGATATCCACTAGTACAATCTTTTTAGTTTCGAAGATTATTGCTAAGAACGGAATTTTTATATCAATTTTTAAAAACCTATCATTACATACATACTGAGGAGATAAGATTATAATTCTAATTACAACTGGTAATTACAAATATCTCTTGAATACATAAATACACAATAAAATCTATTTTTTGTTGGTTTTTATTTTCTTGAAAACATAATAAATGCAGTGAAATGGTGTTTATTTATATAAACGTGTTATGTGATACGTTACACACATTGTAGGAATTCACTTAAATTCTAAATAATGTATTAGTTACACCTATCTGCATAAACAATGTAACGATAATTTTATGCAAAATGTACAAATATCCGTATTGTGTAATTAAAAAGTTTGAATGTCATTTATATTTTAGAAAATTATTGTTATTACTAAAAATAAACAGACATCGAAGACAGAGGGTATCAAATCATTTCGAAATGTTAAATTCCAAATTTTGAAACTTCATTCAGTGCTTTGCAAATTAATTCTGAATAAGAGTGTTAGAAATACAACGCAGTATGCAATATTTCTCGACCCTAAGCTGTTGCCACTGGTGTTTACTTTGACGACGTACTAACATGCCTAAGCAATACTTCTATCATTTTATTGTTTATATCTTTGCGTGTGAGGAATCAACCTGTTAGTTAGAGGAGTTTTCCACATGGTCTCCTTCGTGACTCCCGTCTTACTATGCCAAGGCTTTGTAGATCAGAGACGTTTAATCTTTCGGGAAAGTGGGCCTCATTGAAATTTTCTTTTTGGCAAGTAAGCAAAACAATTAACTTTATGCAATGAATGTAGGTCGAATAATATCTGCTATAAACCTATTTTTTTCCTATGTGCATAAAATTAAATGCTGCCTTGTAGCAAATAATGTAGCGTTAACTAGGAAATCTTAAAACATTTGAATTTTCACCAACAAACAAACGAAAGACTTCTAAGACTCACTGATGCAACCGTACGTACACCTTAGCTTCTCGGATGCCCTATTCATTTTTAATCATGGGTTTCCTCGCTAAAAATACCCCGAAGAGTAGGTCCACAATCTACTCGCCCGGCTGCTATCTGTTTAGCACCTGATATTTGGGACGTAGTAGTACAACCCAATTGCGACTAAGATATTGCATGGTTTAGGTTGCACATGAGACCACTATGAGAATATTGATTTTTAATATGAGATTCTTGAGACTCAAATTACTCGTTCTACTCGAAATCGTTTCTTCTTCAATTTCAATAAGATTTTTTTGGTGATCCTAGATCGAAAATGAGTACATAGTATTCGGGAGTTTTTAGGAATTGTCATCGGGGACGCTAGAGAAATGTTTTAGGTATTCATTATTAGTATTTTTCCTATTTATGAGTAGAAAGTTTTTTTGGGGGGGGGGGATATCGCATCGTGATGATTCTACAAGTTCTTCGTTTTGAGAAATTGGAATGTGCCATTCTTTTTATTTTGCGAAAATTCTAAACCATTCCTTTCGAAATTGACAAAGAAACTACATTTTTCTCTTTGAAGCAGATTTCGAACACTAAAGAGGATACAATTAAAATGAATGCATGCAGGTATCTTGCAACCGAATGGCCATAGCTTGGACACATATTAGTCAGGTCAGGGGACTGAAACCATGTGATTGCCATGTCCAAGCAACTGTGCCTCTCTTATAAAGTTACGTCGCTGTTTTAAGTTTCTGGCCATTTCTCTGCAATTGCTCGCAAGTTTTTTCCTTCTCTTGAATTGTTGACTTATACCCTTGTTTCAAGATTCCCTTGGTCTGCCCCTTCTATGTTTTCCTTCCGTTCTAGCTTTTCTTTTTATCTGTCGACTGTTTTTGCCCCTCTATCTTTCTAGTCAGTGAAGGTACTGCCAATTGTCTTCTGATTCGCGAGTTTCTTACTTTCTGTATTTTTCTTAAGGTACTTCTAGTGTTTTTCTTAAATACTTCATTTATGCTGCTTGAATTGGATTCTTTTGTTTATTGTTTAGCACCCAGGTTTTACATCCATGTATTAACATTGAGGATAGTATACAATGTTAGTAAAATGTATGGAAACCTTTAACTGTAGTCTTTATTATACATTCTAGAAAAAGATGTTTTATATAAAAGTTGCTTAGGTAATTATTCTCCATCACATGGCACCACGATATTCTTTTGTTTCAAAATAGCGGAAACGATGTGACGTCACACTATTTACATCCTTGTAAAAATTTTATACTCATACATTAGAAAGTTTTTGAAAAAACACCAAAAACTGTCAAAAAATGTTTAACTAGAAAAAAATCAGTTTGTCACGAATTACAGCAAAAAAAACCCCAAAGGAGATGTTTGATGTCGAATGTCTTTCTGTGTTTAGTAAGACGAATGAAGATATTTTAAACAATAGCGTTCCTAACTAGATCAGAACGAATCAAAATATTGATGATGCGTGAATATGGTGATAGGGAGCGGAGCTACACGGATGTGTGTTTATTATTTAATCAGGTTCATCATCATTCACAAACATATTAACAAGTCTACTGTCTCTAAAACTATTAACTGCTATACAGAAACTAGTAGTATCAGAGATCCTCCAAAGCCTGGGCGTTCAAGAACAGTATCAGGTGGCGATACTGCTCTTAATGTGTTACTTGCCATCGAAGAAAATCCTTGTTCGTCTACTACTTAACTGGCCTATGATAATGGCATATGCCAAAAATCTGCAGCAAATATTTTAAAATCGGATAAGTTAAAGCCATATAAAGTAACATTCACACAAGAATTACTCGAAGACAATCCTGATAGACGGCTACAATTTTGTGAAATTGTAATGGAAATGTGCAATGGCAATCCTAACTTCATAACAGAATTGTAACCAGCAGTTGTCACTTGATTTCTAAACCCAAATGACCGTCGTATTCCTGCTGAAACAATATTTTTCAACAGGATGGCGTACCACCGCATCATACGTTGAATGTGCGAAAATATCTTGATGATGTTTCCCCAACGATGGATTGGGAGACGAGGGCATATCGAATGACCTCCTAGATCACCCGATATGAGTCCATTAGATTTTTTCCTATGGGGACATTTAAAAAACAGAGTTTACCAGCAACGACCTAATGTTGAAGAGCTTCGAAACCGTGTCACTGAATAAATACAACAAATAACACCAGACATACATTGCGGAATTTTAGAAATAGACTAAGCCGCTGTCAGATTGTGAATGGCGAGCAGTTTGAACATCTATTGAAGTCTCAGTTGGCAAAATTTGGTTTAATTTTGTAATAACTTTCTTAACAAATTTAGCCTCTAAAGAGAAGATAAATACGCATCCAATAAGAGAAGCAAAAATGCATGTTGCAATTTAAAAAAACATAGTGTGACGTCCTACTGTTTCCCACATTGTTAAATAAAAGAATATCGTGGTGCCATGTGATGGAAAATAATTACCTGAGCATGTTTTATATAAAAGATTTTTTCTAAAATGTATAATAACGGCTACAGCTAAAAGTTTCCATACTTTTTACTAACACTGTATATTGCTTTATAAATCGTCATTTTTGTCCCTTTGGATATTGTTTAATGGTTCAAAGATTTACTAATTAGTGGTATTAGTTTTCCCGCTGACTTCAGTTTGTTATTTACTTTCTCTTGTACAGTTCCTTCCTGACTAATTATTCCTACTTCCTAGATCTTTATACCTTACTTGCCGATTTATTCAAGATCTTCATCATTCAGTTTGCAATTTATTTCTTCCTTCGTATTTGAGATGACCATCGTTTTCCAACGCTCAGCAGCGACGTTTCGAAAAATTCTTTCTAGTGTTTTAAAATTTTTGTCGCATCTGTTATTACTTTTTTATTGTTTTATAAAATATTTTGATGTTCTCCTTACTGTTTGCCTTCAAGGTCTGTCCAAACCTGCCCTAGCTGCTTCTTTCGCCTCTAATACCGTTGTGTTATCTTTTACGATATTCTCTATATTTTATATACGGTGTGTCCACATTTCGATGCCCACTATAGGGATCTCGGAACTTGTAAGAGATACGAAGTCGGTTAAATTAGAAAAGTTTTGGCTGTTTTGGAGATCAGTTTACTATGCTTTTGTATTTTCAAAAACGTTCACGGCTTACTAGATATTTGCTAAAAACGAAATTATCTTATTTTTTTTTAAATAAAAAGCATTTCCCACTTAGTTATGAAAATCATTGGTTTTTGTCAGATAAATTACATTTGTTATGTAACAATTGTTAAAACAAAACAAAAGACGCTTTTAAGATACTTTACTGAACATTCACAGATAGCATCAACTAAGCATCTAATGCCCCATGAAAGAGTATTTATTTTGTTTTAGCAATTTTTGCATAACAAATGAATTTCTTTGATTAAACTCCACGACTTTGTGTGTTAGATGTCATGGTACACTATGATGAAAAATGATTTTCACTTCATAACTCGATAAAGCAAAAGAATAGCTATGTCTAATCATGTATCACTGAAAAGCATTTAAGGCGTGCAGTTCAGTAATATGGAAATCAAGTAGGCGTTTTATTACAAAAAATTTGGATTAACGTTTCACCGCCGAAATAAAACAAAAGACAATTGCGAAAATAAATTTGTTTGTTTCGGTGTAAATTCTCTAAAACACCCTCTTTTCTGTTCTTTTCTATCTTTGCTCGTTCCTCAGATATTTTACTTAAAAAAAAGATAATTTTGTTTTTAGCAAATATCTAGTAATCCGTGGACTTTTTTGAAAAAACAAAAGCATAAGTAAACTAATCTCCAAAATAGCCAAAACTTTTCTAATTTAACCGACTTCATATCTCTTACAATTTCCGAGATCTCAATAGTGAGCATCGAAATGTGGACATACCGTATCTCATACTTCTCAGGTGTTTTATTACTTATTAGTGGAATACTTTAACGGAATAGACATTACTAATATTTTACTTGATTTCATCTTTGAAACAAATTGAGGTAGGGAATTTTGCTAATTTAATGGAAAATTCGGCAATTTAAAAGCGGGCCAGAGAAAAGATTGTTGGCGTAAATTTTTCCAATTCACTACTGATTCTTTGTTTTTGTTGATGTGTCACGTTAAGAATTGATCAAATATACACCTTTGCAGTGAAATAGTCAGAGGCAATTTATCATTTTACTCAGGGAAATTGAAATAGTATTCTGAGTGAATATAGAATCAAAGGCAAGCTGAGCATTTTTTTGATAAAAAATTCTTAAGTAAGGTAACTGTTGATAAAAAATTCTTTTCCGCTTTGAAGATCGTAACCGACCAAAAAAATTTAGTAGATTTGAAGAAGGCCTGAAAAGATAGAAAGGTTCAAAAACCATCTAAATAAGAATCGATCGGCCCGAGAAACCTTCTGGTCTGAAAAGCGCAATGATTTCGATAAGCCTGAGTCATTTCAACCTTAAGAGTCAGTCTAGCCCGTAGATGCGAACATAGGGTTTAATTTTGAATGTATTTTCATGCTATAAAACCATAAAAATACTGATCGACTAGTAACCAGTTTTTAAATTCATGGTTATATCATCACCCCTTTCTATTGCACTAATTATTTTAAAACTGTTACTTAAGCATTGTTTTTAATGACTTTAGGGACTAATAGATTTTTATTATTTATTTTCGGCCCTTTAAAAACAATTGGGGTTTAGTGTTGCTTTTGATGTTGCCATCTTCGCAATGTTGTGTAATGAAATATGCAGTACGCACTTTAAGACAATTTTGCGCTTAAGATACTGAGTGTTAACTATAACTAAAACTGTAGGTTAGGGTGACAATATTTTTCCGACTTTTTTATTTTTTAAAGCTCACGAAAAAATGTTAATTTGATGCAGTTTAAGAGTCCTCTCCAAGTATCAACTCGATTAAAAATTTTTGAGAGGTCGCTCAAGAATTTTAAAAGTTTCAAAAAACAAAAGAAATCAATTTTTTTTTTAGTTTTTTAGTTTCTCACTAATTCAATCTTTTCTATGTAGGTTGTAGAGAAACATACTAAAATTTGAAGTCAAAATATTAATATTTAGAGGTCGCTCAATAATTTTAAAAATTAATGTCAATAAACTTTTAATTGTTTTGAGCGACTTTTAAATATTAACATTAAAACTTGATCTCGCAAATCTCGTTATAGTGTAATGAATTAACTTTAATCATGAGTATTATTGAAATTAAAAAATATGATAAAAAAATACTTACAATTGATTTCTTTTGTTTTTTTGAAACTTAAAATTCTTGAGCGACCTCTCAAAAATTTTTAATCGAGTTGATATTTGGAGAGGACTCTTAAACTGCATCAAATTAACATTTTTTCGTGTGAGCTTTAAAAAATAAAAAAAGTCGGAAAAATTTTGTCTCCCTGCTGTAGGTACATTGAAGTTTCATTATAAAATCAAAGGTGCAATTTAGTCTAGGTTTTTATCAGCAAGCAATTATATGCAAAATAATTTTATTATTTCACCAGTTTTCTCATAATTTATGTATATATTTTTATAACATTTTACAACATTTACTTATTTATGCTTCTTAATGATAATTTATTAGTCCATTTACATAGTGCTATCTTATAAAACAAATATTTTGAGCCCAAGTTAATTAGAACTCAAACAATTCTTTCTTCATAAAAATTGTCTGCCACACACGCACACATCCATATAAGTATATAACCTCCGCATTAAATTCTTTTTGTCTCGTATTTTATCTGATAAAATGACGTATGCAAGACTCCTATGAGTTTCTATCAACATCCTAGACATAACCTACTAAATCTGACATAAGTCAAGCTTATTGTTCTGTTAATTAGACTGAAATTAAACTTGTTTCCCGTTTTGTCGTCTATTTTAAGTTAAAGATAAAAACAAGTGAATTTCCCATCAGTTTGTTCCAGTATGTTACAAACACTTTAATCTAGCTTTACTTTAAATTCGTTCAAATTAACTATTGAAATCGAAAATTCAATGGAATTTACATTTTTTGCGTTTTTTAATTGGAATTCCATTTTATTTAAAAAAAATTCGAGGTCATCCTGCTCTCCTGATGACTATTGAAACGACCTACAACAGTTTGAAAATTCTTGCCTTGAAATTACCACCTTCTCAAAAACGTATTAAAATATTATACGAGAGTAGTATAATCGGTTTGTGGAGTGAGACGTTTTTCTTTCTTAACAATAGTTCGCGAAGGTTTGGTCCTCAATGTCAATGATCTGGAATAATAAATGCTGTGTCAATAGTATATAAATATTTTTACATATTCAGTCAAGTGAATGTACTCTCATAGCACCAGGAGATTATTCATAGTTTTTTTGCTTCTTCCACTTAATGAAATACGAAATTTTTAGGTCGTTTGCTTTTTGCTTTTTAATAAAGTGAAATTTGGTTGTTACTATTTTCGAAAAAAAAAAGAAGAGATAAATTCTCTTCTTAAATAGAAAGATGGAATGAATTGGATTTATAAAAGTAAAATTAGTAATTTCTCCGTCGTATATGTTTTATAGATAATACAGCTAACAAGATTAATTTATCAATCAGGTTAGACAGTTATTTGTGTTATGTAAGTTTTATCACAGTTTTGAAATTGTTGCTTCTCATCAGTAGGCCGTATAAATCATACCCGTGGTAGATAAGATCATTGCCAGGGTTCCATGTCTGGAAGCTCAGTGTTGCTTGAGAAATGCTGTTTCATTAAAAATATCTTACTGTTATATCAAATTCTGTTATTAATTCAGAAAGGTTATATGTTTTACATCATTGAGATAACAGTAAAATTCCATTAGGTAATACAGGCTTGAATTATGACATAAATTTCAAAATTCTTAATTAAGTTTACTTAATGACGTTAGTTTGCAAAACTTGTAAAAAAACAATGGGATTAGATAAGATTTCCAAAGTTTGTGATAGCGTTGAAAACACTAACAACTATAACAAATGAATCCTCTACATCTTTTAAGCTGTAGGTTTAAATTGATGTAGTATGTTCATTTGAAAGACATTATTAATGGGTAGATTTGAGATTAGATGTTTTTATTGTTGGCAGTTAATGCACTTTTTTAACTTACAAAAACCATTTTATTGGTTTTCAGTTCATTTATGAAATGGCCAAATTGATTTATGAAGAATTGCATTGCTATCAACATCAATGAAAGATGGCACTGCGCTTTAGGCTTATGTAAGAACCACTGCGGCTTCACAAAATTTGTAGCCCCTCTGTTAATTACAGCCCAAAAAATTCAAATCAGAACCTGATACAATCTATCGTGTCTCGAGTTTAGTGGGAAAGATCAAACTGATCGAAAATCAAATTCTTCTCGCAACGGTGATGAGCGTATCAACTATGCTGTTCTGTTCATTGAACCGTTTCCGTAATGGATGTTCTCACACACAAAGGATAATTAAAGAAAAAATCATCATCATCTGATCATTTCATTCTAGGGACAAAACTAGTCGAGGTAGCAAACATTTTGGTAAAACTTACGCTTTGAAACGCCCATGGAAATTGATAATGATGAATTGTAAATTGTAATGATTTAAACTTACTTCATCTGGGATACTTCATACGAGAAGCACATCTGGTAACCACATACAATAATTTCAATTAAACTTTAATCACATATAAAGTTCTATTGTCTTCAGCAAGTGCAATCGCGCTTATGGTTTTTCAATACGTCTTATTACTAAAAAACTAATAACTGTTCCGGTTCGTTTTTCAATCAGAACCCAACTGTTACCGTCGCGTTACGATTATCACGTACAACGTCGCTTCTATTAAGTAACTCTAGTAAACGAACGAAACGAAAAATAAAACTATTCAACGGCATCGAAATCAAGTAGGCGTTCTGTTTAACAGACCTCATGTTTACGGTCTACTATGCGTACTTCATATTGTCAATTTATTTTTTTATCATTCCTTTTTTTTCGGTTTTTCCACATTTCTTATGAGGCAAAAACTGCTGCTTTTTTAAATGTTTACCTGCATCAAGAAGAATCAACATATATTTACATTCTATTTCGGCATTGCCTAGTAGATTTTAAATGTTTACTGCATCAAGAAGAATCAACATATATTTACATTCTATTTTGGCATTGCCTAGTAGATCATGCTCTTCAAGTCAGTAGATGAAGCATTCAGAACTCCACTTCTCACCAGTTGCCAAGTGACTATGCCTTTCAAACTCTTTTCGTAGTACGATATAGTTCAGAACTGGGCAAACTTAGCTCCCGGGACCGAATTGACTCGTTCAAAGGTAAATTTATTAGCAAAAATCAAATTTTAAACCAAGATTCAACCAAACAATTTCATTCTGACGTCCGAACGTGTGCGTCCAACCCTGATCTTTGAGGTATCTTCACAAACAAGAAATAGATGGATTAAGGTTTGTCGAATTTCGTGGAGTTCTCATAATCTGTGGCTCCTACTCTTCAAGTGACCTGTGATCTGCGAATCGAACAAGACAATGTTAGTATATTTTTCAGCAGTGATGGTTTGGAGATGCAATGGGATGATGACTATGTTACAGCGAGTTTTGAGTTTCCCAGATGCGAAATATCTGCTTCTGCTATATCTCAAGAGATTAGTAAATGTGTCTTGTGGATGAAGATGCAGAAGATTCGGGTATCGTTTGTCTGGTTTCCTAAAGTATTGCTGTCTCAGTTTTGACAAATTTAAATATTCGCTGAACATTACATGCCAACATGTTCAGCTCGTCTTTGATGGTGTGTCTTGTGCTACTTTCTGAAATCTCATTCTCCGATGCACGATTGGTAGGCGGCAGTTGAATCTAGGAGCAGCTTTCATAGGACCCTTAATTAACCTTGTAGAAATTTGGAAATTTTATTTTTTCTTTGATTTCCAAATCTGTATCGTTTTTGGAAGGTATTTTCGAATATCCCTCGGCTCTTCTAAAAAACCGCCTCATCAGAAAATGACCCGTTCATGAAATACAGAGTGTTCAACTGTTTCAACTTTTAATATCTCTGAAACATGAGCGTTCAGTTTAATTTAGATTCTGGTTGCAATTTTACTCGAAAATTATGCATCTCATGAAAATAAAACAGATTTGAAGAGAGAGAACGTGAAAGTGTAGTACCTTACAGAACTAACTTTGCAAGAAATTTTGTCTCAATATCCTAGTTATCTCTGAGTTATCTTTAATGTCGAATGTGAAAGATTCCAAAATAATTTTACTCGTGAATGAGGTTATTGATCATAAAACTTGGCAAGGAATACAAAAAAAACACTTCAGCTTAATATCATAGGTTGTTTCTGAAATATTAAGAAAATAAGAGATGGAAAACCGTAAGTTTAGCTTTAGATGTATTTTTCGTAAGTGATCATCTGAAGAACGCTTTTGACAGACTAGTAAAGCACCTTTTCCTCAGTTTGCGAAGCATTAGAAGTATTCTGGGGAATAGAGAGAAGACACACCTGATGTTCCGATTTCCATGTTCCTCTTCGCCACAGATTCTCCCGTATTCTATATTAACTTCAAATTCTTTTTTTCAATTACGAGATCGTTATTTTCATTTACTTATAATGCTTTGGCGAACCCCCAACTGGAATGGTGTGGTCTACTTCACTTTTTTTTTCATATTAACTTGGCATCGAGTATTATTCAGAATACCTATCTGTATACATAGTGTCCACATTTCGATGCTCACTATTGGGATCTCGGAGATTGTAAGAGATACGAAGTCGGTTAAATTAGAAAAGATTTGGCTATTTTGGAGATCAGTTTACTTATGCTTTTGTTTTTTCAAAAAAGTTCACGGCTTATTAGATATCTGCTAAAAACGAAATTATCTTATTTTTTTAAGTGAAATATCTCAGGAACGAGCAAAGATAGAAAAGAACAGCAAAGAAGGTGTTTTAAAGAATTTACTCTGAAACACAAAAAAATTATTTTCGCAATTGTCTTTTGTTTTACTTCGGCGGTGAAACGTAAATCTAAATTTTTTCTAATGGAAGGGCTACTTGATTTCCATGTTACTGAACTGCGTGCCTTAAATGCTTTTCAGTGATACATGGTTTGACATAGCTATTCTTTTGTTTTACCGAGTTATGAAGTGAAAATCATTTTTCATCTTAGTGTGCCATGACATCTAACACACAAAGTCGTGGAGTTTTATCAAAGAAATTCATTTGTTATGCAATTTGTTTAGCAATATAACAAAATAAATACGCTTTTATGGGGCATTAGCTGCTTATTTGATGCTATCTGTGAATGCTCAGTAAAGTATCTTAAAAGCGTCTTTTGTTTTGTTTTAGCAATTGTTACATAACAAGTGGAATTTATCTGACAAGAATCAATGATTTTAATATGTTTAAAGCCATGGCACACTAAGTGGAAAATGCTTTCTATTTAAAAAAAGTAAGATAAGTTCGTTTTTAGCAAATATCTAGTAAGCCGTGAATTTTTTTGAAAAAACGAAAGCATAAGTAAACTGATCTCCAAAATAGCCAAATCTTTTCTAATTTAAATTACTTCGTATCTCTTACAATTTCCGAGATTTCAATAGTGAGCATCGAAATGTGAACACACTGTATAACCTCTCGCTAAATTCTACGCTGATACTTTTCGAATCTGTAGAGAAATGATACTTCCATTTGGGTTTTATATTCTTAGCTTTAACGTTTTAGAAAGGAATCAGTTATTGGACTGAGGCGCTGGGATCTTCTTTTTGGCCTATCTTGAAAAATTCTGAAAATGAGGTAACGAATTTGCTAAAATTTTAAGTTTAACTGTACTTACATTTGCCGCGATTCCAAAAAATACAACACCGGCTCATTGCATCAAGTCTTGGGAGAGTTTGTTAAAATAAATATACAGCTGAATTTAAAATTACAATTTTAGCAAAATACCCATTTTGCAGTAGAACGAATGTTGATCTATTGAGTTTAATTTCAAAGGATGCTCTTGTAAGTGACGTAATGAGAACCAGTTTTTACTTTTAATAATGATCTTTTTTGTAGTTTTTCTTCCGTTGTTTTTCGTTTATTATATCCTGACATCTTCTCTTCATATCACAGCTAGGCCAATTCTTTCTCTTTGTTTTTCCCACAATATAAAGAAAGAGATCAAAATTTGCTAGAGGTCACTTCTTGCGTAATTCTGAATCATATCCGGTTAAGTTTATCAAGTTTTAGATTTAGACAATTTGTGTTTATTAATCCAGAATATTTAATTGAAACAGCTGCCAAAACAAATATTTTGGTTAGTTTGAATAGAACAAAAATCTTTTTATTTTGTTTTTACGTAACTAACTAGAAGGAAGTAAAAAATTCATCTTTGAAGTGATTTTAAAATAATTAAAATAAAGAAAATAAAATAGTTTGTTGATCAACAATAATAGCACGTGCTCAAAATAAAAACAAATCTTTTGATAACCACGTTTTTTTTTTGGAAGTCGACTTTGTAAATTATGAAGGTATTATCACTGTGATTATGATGGTAATTATGTCAAACTTTTTTTATTTTAATCATTATCATTAAGCAAAGGGTCGCCATATAATAATAGCTAATAAACAACCTTAACCTTAATTATCTTTTCAAAAAAAAGAAGTTCCGATACTTTCTTGTTTTCTTAATAAAAAACATGTTCATTATTATCTGTCGTACTACAGAAATAAATTATTATTAATATATGTATTTAGATCATTTAGGAAGAATTAATTTAAAAATAACTACAAGAGAAATGAATACCATTAGAAAAAACACGTTCCTTAAAACCTACGTAAACCTAAAATTTGGTAACATGAAACAAGTACGTAATATTTTTTTAAATATAGAAATAGACAAGTCTGTTCGCTTATAATGATACTTAAATAGCTTGGACACATTTAAGGTGAAGGTCGTTCGCTTAAAAAATATCTCCCAATTTTGTTTTTTCCTTAAACCTTGCCGGTAACAAGACCAAAAAACCTGCATCACCTCGATATTGTCAGAGGTCGCACTTCCTTAAATCCTTAAAATTCTATTTTTAGGACTAAAATTATTATTGCATCTTCTGATTAAAAAAACTGGATTTCCTCAAAAGCTACAACGGAAAAAAACAAATGTTAGACCATATCAACCGATATTCCTTATTAATATTATTATTTTAACAATAACAATAACCTCAATAATTAAAATTTTAATTACCGTTTTGATAAGTGAGAAATATTAAAAATGCCCTTTTTGCCCTCTCCGGCTCATGGAAAAATACAGACACGATAAGCAAAACTTGAACTTTGTCTCCTATTTATGATTTGCATATTAAAACAAGAAAAAACACATTTTGAGATTTTTTTATTTAGAAGAAGTTATATATACACAAGTGACACTAACTGTTTTTTTGCAAATAGTATAAATTCAAGGTTTAGTTGAAGGTCTTGGTTTAAATGTGATGGTAATCTACAGGAAAAAAAAGTGTTCGTCTAAAGTTGTCATCATTGATAGGAAACTGATATTTATAAAATCAATTAGTAGAAGGGGGAGTTTTACATTTTTAAACTTTCATTTAGAAAAGCTGTTACAGACTATAAACGATAGTATAATTTTATTACTAGGTTTTGTTAATGGAAAAACAATCATTTTGATCGATTCTGATTGAGTTATATTGTTCTCATTTTTTTTTGCGTTGACCGGAAAAAGTATAAACGACAATGACATAACGTAATAAAATCTTGCCTCGTAAAAACTTCATTAAGAATTTATTGATGGTAGGTGGACTTTTTTCCTGTGCTTAATAATAACCAGAGGTTAACCAAAGTGATATATTCATTATTGTTGGTAGAAAAAATGATCTAGAGATGTGCATAGTATGCCAAAATAACGAAGATGGACGTTTAATTGTTATTAGTCAGAATGTAATTAATAATAGAAAATTCAATAAGAACCTTTTTGTTCATTCACCTGCTAGAAGGTGTGGTAGCGAGACTCATTCTGATTCAACCTCATTGATCTTTAAGTTAGAATCCATTGACCTCTTTGGTTTAAGACTATCAGAGAAGTTTCAAAAGCAGACACATGAATACAATTGTATTTAAGGAGGGGTGTGGTCACATCTGTGTGGATCTAGATAGGGATGTACATACAAAGTAAATGGACAAGCGAAAGAAAGAACAAAATCTAAATATACAGGGTGTTCCCAGATCGACTTAACAATATGCGTGAAAGACAAAAAATTTTAGAGTTGAGATTTGAGCCTGTGGGTATCAGCCCTACTTGATTAGAAACTAACTTGCGCCATATTTTATTTTTGAAAAATCAAGCGGACTTTGATAGGCATCAAAAGCTTATTTTCGGTGTAGGTAAAGTACCTTTTCCGTTAGGCATATCAATAGATTTTATTAGCAAAAGTTGTTTAGAATGCGAATTTATGCCCACATACCAAATTTGAAAACAATCTATCTCAAAACCTAGATTATGTTATGTATCTATCTTTTGCAATATAATGTAATAAATTAAGCTTCTTCCGATTAAATAACGTTATTTATTTTTCCATTTCTTACCTTCAAGACACATGTATTTAAGTTATTAATTAGTAAACTAATTCTGACTCTTAGCCATTAGCCATTTTCCGACACCTTACATACGTACACGCAATAAATGATAACCCAACGTGGGTCCTTCTTCTGCTCAAATGCACCCACGCTATTTAACCTTCGCAGTATCCATATTATAGGGTTGTGTAGTAAAGAATGGTGTCCACGTGTGCCAAAATGTTTTGCATTCCCTATTGAATTTTTTTTTTGTTAATGAGAAGTAGGTTTCTCTAGAGCACTGCTAATGCACATCCAAAATTGATATTTTCTTACTAACCGATTACGAATTTTTTCTGTCAGTGTTGCATCTTCATATCTCATTTAGTAGTATTTTCTACAAATTTTCAAAATAAGTAGTCAGATATTTATAAAATTTTTGGCGCTTTGTTATTACGGCAGCCAATTCACGAATGTCGCTTCTTTTACAGAGATTACACGATTGATTAACTTAGATGATTTATTGCTTTAAAATCTTCAGTCTTCAAAAGGAAGTCTTCAAAAGTACTACCATAGTAGAATAATTATAACTAGTTTTCTTTGTAGCGGTTACATTATGACACTCTCCTTTTTGATTTCGATTAACCTCGTATGTACTCTATTTGGTTTGATGCTCCTGATACATTTCTTAACTGGTAATGCCAGACTAGTCAATACCTCAATTTGATTTGTCACGACTGAAGTCTTAAGTTAAAATTATTTGACTGGCTCTTCTTCAGGTATGTTCTTTTTTCTCCAAGCATAGCTCGAAATATGACGTCTTTTGACTAAGATATGTTGGCCTAGAAAGAATAAGTCAGAATTAGAAAGGATCTTGAACATTCTACGATGTGAATGAAATTTGCCATTATAAAATAAAACAAGAAAAAGATAATCTTGACATAACGCTATGGCGTTGTCAGATTAAGTATTCTTAAGATTGAGTCCGTTCAAAACTGAGCAGTAGCAACTAATGTGTTTTTAGTCTGTAACAACCTGCTGTAATTGAAGAAAAACAGGATCGTTGCGACTTCTATTGGGAAAAAAACTAGTGTGAGGACGTTATCAGTTGGTTGATGATTTCTGCCAAAAGGTATCTTAAGTTTCTAAGTAAACAGTTTAATTTTTGGGCATTGTTGCTATAATGGCAAAAAGTGTTTTTGATGCCAGTAATAGCATTCTAAATTGTACCAGCAATGACGAACAATTCTTCCTGACTTTATTTGAAACATTTGAACTAATTAGATTATGATGGCAGCACTAGTCATTAAACTCTCGACGTCACCGAAGGTTGTACTGAAAAGTAGTTTTGCTAAAAGAATTGAAATCAATCAAAAATCATCTATATTAATTTTAAATCTATTAACACAAACAGTCAGTAGTGTAATAGACCTTGCTCAAATAGAACCAATCCACCCCGATAATAGATATACATGGTGGCTGAAAAATTGTTCACCAGCCTATAACTATTTTATTTTTAAAGATATGAAAAAAATGCAAAGGAAAACGTTGTTTGGTGTAATAAGAGGCATAGTATCATGTATTGAAAGAAAACTCAACGCCTACTGTTTTTGCATAACATCAACTAACTTTAATCTTTTTAATGGAACACCCTGTATATTTCTCAAAATTCTGAATACATCTGAGATTCTCTTTTCAACAATATGACATACTTAACGATTTTCTTGAGGATCGGGCTGAAATTAAAGAAATCAACTAAAGCATTTTTCTGCTCTGAGAATTAAATTGTGCCTAGCGCGTTGTAACATTTCTGGCATAACTAATGCTATAGCTGCAGTAATTTTACTTTTCGACTCATTCAGACTTGCTAATGGAGTTAAATAAACATGATCTTTTAAAAAATCCCATAAGAAGTAATCCAGAATTGATAATTCGGGGGATCTTGCAGGCCAAGACCTCAAGAAAATCGTTAAGTATGTTATATGGTTGAAAATAGAATTTCAGATGTATTCAGAATTCTGAGAAATATACAGGGGTGTTCCATATAAACAATTAAAGTTAGTTGATGTTACGTGGAAACAGCAGGCGTTGAGTTTTCTTTCAATGCATAATATTATGCCTCTTATTACATCAAGCAACTTTCTCCTTTGCATTTTTTCATATCTTTAAAAATAAAATAGTAGTAGGCTGGTGAACGATTTTTCAGCCACCCTGTATTACGACAGATCTTGGATTGTGTTGGAATAAGTAGGTGCTGTATTAGCATGTAAATTTTGTTATCAAGTATTCAAGAATTCTTATTATCAGAGTCGTCTATGATTAAAAAACTTATGTCTTGTCTGGCAGATTTTTAAAGTCTAATGACAACGCCAACCTAGATATCTGAATTAATTAATTAATCACAGACACATCGTTTTGCTTCAGGTTACTTGATTAGAAGACTTTTTGAACATATGTTATGATCTAAAGCATAAAACAAGTGAAATAAAATCGATGGAACAAACTAAAGAAATAAGGAATACAAGTTAAACGTTTTTAAATGCTATTTCGGCAGTTACAGCTTTGGCTACAGTGAATTTTATAAAAAGGGGTTTCAGTCTGCTCTTCTCCATCTAGAATGCTCGGTTTACTTTTTCTGGTCCCATTGGTCATGAATCTTTGTATTCTGTTGTACTAAGAACGAATGAAATTTATGTTCATATATGTAATGTCTTTTTTGAGAATTCCTTTCTTATGCAGTGCTAAAAAGATTACTTTCATTATTTATCTGTTAGAAGGTGTAGGAAAATATATTACAAATAATAGTGTAATTAAAGAAATTCTCGTGACGTCAGCACTTTTACCATTTAAGAGATAAAAATTATTTTACTAACTGATAAGAGGGTAGTACACATTATAACCTGATTATGAAATTTCATATTTGATGCGTTTCATTTGTTGCTATGTTGGCTATGGATTACGACCATTGACAGAATCTGCTACCTAGCAAATTTTGTTTTTTAAATGCATTTGGATCTGGAATCTAATAACAGTTTTCGAAGCCCACTGGATTGGAAACTGTTTGGAAATATTTGATACCTATATCATTACTAAATTCTAAATAGAGATGTTGAATATGTAAAGATATTCAGGGAGTTTCATTGAAAAAAAAGACAGTTTTCAAACTGAAATTGCTATGTTATTTCATAGTCGGACATCTTGTGTAGGTTTTAACAAAATATGTGTCTTTACAAAAATAAAAGTTCTACAGATAAAACAGACTGTGTACATTTGTGCATTTATACTATAACAAATGAAATCATTATTATTTTAGTAAAAAGTAAAAAAAAAACTCTAAATAAATACTTAAAACTTGTTAATGTGTAGCAAAAAAGCATGACAAATGTGTTTGTACTTGCAGAAGTCACATCTTTTGTTATACAAAATAAATTTTTAAATAAAAATGACATTATCAGGAATACAAACGAAATAATAGTGAAATTTAACCAAAATGCTATTTTATTTGCGTTCATTGATGTCATCACTAACTAAATTTAACTTATCGTAGATAGTAGGTATATGTAGTACGCAGGTGAAATATTTTACGAATTTTCTCGGATTTTGTTCATAGCCATAAAAATTACAATGTACGATGTAAATATTTCCAAAGACAACAATTACGGTAGTTTTCGAGTTGTTAATTGCTTTATTTGAACAAATTGTGGTTTTTCTTAAAATCAAAACTTACGCACATCTCTATACAATACCTTTTCAACACAATCCAATCATTCCATTATTTTTTACAGTTGAATTCTGTTACAATTGGAACCGATTGAATTATTAGGATTACTACCATTACACACCTTTTTCGCTCCGGGTCATACTTCCAGTTTTAATATAACACACCTTTAAAAATATAACATGAAAAAAAACAGGTCGTAATATAAACAAAGCTAATAATAATTTAAAAAAAATTAATTTAAACTTGTTTTAAAAATTAAAATGTGAAAAATTAAGTCGTTATGTAGTAGTATATTACAGTCATCAATGAATAAAACTTATAATTTTCTTATTACATACCATAATATACAAAGGTGTAGTAGTAACGATAATTACGTTATGGATGTCCTTCATTTGCGTAAGGTTAATACGAGGGCGATTACTATTTATTATTATTATCATTCTTTAAAGTGTGTTTGTTACTCATGAAAAGGTAATGCTAAACCACAACTATGCGAAAGAAATGACATACATTTGTTATTTTATAAAATTTCATACGCACGTTTTAAGTGGGTATACATGTTCGTGTTGTGCAGGTGTATTATGTATACTATTTATTATGTAGCAGAGCGTTTTGCCCATAAGGGAAGTAACAGCATAATTGGGCTGCTTGTAAAAATCAACAATGCAGACTATTAATTCTCATTCTTTCTTTTTCTTCCGCTTCTTGCAGGTAAGTATCTTTCATTAAAATGCACAATCTTTAACCAGCAATGACAAACCTATAAACTTTATAGCCTTTGCTTATGGTGTTTTATTGAGAACCACATTAAAAAAGATGGGGATATAAATTTTAATTCTTTTGTTTTTTTTAAGTTTTTCCTTTCGTTTGAGTTCTTTGATTATTTATAGAAAATTGAATCCGAATATAAGGGATAAAAAAATTATCAATTAATTACTTAATGAAACAGTGACCTACAGTTTTAAAATATGAAAGGATTTTTTTATGGGCAATCAAACCCTACATTGGTAAAATCTAAGAATCTAAAAGAGGTTGGTTAGTTGTTCCTCGTTTACATTGTACATACTACATACGTATATGCCATAGCTCCGGTATGGGCGGTATTTCTCTTTTTCTTCAAGCGGAGTGGTAATTTGCTTCATTATTTCATAAATCATTCTTTTGTTTGTTTTATTAAATTGATGTTTTAGCATTGCCATCTTTTACTTTGGGTTTCTGAAGGAAAGTCTTCTTCCTTGTTTAAGTGCAAGCGAGACGATATAGGACAGACACATACGGTGTGTCCACATTTCGATGCTCACTATTGGGATCTCGGAACTTGTAAGAGATAAATTACATTTGTTATGTAACAATTGTTAAAACAAAACAAAAGACGCTTTTAAGATACTTTACTGAACATTCACAGATGGCATCAAATAAGCATCTAATGCCCCATAAAAGCGTATTTATTTTGTTTTAGCAGTTTTTGCATAACAAATGAATTTCTTTGATTAAACTCCACGACTTTGTGTGTTAGATGTCGTGGCACATTATGATGAAAAATGATTTTCACTTCATAACTCGGTAAAACAAAAGAATAGCTATGTCAAACCATGTATCACTGAAAAGCATTTAAGGCGTGCAGTTCAGTAATATGGAAATCAAGTAGGTGTTCCATTAGAAAAAAAATTGGATTTACATTTCACCGGCGAAGTAAAACAAAAGACAATTACGAAAATAATTTTTTTTGTTTCGGGGTAAATTCTCTAAAACACCCTCTTTGCTGTTCTTTTCTATCTTTGCTCGTTTCTGAAATATTAAGATAATTTCGTTTTTAGCAAATATCTAGTAAGCCGTGAACTTTTTTGAAAAAACAAAAGCATGAGTAAAATAGTCAAATCTTTTCTAATTTAACCGACTTCGTATCTCTTACAATCTCCGAGATCCCAATAGTGAGCATCGAAATGTGCACACACTGTATATGCTCATTTGTTCGCTTTGAAACAGTCGCATTTTTTAAATGCATTTGCTCGCTAGTAATGCGCAACAATTTAAATCTTTAAGTTAATACTTACTGGATAACGAGTTTTTAATTTTTGCGTTAATTAGATTAGTTTTCAGGTTGATTTAAATAAATCTCAATTTCTCTGAAACTTCTAAAAGTATTTCATCTATAAAGTTCCTTAGATTGTTATCTGAACAAGAGACTTCTATTAAAATTAGATAGGGATAGTGAAAATCTCGTTAATCCATTCATGCAAAGCGTTTTAGTTTACTAAAGCCCTAACAATTTTAATATAGGAAGATGCACATGCAGAACGGTGATATGGTCAATAAGCCCAGTTGGAGCTTCGTAAGATATAATTGATAATAAAAATCCAATAATTGAATATGTACAACATATAAGAGACATAAACGATAATAGAGCACTAGGCAGAAATCACATTGCTTCAACACTTAATAAAAAGTTCCCTTTTCCTAGAGGAGTGTTCAAAAAATCAACACCAATTTGTAAGACAGTATGATAGATAGATCATAGATGAAGATATTCATTGTGAAACTGAACGTAGCAGTTAGTTTTACTCGGAAATGACACATCCTACGAGAAAGACGTTAGAAAAACTTTTCTTATCATATTGTGTGTAGATTTTCAATTCGGCTGTATTTATGTTATTATCTAAAAGAACATTTAGTATAGCAGTGTGTTTATGTCGAAACTACACATAAAACTGTTTTTGTGAATAATAAAAATCCAACTTTTAAATATTTGTTTTAAAAACCTATAAACTAGAATTATCTTCGTGTACCTAATATTAAACTTTTATTAGTTTACATTCTGCTCTATTTGTTTCTATACTCCTTAAAGTTAATTTAAAACTGCATGGTAGCAAGGTTTTGCACGGTATTTTTCCTGTTTTAATTTTATTACAAATAATGTAAGTAAAAGACTTTTAATAATTTCGAGGAGAAATCCGTAAAAATTATAATTATTACTGATTGATTTTTTTTCGAATAATTCATAATAATTTTTATCAGATTGTTAGCTAGTAATAAATCATTGTGTTATTTTTTAAATTTTATAATTTATTGATTTAGTAGCTTATAATCATTTTATTGTTCTTGTTTTGTTTTTGGTTTATATTTATTGATAAAGGCATATTTCTTAATATCAGTATCAAATACAATTAATTACTATATTTCTAAACCTTAAAACCGAATATTAAAATACTTTAAGCAATTAGGGTTTTAGCAAAATGGGGTTAGGATACTTCTAAAAGATTAATTACTTTTTAAAATATTATAAATTGGAATAAATAGTCTGTTGATAAACTACTGTTTATGTTCTTACATAAATGCTCTCTCTGTGTTTCAAGAGCATTCTAAGAACTTGATATCTTATGGTTAATTTAGTTGTGATTATTAAAGCTTGATGGAATATTCCATAATTTTCTTTAGTTTTAAGAATGCGTGACCTTTTACAAATCAGTGTATTGTTGGTAAAACTTCCATGAGAAATTATGAATTTAAGGATTTCTGTTTATTTTTACGTTGTAGTTTTGTCGTTATTGCAATATTCAAATTAAGGAAGGCAGGAGATCTACTCCGATATCGAGCTTGAAAATTGTTATATTAACTTAATTTCGTACACCTTCAATGAGGCTGCCATCGAATGATTCATAAAAGTTTTTAATTCTAAACAAATCGTAAATATACGACATACATAAATCAATTCTTAATGACGCAACGTAAATATTTAATATGCGTTATGAAAAACCAATTGTCAATGTTTAAAGATTAAGGTTATTACAGGTGTTGTATTGTTTGTTATTGTGCTAATAACGCTATATTATATTTGATAATGCATCCCACAGGCTGTCTAGTGTGAATATTGCCAAATCAATGTTACGTACTCAACGGTATAGTTTTCAACAACACATATGAATCATATAATAATATAGTAGATGGAAAATGCATAAATGGAAACAAACAATAGTATGCAGACAAAGCGAGTATTATCTGATAAAAAAATTAATAATTTGAAAGGCAGGTCAATGAATGTCATTCACTTTGTTGTCATTCATCTATGAATACAAATAAATCCTGTATTTGGTGGAAGCTTTCAAGGTAGCGGAAAAAATACATGCGGTATGTATTCTGCGCTTTACACATTTTAGTGTTACTTTAATGAATGTGCAAGTCTAAACCAGGGTAATTTAGTAAATCTACGTTATAAGTGCCTCCACCAAATGTTACGCTATTATCCGAGAACATACTTCACTGTGAGATTGAAAAAATATCATCATGACTAGTTTACTAGATGGTGTAGATGTGTTCGCTTTCTCTTTTTGCAACTGTCATGTGTTTCTCCATTTTAATTCTCACTTTTCTACTTGCATGATTCGATGGTTCTTAATTTGCATTTTATTAAAATCTGATATTTTTATCTTTTTTGCTGTTAAGAAACACTACGTACCTACACAACCCACTATAAGATCGAGCCACGTAAAAAATTT
Organism: Ignelater luminosus; assembly: GCA_011009095.1. Classification (NCBI taxonomy): domain Eukaryota; kingdom Metazoa; phylum Arthropoda; class Insecta; order Coleoptera; family Elateridae; genus Ignelater; species Ignelater luminosus. Next base: position 208,800 of record VTPC01090640.1, on the reverse strand, counting down.
CACTGGAAATCTGTGTATAAAAACGACCGAACTTGTATAACTAGAAGCGGCGTGCATATATCACAATATCAGCATTATGGTTTCCGAACCGAGAATTTTCGGAACAAAATTGCCAGAAAATCTTTAAAAATGTAATGTCTGGAATGCTGGCACGGGCCGGCTCTTTTACGCATCCCGGCCTGAAGCTCAGGTTCAGGTCGGGCCAGGCCTCATTTTAAAAATTCATCAGGTTTTATGGGGCTACGTCAGGTTCAGCCCTGTCAGGCCGTTCGTGCCTGTCGCGCTTTTCCGGCCTGTCGAGCTTATCTGGCTGGTCGGACTTTTCGGGCGGTTATTTTTGTACTTATTCGAAGCGGACCGGACTGAGATCTTTTTTGTACTAAGTCAGAAGGGCTGTTTTCGTACTGTCTCTTACTGAGTCAGGTGAGCATTATTTTTGTACGGACTGAGGCGGGCATTACTTCTATACTGAACCGAAGCGAAAAAGTCTGTACGGGCCAGGTTTCTTGGTCGGGCCTTTTCGTGGCTCTGCCTAAAGCTCGGGTTTAGGTTGGGCTGAGTTTCAGTTTTTAAAGGCTACGCCGGACCTGTCGAGTCGTTTGGTTTTATGGGATCTCTAGGACCTGTCAGACCTCCCGGCCCTGTCGAGTCGTTCAAACCTGTCGAATCGTTCAGGGGTCTCGAAATTGTCAGGCTTTCCGGCCCTGTCGGACCGTTCAGGCCTCTCGAGTCGTCTCTAATCGTTCGAACCTGTCGGGCCGTTCGGACCTCTTCGGACTATCAAAAAGTTACTAGATTGTTTTCGGGCCGCTTCAAGTTTACTCCCAGTCCGCCCGTGTAGAGCTTTAAAAACAGTTCGAGGCTTGAGCCTTTTTTTGAATTTTTTGCGTTGACGCGATTTGGAATTAAACAATGCCATTTTTATCTGATTCGTGGAGGTAATCATCAATCATATATCGTAAGTTGATGCAAGAGTCATTCCAACAAGAGATATTACCTAGTGATGATTTTAACTGCAATTTTAAATCATGAAATTGAATCACGACTAGAAATTCGTAACCTGAAACACTTTTTCTTGCACTTAATTTGTTGATAGATATGCATTGTTATAATTAAATTGACTGTTAAAAACCCGTTTTTTGCTTGCAATCTTATTCGTAGACAGTAGCGAAATTAAGAACCCCGCTTGAATTTGAGTTTGAGTCGGGCTCTCTAACTGCAGAGGCCCAGAAAGACTCCTCTCATGCTTGGTTAGGGGTTTGAGGGGGAAAAAATCTATCTTGATGAAGCGTGGAGTCTTGGGAATTCCCGCGAATTCTCAGGTCCTCTTCTTGTGTAGATTGTCTCACAAACACAACACAAAACGAAAGAGGGTTGGTGATCTTAATTTGTTTAATAACTGAACGGTTGTGAATTCAACAAAAACAGCAACTAATTTAACAAAATATGCCGCAGCGAGCCTGACTGACACACACAGAACAGTTTCTCCATAATTCTCTAACATTGTTATCGAAACCATAAAAACCTGAAAATAGAGTAGTCAGATAAAAACTTACAAAATTTTAAGTACCACTGTCTTATTTAAAATTTTACAGTTTGTAAGCGTCTACTCGATTAATGTATCCTAGTTCCTTATAACCTCCATGGTGCAAGATTCTGAACTGAGGAGTTGGAAAGTGTCAAGTTAGAAAGTATCTGCGTTTATTACGGAACATAAGTGTGACAAGTAGAAATAATTCTGCACTATCAGCTTTAACAATTTCAATTCTTTTGTGAAAAGTAATTTTATATTAACAACTTTGATTTGGTTGAGAGTGTTGAGGGTTAGCTAGTTTGGTACGGCTCTCGCTACTTTTAAAAATGTTGTCTAGGTCATTAGAATCGATGATCATAGAAGCACGAAACGATTAATTGGTTGAACTAGAGCATACCAAGGCTAATGCTTATTGATAAAACTGGCCTTCAATGATTCTCTGATCATGTCTAGACAGAAAGACGTTGAATAGATAATAAACAACCTTGTAATATTGTTAGGGATCTTATTAGTTTAATTTTTCTAGGTTACCTTTCCGTAATGCTGGATTGGCAAAACAAACTTCGAGAATTATGTGTTTTTAAATATATGTGCGCTCTACTGAAGGAAATAAAATTGTTGGCTATACTTAGATAGTGTCATTACGTTCAAGTAATTTTATTACAAAAGCGTATTTATTTATGTTAATAGCTAAAGCTAATTAAGTAAGGTAAAATTACACAATTTTTGTACAATGTAAGTACGAATGTTTTTGAGTTAGGTTGACTTTCAAGAGGACATCGATATGTTATCATTATCATGTTTCTCATTGTTTCGTTTTTATCTTATTGTTAAAAATATAAAAAAAACAATCGGAAGTTTATGATGCAATACAAAATCTTCTTCTTTCTTTCGTTACGTCTTGAAAATATAATTTTAACTGAGATTATAGAAAAGTATCAAAAACTTTAAATTGGGCTTTCAAATTATGTAGCTGCCAAAATTACTATCCAACATCTTGCGTCATCTAATTGCCAAATTTAATGTAAATATAGTTGTTACAAGCCGTGAAAACGGTGATTATATACGACTTGCAAATTGCTGCGGTATTTTAAAGAAAGTGAAGAGCATTTCTCATTTTGCAAAAAGCAAAGTAAATAAAAATTAAATACATTGTTGTTAAAATGAAAGATACTTTAATGCGAAAGATTATCAAAGTTCAAACTTTCATCTTTTTATCATTCAAGCAGACGGAGATTAAATCCAGTTTTAGTTAAAACATTCTAATCTATTATTTTTAGTGTACGAGTTTTAAGTATAACATTTATTTATATATTTTTTAACCTTTTACTCAAAATCTTCAACGAATCTTTTTTCTACATAAATGTATTATCATTAATGATTTTTATTTGCTCACGAGATAAAAGTAAAAGTAAGTTGGCTAATAATATTGGAAGAGAGACATCATCCTACAAGGTTCTTTAATCATAAACATTAGTTACACTAATAAAATTACTTTCAAAAAATTGAGCTCATCTATTAGTAAGTATGTATACTATATGTATGTACAATATGAAGAAAACACATTTCTTGTTATAAAAATAGTTCATTATTTGGGCTTGCCACTGTATTATAGAGACTGTGTGAGTGTGTTCATGTTATTCATTCCAAAAGTTTACAAATAAATCTCAGCTGTTCTAATCTTTTACGAATCTTGCCAAAAAATTTTCAAGATCTCGCAACAGCGTAGATAATTTTAAAAGTTTTGTACGTCAGTACATTTAAACTGTGAATTACATGTATTTATTATTTATATTACAAATATTTTTAATATAAAAATTTGAATATTAGTTTTTTTTTCTAATCGCTCTAAAATATTCTAAATATTTCTCTCTTTTTATTTTTGTTCTTTTAAATTTTCACATGGGAGAAAATAAAAAATTCTTGGTAATTACAAATAAATTCAAATTAATTACAAAAAACTTACTCCGCTTAATTACGACGAAATGAATTTTAATTAGGATTATAAATATTTAAAAGACAAGCTTCTTTAAATATTTCTTAACGAAAACCGAATGCTCATAAAGCTATCGTCCCAAAAATGTGTGCTTAACGGCTATTTTTTGCAGATTTTTAAATATGACAAGTTTCCAAAATTTATAGTTATTTTTTTCAGAATGAAATCAAGGACTTTTTAAAATAGGACAGAGCGATGAAATTAGGACGTCATTTAAAATTTGTTTAAGAAAAATATCCGCTATTTCACTTACTGAAAACTAAACCAAAGTCTAACATATCAGCTGATGATACGAATTACGAATTTTACTTTTGATAAGATTTGTTATCAAAGAACGCACTTGAAATCAGCGCTAGCTGATTCCTTTGGAAGATATTCTAAATGCCTTTTTAATATTTGCCACACGAGGTCTTGATGTGGTTTAAATTTGACTATATTTCTAGCGGTTGTACGTTTTCAGTCACGTTTTCACTTTTCTTTTACATCGTCAGTTTTATTTGACATAAAGGAGAATTGATGATTGGCATTTATGCATTTAAATACAATAAAACGTGGTCGTCATTTATATTAGATTTTATTTTGTAATTGCTCTGCCGTGACGAGTCTAGGTGTAGTAATCACATCATAACTTTAAAAATACAGAGGTGGTGAATAACCGTCACGCAAAAGTGAATATCGGATATTTTGAGAGAAATTGATGAATGCCCGCTACAGATGGTCGATTTCAAATCTCGACCCTACTTTCTTAATTTTTAAATACATTTTGTATTTTGGTAAACTTTTGGTTATAATAACTAAAGTGGAGGGGACATTTTCTAAAAATTACTCCTAACAATCACATATTCACGGTTTACCGTTTTTGCACTGTTTTTAGTTTTCTAATTTTTAGAGGGAAAAGCATGGAAGTTTTATTGCAGGTAATTTAACTGAATGTCTGTTACTATGAAGCAATAAGGATGTTACGGAGTTTCAAAACTGCAAACCGCATCGATTTTTCTTTCGTATTCACCTTTAAAAAAAACAAATCAACGAAACAAAACACAACTGCCTCCAATGAAACCAGTAGTAATTGCTTACGGCTGGATGTGAATGTTTATGTAGTTGTACAATAATTTCGAATAGTACTTTCTATTAGATCAGATCATTCAAACAACTTTTAATCGAGGTTTTAAAATTCATTTCATTCATCTCTTTTGTTTTTCTTTCCATTTGTATCATTGTACGATTCACAATGAAATTTATATTCTCTATACCTAACTGTTTTAGTTTGGCTATGAGCTTCTATAGTTTGAGATTTTTACCTTCAAAAGCAAAAAAAAAGCAAATTGCCCCTCCGCTTGCGTGGCCGCCCACTTATGGTAAGTTTGAATATTGTGCTTGATATCTACATCAATGTATAAAAGCAGAACATTGCATTTACTTGATATTAAATAATATCAAAAACATGCTGTTTTAGTTGGCGGATGAAGATGATGAACTCATATTCATTCAAAAAAGCTATGTAACATGAGTTCCTACAAAATCTCTCTTTCTTGAAGATGCTACGCACGTCTAACCGTTAACTTTCTCTAGAGAGCTATGCACAAGCATTTACTGGACTTCGCCCTCAAATGGGCTAATTGCGATAGCCCACTGTAAAGCATTGCTCTCCATTAATCTTTTAGAAAAAGTTAAACACGGACATTCATCGGACTTCGTCTTCAACCCCTTTGGTAATACCCATAGTGTGCTTCCTTCTCTTTAACCTTTTTAAGTAAGCTGCGCACACAAACTTTAATCGGACACCACCTTTAAATGATCTACTTGCTATACACCACTGTAGGGCTTTGCTCTTCATTAACCTTTTTTGCCCTCGACTTCGCCTTTTATTAATATTTTCTAAAGAGCTGTACAAGAACATTGTTGGGGCTTCGTCTTTTATTAACCTTTTCAAAGGAGGTCCCCATTGGTCTACCTGCGGTGGCTCACGTCCAAGCTCTATTTCTCTCTACACAGATAATTATCAGGTTTCGGGGTCGATCGGGCTGCCTGTGTTGACCAGCAGCCATGCTTCGCCTTCCATTAACCTGGCGTAGCGTGGGTGGGGCAGGGGGCATAGCCCCGGGCGGCTGCGAGGTAGGGGCGGCGGCGGGGGAAAAGCACAACACTATAGAGTACCCGAGCGCAGGCGACAAAGAAGCGCCCCGTGCCGGCCGCCGCCGCCCGCGCCTAGCCGAGCCAGATTGGCAAGAAATTATAGTTCAAGTTAAAAAGGCCAACTATCATTCTATGATATTTGACAGTACCCCGGATATTGCCCACAAAGATCAAACAAGTCAAGTATTACGTTACGTGATGATTGACAATCAGGAAGTACGAATAGTGAAATCTTTTATAGATTTCATCGAAACGAAAAGCAAAACCGCAGAAGGTATTAGTGAGATGATACTACGTAAGCTCGACGCTGATGCGCTCGACATTATGAATTGTAGAGGGCAAGCTTACGATAACGCTGCTACAATGTCTGGAAGACATACAGGAGTGCAGCAACGAATAAAAAGTATCAATTCTAATACGGAATTTGTGCCCTGCTCAAACCATTCACTGAACCTAGTTTGCTTACATGCGGCTTCGGTCGAGGTTAATTCAGTGACCTTCGGCGCATTGGAACGTTGCTATGTCTTTTTTTTCTGTGTCCACACACCGATGGGAGGTTCTACTTGCTGCTACAGGCAAAAGTTTGAAGAGGGTTCGGGACACACGTTGGAGCACAAGAGGCGATGCAGTAAAAGTGATACGAAATCATTACAAAGAAATTTTGACAGCACTAGAAGAGCTAACTGAAACGGAAGAAAACTTGAACACACGATCGGATGCTGGGATATTTTCGATTTTATGTTTCTTGGGCCTCTGGCAATCGGTGCTGCTTGCGATTAATGATACCCAAAATTATTTGCAAACGGAGGAACTTAACATACATCAGTGTGCTCACAAAATAAGCGTTTTACAGGCGGTATTGGAAGAGAAACGACAGCAATTCGTAGATGAGGCTTTAAATTACGCTAAAAGTTTGTGTGAAGAACTTGGCATTTGTATTGAACCTCGAAAACGAATTAGGAGCCAAATTTTTGATGACGGAAGTAGAGATGCTGGACTATCGTACGAAGACGATTTGAGACGAACAATGTTTTCTTCATTAGATTCAATATCTACTGAAATTCGAATAAGGTTTCAACAGCTTCAGAATTTGGCAGAAAAATATGCCTTCCTAAGGCCTGCAATAATATTGGGCGTCGATGACGAATACAACCTCGACCGAGCTCCTCAAGATATTGACAAAGAGAAGTTCAAGCTTGAGCGCGTGCGTCTACGGGCTTTTGCAGGTGCAGCAAACTGTAAAAAAGAACTTCTCGAGTCCGGCCCGCTGGGCTTATTAAAATTTATTTTTGAGTCCAAACTTGAAGGAGGATTACCAAACATTGTTATAATGCTGAGAATATTCCTCACAGTTGCCATTAGTAATGCCAGTTGTGAGAGAAGCTTTTCTAAATTAAAGTTAATTAAAAATTATTTAAGAGCTACTATGTCCACGTTGAGACTAACAAATCTAGCTATCTTGGCAATCGAACAAGAGGTACATATAGACTTTGACTGTTGCATTAGAGAGTTTGCATTGAAAAAAACACGCAGAATAAATTTTTAATTTGATAAAGATGCTTTATTTTGAATGACTTAGATTTTTACTAACTTTCTTACTTAATCGTGAAAATAGAGAGGGGCGGCAAATTTTGGGTTCGCCGCGGGCAGCGAAAACTAACGCTACGCCTCTGCTCCAGAGAGGTATATACAAACATTTATCCGGTTTCGTTCTTTATTAACCTTTCAAAAGAAGCTGGGCCCACATACTAACTAATTGAGATTCGATCTCCATCGGGCCCCTGCGGAGAGATCAAGTAGTGTCTTCTATTAATCTTCTTGAGGGAGCTATACCTATACACAGGCATGTATCAGGTTTTGTTGTCAGTCGGGCCACCTGCAGTAACTAACTGCCGTGCTTCGCCCTCCATTAACTTTTTTCAGCAATGTATACAATAAACATTGATCCGGCTTTGCTCTTTATTACCCTTCTCAAAGGAGCTATGCACACAAACTATTTGAGCCTCGGTCTCCGCCAGACTACTTGGAGGGACTCGTGCTGTTCTTTTCTATCTTTGCTCGTTCCTGAGATATGTCACTTTTAAAAAAATAGATAATTTCGTTTTTAGCAAATATCTAGCAAGCCATGAACTTTTTTGAAAGAAAACAAAAGCAAAAGTAAATTGATCTCCAAAATAGCCAAATCTTTTCTAATTTAACCGACTTTGCATCTCTTACAATTTCCGAGATCCCAATAGTGAGCATCGAAATGTGGACACACTGTATATGCTATTAGGTAGTGTGGAAACTTTTCGAGCAATTTTATGTTATAAATGTTACCGGTTTTATTCATGCTAGTAAGAATATTAAGCTGCCAAGTTTGTGAGCATCTTATAAGGTGAGTAAATTGAGGTTAACACCTATTGGTTGCTGCTGCAGTAAAAATATGTTATTTTGTTTAATTTCTGTCACTAATGTTATAGACGTTGAAATAATTGACGTTTGACATGGCAATCTATGTTTTATATTGTGAGCAGCTTCATCAACTGAAAAAAACTGTGATCAAGCTGCAATACCGAAATAAACCAGTGTGCTGAAAGATAAAATAAAACTACTTTGCACCATGGACGTATGATTATAAGATAAATTATGATTGGAAATAGGTGATTCAAATTAAATTTTCGCGCGCTTTAATACTTACCTACCTGTTAATGCTTGTGTGAATTCAATTCTAAATAGAGGGTTTAAGGCTTAGCCTTTTCGAAATATTTACTTATTTAAATGCAACCCGAGCACCTGAAGCAATCTTAAAAGACGGGAATGTAATTTTATGTTGATTAAAAAAAATTAGAAGTACGTTTAGCATTAGGCAGATTGGGTTAAAAGCTGTTGTTAACCTGAAATGCCCATATGCTCATATTATGCGCTTTTTTTGTAAGTACGACGATGGCGCTATCTTCTTGGAAATGGCAAGTGCAAGTACAAAAATGGGAAAAAGCCGCCTTTGTCATGAAAAAAGTGAACATAAAACAAAACTAAATAGACAAATGGTTATTTCTATTGAAAATACCGCCTCACTTCGATCGCTACTTTACACGACAAACGAAGTGCTGCATGCTCATCCGTTTTAAATGTTTTTAACAAACTCAGATTTCATGATTCAAGTTGTCTCGAACATTTGATCATTACGGAACCTATATAATTAATGAATTAATGAAAAACTCTACGCTGTAAATCTCATCTTCTCAGAAAAAATTGCCAAAGAACGAATAGTAACCTTTACATACAATTAAATTTCAAAGTGAAATGTATTGCTACTAACAGTAGCAACTGGCGATTTTTTATTATGCGAAGGTAATATTAAAATAACTTAAAGAAATCACAGTGTTCTTCTTTCTACCAAGGTAAATTTATTCTCTCATTGTAGATATTTCTCTTGAAGGAAGTACTAGAGTTGGGAAGAACACCTTTCGTTTACAAATGTTTTAATTGGCATACTGCAATTTAATTACAAATTTGTGTATTTTAAGGAACTACTCTTTATATATATGTAAATTGTTTTTGCTTATGTAACAGTGATGTATTACAATAATTGTGCTTTAAAGCATGCTCACATGAATGAATGTCTTGGGTGCTTATGAAAAATGAAACTGATAAATTTAGTTGAAACAATTTGACCCTTGATAATTTGCCTATGAAAGAATCAAATTTTATTGAAATTTTTTTAGATTTAATATTTACTATAGAGAGCTTTTTTTGTAAGTACGACAATGGCGCTATCTTCTTGGAAATGGCAAGTGCAAGTACAAAAATTGATTGAGGAAATAAATTCTTTTCCCTTTTATATCATCTCCTTCTTAAACATGGTTATAACAATTTAAACACTTGACTTTTTCAAGAAGGAAATGCAATAAAAAAATAAAAAAATAAACATTTGAACGAGTTAATAACAATCCTCCGGGAAATAGAATTGTTTCTCTTTGAAATTCACCACAACGATCCTATAATGACAATCTACCCAGTACGTGACATCCAAACCGTAATAATGTCATTGATGATCCCATTTTTTTCCAATAAAAGTCTTTTATGAGCAAGCATGCACTCGACATCGAGATATCTGTCTTGCGAAAAAAAAGGAATTTGAAAACATAAGCAAAAGAATCTCAAAACAAACGAAGCTATTAAATGCACTAATTCCAATTAAATTGACAAATTTAAAATGAAAACATAACAATCTAAGTTAACTATCAATGACTAACAGCCTTTTATCAATAACAAAAACAAAAGAAAAAGTGATAATCATAATACATAATAAAAATTGCTAATTTTAAATATGGCAGTTTTGCTACTTTTCAAATTGAATTTTTATTTTTTAATTTGCAAAATAATATAAATTACCGTTAATACTGTTTTAACAACTATTTTTAATCTAACTAGGCATAGGCAGCAATTAAATAATAGGATGCAGTGAATTCCACCACGGTTTTATTATTAAAGACCATCTGCTTTATGTGTTGATCATTAAACCCATTTATCCTTCCGTCCTGTTATTAAATAAATTCTCAACTTAACATAACAAATAGCGCACACATGTGGTTTTGCAGCACTTTTAAACAATTTAAATACGTATTTAGCTATTTAAATTACTGTGTTATGTTTAAATAAAGTTGTTTGTGTATATTAATTCGTGACATCAGACAGACAATCCAGATGAAGATATTTGTGTTGTCAAAAATTAAAATTAATAGCGTATAAATTCTTTAAGTAATAATATCAAGTTTTCGGTTTTTATTTCGTTAATTTATCAACCAAATATATTATTTTGCAGAGTATGTATCTCTCAATTAAGTAATGACAGAAATTTATTACATTTATAATCGCAATTATTATAAATAAATAATAATGAAATGAAAGAACTTTTGTACGATTGTGATTCTATTCAACGAATTCTATCATAATTTGTAGATAATTTTGACCTTTACCTTGAACGTTGACTACATTTTTAAAGGATTCTGTTTAGATAATTATTTCAACAATAACGTTATAATAACTTTATAATTTGAGAAATTAATTATTTCTTCTAATTGCATTCTAACATTTGACCGTACGTGTAAAATGAAAACGAACGAGTACGTCGTTAATTACTGTACGCAATTATTAATTTGAAACGATTAGGTAAAACTCGAGGACGAATCTATTTACGAATACGTCGAAAAGATCTTTATTGCCAAATAAAATAAAACAATTGTCTCGTGAGTAATTTATGTTTGAATGTATGCAATGATCTTTTTAGAAAAAAATGAAACCGCAAATTGCATTCTTTTAATAATCGCTTAACCACACCTTATTTGTAAACTGTTAATAATAATAATACTGTTACTACACATACCATGTTAAACAGTAATACATAAATAGTAATATTTTTCCTTCATAAAATGCTTTATTTAATTTATCGTGTTTGTCTTCCTGTAACAATTGAATTAAAAAACATTGAATATGTAATAACGATTTATAATAACGTATAACTTTTAAAAGGACGCAAAGAGCGTATGGTACGTGCGCAACTCTTAACCTTTCCACGTTTCTTTTCTTCTTTTGTTGTTACCGGTCGTTGCGAACCATTTAGGAAATCATTTTCTCGTTTCCGTAAAACAGCATGGGAATTTTTATTATTATAACATAACTGTTTTGAATAAAACATTAACCTCACAATAGAAATCGTCGGCCACAATATGCTGTAGAGTCTGTTGGCCTCGCTAAATAATGCTTTTATTATAACGATTAGTAAAATTTAAAATCAACTTTTAGTGGTGTTATATTTACTATATTTTGTGTTTTTGTATGATGTGGAAGTTTTAATTGACTGAAAACGAGAAGAAAATTGATATAGAATGGTTAGATTATAGAAGAGTTTCCTTTCACTTCATTTAATGCACAGCATTCCAAACATATTTAAGGTTAACTTACTCGAATTTTCTCCAGTGAAGGTTTTTAATGGAGTTCTGTTAGTAATTTTTAAAACCATCCCTAATTCATCAAATCATAATACGGAAATAAAAAGTTGCTAACGTATAATGTTGTATCTTTTCTAAATATGTTTGCTTTGCTGCTATAATCTGGCTCGAAGGACCAGGACAACTGCTACTTTTATTGATTTTGGTTTAGTAACTATTTCATGTCTTTTTTTACATAGTGTCACTTGTGCAATAATAATGTAACCTAACACTGCACTGTACATTTTTTGAAGGTCCTCTAATATGTATACAAAACTGTAGAACTCTCTCTTACGCATGGGAGTGAAAAAGACATTTTTAAAGATTTTTATTTTTTGTTCTGTATAAAACTTAAACCTCCCACGCACTTATTACTGAGGAAGCATAAGGATTTTGACTGGAAGATCTAAAAAATCTGTAGATCAGTAAGAGTCGAAAAGAACCTACAGGTTGCCAAGATCTTAGGGTTCTGTAGACTGCTTGTGGGTTCGAAAGAGTCTGAAAGCCTGCAAAGACATACATGAGCATCGGTGGACGTCCAAAAACCTAGAGGTTCACAAAAATTCAGGACCCTAAACTTGGATACTCACAAAAACTATTTATAGGGAGCCCACAGAAAAACGTGTTATTCTGCAAAAAAAACATTAAAACCCACAAGGATTAAGAACCACACAGAAAGATACACATTTAATAGCAGTGACATCTTGTTGAAATTTATCCCTTTGGATGCAAAACAAATTATTTTAGCTATCTAGGAATCGCGAATTTTGATAAATCTTCGACAAAGGATTTATAATGAAGCAAGAAAATACTTGTCTATACATTCATTCTTTCGAGCAAGTATTATTGACTTGAGTGTATTACCTCTTCATGGATTTTCAAGATCCACACAGAATATTCTTCACTTTTACCAGCTAGATAGTATAAAGCAAAGTTGTAATCCTTGGACCGCTTCGGTCAGTCAGAAGGTTTTCCCAGCATCGGGTGCAAACGGATGAGAAATGAATAACGTTCTACTGAAAGTTTGGGAGGTCATGAGAAGATGGATCAACGGCCTTTTGAAACCATCAGTCTTCTTCTAAAAGATTTCTGATAAATCTAAGAGTTAGAAGCTCTGAATTGGAAGTAAAAATATTAGATCACTTTTACACAAAAAAAGCTCAGTCTCCACGGAGGGCCTTATTGCGTCGGATCTCGAAACCAGGATAGATCGTCACTGAGCTAAACAGAGACATATACTGCTTTTACAATTTCTGGTTTTTTTTTTAAATTTGGGCATAATATAATATTGTTTCACAAAGCTTATCAAAATTTTAGTGAACTATAATTTTTATTTTATTTATATTGCCCCAAACAGGCATTAGCTTAATTACATGGAACATACATGTAGGAGACATAAGTTGAAAATTTTTTTACGCTGAGACTTAGGATCGAACCCAGAGAACGAGAACTTAATGCTGTGCGCCACAACTGCAAAACGATTAATTTTTTTTGGACACAATAATGTAAGAAGGCTGTGTGAAGGCGAAAACTGTAAATGCATTATGTATGTATGTATGTACGTTTGCATTTTACATGCAACCTTTCTTAAGAAGCTAAACAGGCATTTGTTTTCGTGGTGAATCTGATTTGACTCTGTTAATCTGTAGGCTAGCTTTTAACGATACGTCACTTATTAAGAAGTCGTAGTCATTAGACTTTCAAAGCTTCTGTTTCAATATGCGTTAACGGTATGAAATAACTGTTTGATTGTTCATTGATATTCCCAAGAAATAATCAATATCTAGAAAAAAATGAATTTGTTCTGTACTTGTTGTAGCTACACACTGGAGAAGAACCCTTTAAATCCTAATGCCTTTTAGTTCTGCAACTTCACTCTTTAGCCTTGAGTGACTGATTTCAAACCATACGCTGAACTAAATTAAATTATTAGATCGGATTTTCAAAATAATGGTATCCTTGGCAAACATACATTCCCAATAAATTGTAGACGAAATAGAACAGAGCAGAGAAGACTGCATATCCCAATTCGTGAATCAGCGGCAGAAAGATTGAGAAATGCTGATCAAGCTTTATTTATCAAGTTTTCAATTTATCATAGTAATACATATTGTCAAAAGTCAGTGAGTTTGATACCAAAAATGACTTTTTCTAAAATCACTTTCTATTTCTGTTACTTACAAATTGAGTTTTTTGTGTGACAGATTTTGCTAAAACTCTATTTCTTGATAAATAGTTTAATTGCCCTTTACGTAACCAAATATACTTATTTATATTATGCTTGCGTTCGTACGTATGCCTCGTCTTTACCGCTTTAATACATTCTTTAAGCTGTACGTAGGTATCTACCATCTTTTTGTTAGAACTGCACTTGTAGTCGTAGTCTCGTGTGATAGTCTTTGTTCCGTTGTTTTTGAATAAACATCTTAACAGTCAAGTTTTAGTTTTAATAAACAATTTAACATCAATTGTTTTGTTGAAAATTTGGGCTGTTACTAGACTCGATAAGTCTGCCGACGCTTGACCAACAACCCGACAGATTCATTAAAATACAAAGCATTGGATTTATAAGTGAACCTTCTAGCGTACTCGAGACATTTTCTCTTGTGAAGAAATTTCAAGATTTAGATAAATATTGTATTAGAAATCTTTTTGTATTTATCTTGCTCATATAGATTAGTGTTATTATAAATATTCTAATGTAAACGTTTTACCTACGATACACTGTGTCACTGTCTAGAAATATTTTTGAAACACTGCGGGTCTACCTTATTTGTTATATTCGAGTTAGTTAAACTCGAGTCTTATTTTATGTTCTACTGAATTTTGAATCTTTTTGGCAAACCTATTTATGAGTCAAGACTTTATTTATTTATTTAATACAATGTTGTTAATATTACTCAAAGCAATTTGACAGAAATAGAAAACCGAATTTTTCTTTGGTGCTAAATAAATTGAACGTAAAAACTTGATTTTATTTTTTATTCTCTTGATTTACAAAAATCGTTTCACTCTTGAACAGAAAAAAAATATTTTTGATGGCTGAATAATTCATACCAAAATTAAATTATATGATTCACACATCTAAAACACTTTCAATATCCTATTTTTAAAATGAACTTTTAGTTAGCTACTATAACAAATCGTTGTTTTCCAGAGTTGCTTCTAATTCAAAACATCTTTCTATACTAGTGTTGTTATTTTGGGAACTACATTATTTATAAATTATATAATAAAATATTCAACGAGCGCAGCTACTCCGAAAAAGATTGTACGAATTAGTGTCTGTGCTGGCAAAATTGCCGCCACCGTTGGGGAAGGCCTCTGGCGTATTGTAAAATAACGCGCTATCAAATAAAAATCATCTCGAGAGGGTCTTACGTACGCACCCTCTATCGCATTTGCCGATACGTGCACGCTTAATAGCCCTTTAGTGGTGATTTCTTATTTGATTGCCGTGTACAGGGTGGCCTTTTTTGTGGCGTGCTTGTGTTTTCTTGTTATAGCGATCGATTTGCTGTAAAAGGTGAAACTAGAAATTGAAGACTTTCTCAGATTTTGTTTCAAAGTTAATCTTTCATCTTTTCCTATACTCGTGATAGTATTTCTTTGTTGTAAATTAAATTATATTTGGATTTAGAAGTACTTTATTGATAGATGGATTAATATAATTTATGTACTTGCTAATATTGAAGAATAATTTTATGAATGCATTAAACGGTTTAAATAATTGTTTAAGTCAATTGTCAAAAACGCATCTTTGAATAACCAGTACGTAGTATATTAATTTGCAATTATGATAGTACAGTACCCAAGATCGATTCTTATGGAACATCTATATTACACTCATACATTCATCTCTTTTGTCAGCAACTCTCTTTCTTTCGAGTTTTTGGGAAGTAGCTGCAGAGTAATTGAGGTTTGTAATTAACGAGATTTTGACTTTAACAAATAAACAATTAGTATTTACTAACGTCGACAAATTATCGTTAACCGAGGGTATGTGCTGTAAGATATAACGTACTTCTGGAAGGAAAGATAAAAGATAATCAAATATTTGCTTCCAGTTCAAGATGTCTGGTAATATAAAGAGAAAACGCTATCAGTAGTATTTTTGTACTACAGCAGATTTTTCTAGTTTACCCAAACTTAACCAGTTCCAACTCTGTCATTAATATGTATGTACAAATGATGATTACAAAGCTATGTCTTCTCAAACTACGTGAGGTTAAATCAAAGAAGTCGGGTCAAGTTCAATTGGCTTAGAATAATAAGCTGGGTTAGGTTAAATGTGGTCAAGATTATGTTGAATTACGTTAGATTAGCTGTAACAAAGCTTTTCACATCTATTCGTTATGTTCATACGCGGAAATGGGCGGATGCTTTTGGGTTTCTGCACCGCTTTTAATGGAGTTGCATTTTGGTGCTAAAACTGGCACTAACTGATTTCTTCTCAAACTAAATTCTGTTAATTATAAGGCTCCATGGTACCTGTAAAATTAAGATTTTGGGCTAAGTCAGTTACTAATAGTATTCAAATGGCAGAAACTTGAATTAAAATAGATATATCAAATGGTGTTAAGTAAGGTAAAGGTTATTAAATAATAAGTAAATTTAATTAAATTCACCACAATTATTACTTCAATTTTGTGATAGATCACCTACCATACACAATACATCATTTTATTCTTAATATTTTTATTCTATCTTAACGCATATATACTTTTACATTTTAAAAGTAGTTGATGCTACAAAAGATTTAATTTTCACTTTAATACTTTCTATTAAATCTTTGCTTTAATAAACTTGAAACAAGATAATTGAAAAATGAGCACGTTGTAGCATGGCAACGTTATTATAGATACAGTCGCACACAATCTATACTATACAATTAATTTTTTTGTTTGCATTTATTCTTTAATGCTTGAGTTTTGCATGTAGTTTGATTTTTTCTTTTTTTTCATTTGCAATGACAGGTCACGTAGAGCATCTCAAGATGTCGAGCGGATAACCAGAAGTGCAGAAAATATACCTTGGGCAAGGTAAGTACAGCAGCACTTTTTTTCTTGTTTCGCTAAGTCTTTGCGCTATGCCACACTTTTGCTTCTTTTTAAATCTCATTCAGCGCTTGGTTTTTTTGCTGTTCCTTATTAACATGACTGGAATGAGATTTCTCTTTCCGCTGTTCGGTAGATAATGTTCTAGTTTAACTTGTTGACCTTTTATAGTAGCACATCAGCAGCTCATCCTGCCTGATTTATAATGAATTAAATTTTGAAGATGGTGTGGTATTTGAAATTAAAAATATTTGTTTTTTCTTTATATAACAAGGTTAAATGAATTTCATAACTGGTAGTTTATTTTAATAAATGCAAACATTAAGATTTATTGATTTTTTTGTTATAGGAGTAAAAGCAGAAGCGTGGACCACGGTGTATCAGCTGCTTTCGACCTCGAGGCCTTGCGGATCAAGGAAAAGGTGGACAGTCGCCTCGACAGAGGTGAGTTATTATATTATTAAAAGCAGTTTACGCTTTCTTATCTATTTATCAAAACGAGGGAAGACCTTTTCGTTAACCCCCTTGTCGACCCTGATAATACTCCAGTAAGTGTAATGAGGGCAACAAAATGATCTGTTTGTTCTCGTTTATGTGCAATTAATCAAAGTATATACTTGCAAAATGAATTATTTGTGGCTATACCTTTTTTATTTAAATCCGCATTAATTTTACATTGTTTTGTATATTTTTATATGAATTTTTTATCCTCTTAGCCATTCCTATCAGGGATTTTAATGTTATATATCAAGTAATAACGAACGTATCATGGTCATTAATGATTTGTATGACAAAATTCTTTCTGTAAATAAGTAAAAATAAATGTATTGAGAAAAGCTAATGGTTATCGATACTGACCGATATGATTTCCATTTTAAAAAGGTGTATTTAGGTTAATTTAACAGAAACACTTAATTTAATTGAATTCTAGTAATTTCTGCCAATTAAAAGTAACATTAATAGATATCAAGTAAACTTATTTAGGGCTTGTTATTCCCATTAAAAGCAAAAATAATTTAAATCGAGTAT
This sequence comes from Ignelater luminosus, assembly GCA_011009095.1. Classification (NCBI taxonomy): domain Eukaryota; kingdom Metazoa; phylum Arthropoda; class Insecta; order Coleoptera; family Elateridae; genus Ignelater; species Ignelater luminosus. The sequence goes on along the minus strand of VTPC01090640.1, from coordinate 191,076 downwards.
GCGCTGTTTGCTTATTTTTTGTTTTTTAAATGTACAATTGTTTTTTCGCAACAATATCTCCTTTATTCTTGTTTGTTTTCATATCACATTTTGTTTTTATTTTGTGTTATTTTTATAACGTACATCTGTAAAATTGCGTAATACTTCAATTTAATTAAATTCGATTGATAGTTGCAAAACTGTCAATTGTACTAAATCATACCTTTCAGATTGAATGCATCGTATTTTTACACAATTTAACATCATGCTCAGTGTGTAATAAAGCGTTAAAATAAGCAAGATGTTGCAACGCATGGAAAAATTTAAAATCATCACCACAAATTTGTAATGCTGCTTAGGTGCGTTGCAATATAAACTTTCCTTTCAATGAGTTAATGCAATTTGTTAAGAAGAAATTGTCTTAAATGTAGAATACACCACGTTATAATAATCATTATACTACTACAGTAGCAAAAGACACTTCCCTTACGTTTTTGCATAGCACAAAATCCGTATTGGGCAAATTTTAGTCGGACTAACGAATTGTCACGTTTAATTTACTTGTAAATCGTTCGTGACGATTAACAACTGATGTTTTAATACAACACTGCGTGATAAGTTTTGTATCTTGTACATCTTATCTCTTTAAGATCTAAATTGATAATTAAAAACTCTTAGTCTACTCCAAAATGTTTAAATATGTGAGAATTGTATAACGTATATCTAGACAGATCTGTTTCGACTTCTTTTGGTCTCATCACCTCTTTAAGAATTTTTTATGTTAAGCCAAGATGGAAAGTAAAGTAGATGTTGCTAGGGTTCAAATCCAACTCGATGCTCGTGAAAACAAGACTTTTATAGACCAAAATGCTCTAGTGAAGCAAATTCTACGATCCAAGTTTTTTTTTAGTTTATCTTGTATATGTTTTAAGTTGTTTTATCATGATTTTAGATACTTGCAAGCTAATATTCCCAACGTCGACTTTTCTGTCTTATAATATCGATCTATCCATACTAAGACCACCTATCCGGTGCATTCTAATTTCTTAGGCCTAGTGTAAAACTCATCTTCCAAAAAAATGAATAATTGAATGAAGTCTTCTTTTGATGTTTGTAAGTTTGTATTACAATTACAACTGCTATTTAAAGATAAATATCTCAGAATCTATAATAGTCCAACTTGTCAGATTTTGTAGCTAACCCTAACAAGATATATAAATATTATCCAGTGTTGTAATGTATCTAGATACTTTTCATTTTTTGTGTGTCTGATAGAAGTATCTAGATATACATCAATTACAATTTTATTTTGTAATTTCATGGAATAGAAATCTAAAATGAGCAGCATTCTGTCAAATCTAGGCAGCAGAGAGCAGAACTGTAAATACGATTGTGATAAGCATAGAACAGTAAAATCAAATAAATCTTATGCTGGAATTTGTAAATAAGTTTTTTCCCTTATAGGTATAACGTTCACAACCACAATAATGTATCTTAGTGAGTATCTAGATATATTTTTTTCATTGTATTTATATCTAGTTACTCAACAAAGAAAGTATCTGTATCTGTATCTAGATACAAATTCCACTCAGTATCTGTATCTGTAACTAGATATTTAAAAAAATGTATCTGTTATAACACTGATATTATCTTTCAAAGCCATGTAACATACTACTAGACACCTTGTACGTTTGCTATGTTACATCTACAAGCTATTTAACTAGACACTTTGAAAACTATTCTAAAGATGTGTTGTCATACCTATTTGATGAACTGCTTCAGTATCAATTCAGGGGCAGTAATTTCTGCATAATTCTTGTTCCTACTTGTATTAAGTCTTTCAGTCTAGTCTAGTATAGAAATCTCATTTCAATATTCAGGGTTTTGTAAAATTCCAACATTGTTTCTATTGTTTATTTTCCTCAATAGATTGACTTGTTCTATGTTGATTAGTATGTCTTCTCTATTTCATATTTTTAGATAGTAGGATCTCTGTATGCTTTGGTCAAAAAATGTATGACATTAATGATTTACTTGTAATGTAAAATTGATCAATCAATTGGTTCAGTGGCAGACCAAAGACCTTTGACCATAAGAAAGTAATTTGGTGTATTGAGTAACTGAAAGTATAAATCAGGCATATTTGTTACAAGATTTCAGCTATACATCTGGACCTGTTTGCGAATTCATACATTTATAAAACTCTAAAAGAGGACACACTATAAACAGTGTATTCTTAACACAGTTATTTGTGATAATTTTGATATTTTAAATTGTAACGCCTCTAGCTTAAGCAAACAATTTACTTGTTGCAACATAAGTTTCCTATTAGTATTTATAGTTCAGTGTTTCCTCATGTACAGTAAAATAAAAGGTCAAGTAACTTTTCTATAATGAAAAATGATTTCTATAGAGAAATTCAGTTTAACAGTCATTATTATGACTCTAAGTATTGCTATATGATAAATATACATATATTGCTGTGAATTTTGGCGAAGAGGACGAAATTAGTAAACATAACATTTTTGGTGAATGGTAAGAAATTGTGTGTAAAGATTCACCTTAGTTTTAATAGCATATTTTTGCAAATTATAATTACTTAATACATAGAGTGCCAGGGTACTTTAGAGAAAATGCCCCACTGAGTCAAACCATTTTTTTTTTAGTCATACAGGCCATCTGAATCAATTTCTATGCATAAATTTTCCTGTAATAGTTAAGTAGGCAACTTATTCAGTTTTGAATACAACATTACCAATAAATCATTTTAATTTTTAAATGAAATTGTAATAATAGAATCAGATGATACTCTTTCAATTGAAAACATAAACATGTAATGAATTATTCAATTTTAAAAATGAATTGTTGTTAGATAGGTGAATGAATGAAACCTATGAAGTGATTGATGAATTAATAAACGTAGTATGGTAATAAAGGAAAAATAAATTTAATCAAGTTTAACAATATAAAGGGACGTAATCTGGTTAAGGAAGACTTCAAAATGGATTTTTAGTCTTTATGTTATGTAAGAGTGTTACCTACATAAATTGTGTAATATAATAATGTTTAATTCTTTATAGTAAGTGTAAAAGTGTATGAGTATAAAAGAAAATTAGGAACTCAGTTAATATTCAAAGAGGACCATTATTTGAAGTAACAAAAATGTCAATAGTCAAGTTCATTTTATAAATATTGGTTAAAATACTTAAAATTGTTAAAATGGTTTTTGTTTTCATCTGAGGTATCATTTTCAAAGTTTAATACAAAGAAATCTTTCAGATCTAGCTTTTCAACTTCAGTAAGGTGTACATACAAATTAGCATTTGACTCTCCTATAAAAGGCAGAAGTTTTAGAAATATGTAATGTCAGTTTTTAGCAGACTTTAAAAAAGTTAATAATACTGAGTAGTATGAATGTATTACACACTTATAAACACATGTGAAAGCTACTTAAAAGATGCATCATATAATAATCTTTTCCAACAAGCAGTACTAATCGTAAGCTAAATTGAGGAAGAAAGGAAACAGTACCCCACTGCATATGAAGGTGTAGTATGGGTAGTAAGCTTTGTTGTGTTCTATGTTTGATCAATATTTGAGTGTTTGATAAGCAATTACTGATTATACTCGAAAACAATTAACAATTAACATAAATGTTATAGTTTTACAAATTTTATCAAATTAAAAAAGCATTTCCAATTGCAACCTATTTACATAATCTTCAAATTTTGTTTATTAATTCTTTCTGTAGTTACGTCTTGTGTGGAAAATTTAGTTTAATTTATAATATGTATAATAATAGTCATTATTAGGTAGGTATATCATGTTAGCTTCTAACAAAATTGAATTTGCCATAATATGGTATCTACCAAGGGATAAACATATTTTAAAGACAAAGTTATTTCATGCTTGACGGCAAATTCCCAAAGTGCTACTATTGTAGTTTCTTTTACGTTTTCATGTGTAAATATTAAATTACACATGGGAAAGATTCTTTTAAATATTCGGTAAAATTTGTTTGCGTTTCATTTTTATTATCGTAGATATTTTCAAATTTTTAAAACGCTGTCCCCAGCGGATTATGCAACCAATCGTACGTGGAATAGCCGTGCAATTACACTACGTTCTCGTTGGCATAAATTATTTGCGAATGCGCCACATCATAATAACAAGTTGCGGAAGAAAGCAAGGTTATGTTTTCATTGACACTTGTTACGTTGAAAGTGAAAAAATGTTAGCTTTTCCCTATTGTTTGATAGATAATGTTAAAAAATGAATTTTATTGATGATTATTATGAATCATCTAACGCGTTTATCGACAGAAATAGTTTGGAAGACGACTATGTCGTTGTATACCATGCAAATTGTGCAGGTTCGTCCACCCACTTTTTTTATATCTTAATAACCGGTTTCCTTATTGAAAAGTTTTGTAACTTTACTCATTATCGAAATGCTATTCGTTTTAAGCATTTTTTAGAAAAGTTTTTCTCATGTGTGCAATTGATAATGTTTTGGTATTTTACAGATACTGATGGCTCTAACACTAGTCTTTCAGAAAAGAAAAAAGCTGGACCACCTGAAAACACAACTATTTACACAGTAAGTGGTTTATATTTACCTAATATTTTTATGCATGTGAAACGTGAATAGCTTCTCATTAGTAGGTCACTACAGATATAAATCATAAAAGTAGAAATTCTTAATATAAGTGTTGTTTAATTTTCTGATTCTTAACTAATGTAAGTTTTGAGAATCTATTTTACTATTATGACTGGTTAATGTCATGTGTTCGATACAAATGGTCAAAAGTTGCTGTTATTACTACCATAATATTCATATCTGAACTGTTAATTGAACAAATCTTGTAGGATTAAATTACTTGTATTAAAAACTATTTACTTCTGAAATTTTCTAATTGTTGTGAATGGAAGCACTTAAAAAATTTATTGTATACTAACAACTTCTGTATTTAACTGTGATAGTAGTAATAATAATATTTTACGAATATAATTAAATTATAACATTTACCAGTATTTCAAGATATATCGAACCAAGCAATTATTTAATTAGTACATTGATAATTTCATAATTAAATATTATGTAGGTACTGTTTTGTACCAATAAATCAAGGTCTTACATTTCCCACGAGTGACACGTATCTAAAACTAAACGAATGGTTAATATTTAATAATATAAACATTACTTAATCCTTCCTCTTGTATCGCTCTAAACAATATCGAGGTTATAAGCATTGCTTGAAGTATTATTTTTTTTATAGGTTCAAGATAGAGATACTTTAACGTCAGTAGCTGCTAGGTTTGACACTACACCTTCAGAATTAACCAAACTTAATAGATTAGCAACTTCTGTAATATTTCCACGTCAACAATTGTATGTTCCTATTCGTGCTCAACCAGTAAGCGATGAAAAGGAAATTACAACACAAGAAGATCCACACGATGACCTACCACAAGAAGAAAAAGGTAAAATTTAAACCTAAAATTCTCTTAATTGTAATAAATTTTATATGTCCTTTGTTTCGTAGAATTATTAGATAATTTACGGCCTGTGAGCCCTAAACCTGGTCATGCAGAACGTGTTCGAACTCCATCGTATAACCAAGGCTCCATTCCAGAACAAGATGAAGAACCATCAAGTTACACCGAACGATTTCTTAGGATCAATGTTCGTCATATCACAGATGGACAGGGTGTGGTGTCAGGTGTTTTATTGGTTACGCCAAATGCCGTTATGTTTGACCCAAATGTTTCTGATCCTCTTGTTATTGAACATGGGCCAGAAGCATACGGAGTTATTGCACCTATGGAATTTGTTGTTAATGTAGCAATTTATCATGACATTGCACATATGAGAGTTGGACATGTTGAGGGAAGTAGTGGTGAAAAGCCTGAAATTTACTATGCTAAACCGCCTAAACATCCAGATGATCACGAATCTGATTCACTTATGGTGAAAGACGAAACTTTTCCAGAACTTGGTAGGTAGAATAATCTCCCACTACTTACTTGCATTTCTCCTTCCACTTATTTCTATGCATAATCAAATTATCTTGCCCCTGTTAATGTATTGCAGTTTTTATTTTTCATTGTCTGTAATTTGTTTCTTTACAATGCATTGGCTTAGTTTATCAAAATGTTGTTGTTTTACAGTAGCCGGAGATGATGCGGAATCGGTATGTTCAAGTACAGAAAGGGAAGGAGATGCGTTTCCTAAAGCATTTGAAAGGGACTTAGTTACTCCTACAAATTTAGATGGTTCTGAGCAGGCTCAACCTTCTCTTGAAGAGAGACGAAAGTCATTATTAGATCATCATTGGGCAATTCCATCAAGAGATAGGCAGTAAGTTATTTTAATATACTTTTGCATCTTCGTTTGGTATAATGTGAATGTACTGTAGATCAATGGATGTGGACGAGAGTGGCCCAGCAAGCTCACCGAATCTCTTACAAGAGGAGCAAGTTGAAAGTGAGGACGATAGTTTAGTGAAACAAAGTTGCCATGATTCTGGTATTGATATTCGGGAAACTAGTGTTCCACCAATTCAAACTATATCTACCAAAAAGGTAAAAACATTAAAAAAAAAAACAGCGTAATGTTCACTTCTTCGATTTTACTTAATTTATGTCTTTTTATGTTTTCTAAGACTTCGTTCTGTTGTAATCTCTCTGATTTATTGTTCTTTTTAATTAGTTTTTTCTTTTTGTTTTATTTCTTTTGTGTTTCTTAATTCTTACAGACTTATAGTGATGCAGATATAATATTATCAAAAGATTGGGTACCACCTATTACAATTGCACCCACACAGGTGACCACAACCCATGAGACTGATAGTCCAGCTAGAAAGAAGACCAGTTCGGTGTCCTTTAGTTTGGATTCCAGTACTGAACCCTGTACTCCTCCATTATCTTCTAGCGTTCCAGATGGCAAAGATGCAGAAAGTCGTAAAAACAAGGTTTGTTATAAAAGTACATGTAGTATTTCTGTTAGTTAAAAATGATTATTTTCTTTTTCTTATTTTAATGTAACCCTTTGAGTTATCATTACCCTCTGTTCGTTCATTCCATAGTCTCTCATAATTTATTTTACGAACTTTGCTACCAAACTAAATCTTACAGATGTTGAAACGACTATCGTATCCTTTGGCTTGGATGGAAACCCTTACAGGAGAAAAAGAAGAAGAGAAACCTAGTCAACCAAGTTCGGCCGATAGTCATCATTCTTCTTCAGTGTTCTCGAAAGTTTTCTCTAGGTCAGTTTAAATTTACCATCTTTTCTTATTTTTGCAAAATCATCTAAAATCTTTACTAACATTTCGTCCTTAATTTGCCTAATCAAACTAACATTGCTTACTTGGGGTGCAGCTCCCCAAAGAACCTGGTGGATTTTGGTACCGGTCTATTTCTAAGCAAGACGCCCTCTGAAGAAAGTGGAGGCTCTGGGGGGCCCTACTCAGGTGGCAGTGGAGGTCCCCCTATGACGCCAGCCACGGGTGTAACCGATTCACCTGCAAGCGCTACTGAGAGTTCTAGCTTCTTCCCTTCTAATATAATTAGTTCTGTGGGGGCGTCTGTAGGAGCTGTGGGAGCAACTGTGGGTGCTGTGGGTGGGGCGGTCGGGGCTACCGTGGGTGGGGCCGTTGAAGCAACTGTTGGAGCTGTGGGAGGGGCTGTTGAAGCTACTGTTGGTGCTGTGGGTGCAACTGTAGGTGCTGTGGGGGCTACTGTTGGGGCTGTGGGTTCTACTGTTGGGGCTGTGGGGTATGTTTTTGTTGCTTGTGTTTGTGACATCTGTTCTTGCTTAAAATTATTTCTAATTTATTGTTTATAAGGATATGATTTTAAACAGTGAAAGATTAGTAAATAACCTACTACTAAATGAATTATAATTTTTTAATTTTATATCTGCTTGTTTTGTGCACGTGCACGTTAACTATGTTTTAATAATTTGTTGCAAAATTCAGGTTACTGAAGGGTTATTTACTGTTATTTTACTGTGCTTGAATTTAGTTGGGTGTTTTTTATGTTTATAATCGGCTACATTATATTAATTGCTCATTTATGCTAGCATTATGTGTGTGCTAATTATTTTTCACCGACACGGTTATGAGGATATGTACACCCATTGATGTTATTATTAGTGTCTTTTGTGTGTTTGCTAATAGATATTATGATTCTATTAACTTGATTTTTACAGACGTTCATCTGTTGGAACTTTTATGAGGCAACCAACGGAAAGTTCTAAACCATCTAAAGTTCCACCTCCAAAATTGGATTACCGATCGATGGTGTCTGTAGATGATATGCCTGAATTATTTGTTTCATTTGACAGTAAGTCAGTTTTTTTTTAATACTTCTACTGGAAAATTTTATAGCATGAAATCATGTTTAGAAAGCAGAATTCATAAGGCAGACTTTGTGCTTTAGAGAGCACCATTGGCTAGTTAGTATTATGCAAAAATTTTAGCAGGCTGTATGATAAATTTTCTATCATTTCAAATTATCAGAAAGAGCAATTCATTTGAATGTCATGTCCATATTTTATTTTGCTACTAGAAATTAAAAAAAAATATATAATTGATAAAGATTTAAAGTGTTTCATAAAGAGAATAATTGATATTATTATTATTATACTCTTTAAAAATTAGTGCTGTTTGTAATTATTGTGTTTGTTTACTGCGGCAGTTCGATCTCCGCACTTTGGGCTTGATACGCTGGGTAGGTTGCATGCTTGCACTGCACGTATGTTTTATCAACACAAAAATCATATTTCAAATGATTTTATACAGTTTTCTAAATATATGAAATGGAGATTTTTGATTGTTTTTAGTGTTATTAAGTGAGTTTAACATATAATAATACAAATATAAATTTGATTAAAAGTTGTTGCTGTAGGTTTGTTAACGGCTAAATTATCGTGCATCAGTTTAAGATGCAATTAAAATAATAAATTAGAAACTATAAATGAGAATATAAATGTGAAGCAATTTTGAAAACATGCTTTTGTTTCTAATCCAGAATAAGCAAAGCGGGAATAATTTATAATAATAAGTCATTAGCATGAGTAATCCCAATTATTTGCATATTTAATGTTGAATTTAAACGTCTTAACAAAGGTGATTAATAAAAAACAGTTCAATTAAATTACAATTTATCTCAATGAAAATAAAAGTAATTGAAACTAATAAATTAATCAGACTTACATTCAAAGGTCGATGGTACAATTTGGCTTAGTTGATGACTAATATGATGCAAGAATCTAGTTACCTGATTATTTGACTCATCTGTTTTTAAAGATTGGAATCTAAATTTATTTATTGTAAATAAAACTGTATTATTTCCATTTAGCGCTTTTTTCAGTTCTTCTAAATGAAGCAATTCCAACCCAACAAGTATTTTAAAGCATTCAAAACCATTGTTAAATAACTAGGGTATACTAATCCTAATAAAAAGAGCAAGTTACAAGAGACACACTGATCATAGAAATTGTGATAGTGAATATTGCAAATGAACTTCAAAAAGTAAGGTTAAGTTGATCAATTCAAAGCCCAAGAAATTATTTATGATGACTTTTGTCAAAATCTTGATTATTTTGTACTGTTATTAATATGTTGAAATTTAATCCTTAATATCTGACAAGTATATTATAATTTAAATCTTAGAATTCTTTAGTGCAAAATAAGTTAAAATGTCTCATTACATTTTTGCCTCTAATGACTCCTTTAAGAGAAACAGCTACTTTTAAATTTTTAAAAAAGACAGCATTGCAGTTCTATTTTGATTATGCCATATATCCCATTTTAAGATGCACCATAGGAAATCTACATGTATAATCTTTTTATGTTAAGTTTAAAAGGACGTCGAAGTTAGTAACGAACAGTAGGTTATTATATGTTGTGCAGACAAAATGATAGAATCTAGTAAATTTCTCATTTGTAATGTTGTCAAAGACTTTTTGTCACTTTGAAGTTTGAGGGTTAATTTCAATTTGTAAGTATTCAAAAAGCAAATTTAATCCTTAGACAGAGAAAGAGAGTAGACTGGTAGCATTGCTTAATTTTTAAAGCTTATTTGCTGTTAAGATTCACCAACACACTGCATGCTGTGTATTATTTTAAAGTGCAAATACTAGATTTAATTAGCAAGACTATTAAAAATAGTTTCTTAATAAGCTTTTTACATATAAACAATAAACAAACAAATCGTCGGTCTAGCAGTGAAAGGTTCTAATCCACAAATTATGCATTTTTGAGTTAGGGCTCCTAACAAATTTAGAAAAGTCTGAATTCTTGACATTTGTTTATATTTTCCAAGAAGTTTTGATAACAGTTTGTCACTGAGTCAGGTCAAAAATTATAAAAAACTGTTTTACAACAGAAGAAAAAAATTTAAAAAGCCTATTACTCTGAAGTGCTTCTCTGTGGATTAGTACCTTTTACTTCTAGGGCAACAAAATAAGAAACGAAATGCAAATTTTAAAGTTAACTTCCTTATTACTTAATTTACTTACTCCTTTCTTTTCACTTTTTGGCTTTTGGAGCTTCCAACATGACAATTTCTTATGTTTGTTGTAACAATGTTAAGTCTTGATTAGCTAGTGCGATATTAACTTAAAAATTCTAATTCTAAGTTGACATTAAATTCTACTACTTCTGATTGGTTAATGATGTTCTTAACTTGACAACACAGTGAAGAATGCTACATACAGGGCTTTTATTTGAAAACTTCCCACCTTAAATAACTCTTTAATTAGTAAGATTATCAAAAATCGCTGAAGCACATCAATTTTGTTTTGGAGGGGGCATTTAATAACCCGATAGATAAACTAATTAAAATAGGTTATTAAATGTCCCCCTCCAAAACAAAATTGACGTGTTTCAGCGATACTAATTAAAGAGTTATTCAAGTTGGGAAGTTTTCAAATGAAAGCCCTGATATGGAACTGGGATAGTGATTTTTGATCATAATTTATTATTAAAATTTTGAACTTCCAAACAACTTTTATGTAGAAAAATAATTCCTAAAACACATACTGAGACAGAAATTGTGTTTTAAAATTTTGCATGTAAATTTCCTGGTGGGGCATATGGTGTGTTAAGTGATCATTACGAGGCTTGCCTTTTATGAAATGAGATTTATCAAAAGGGGGTGTATCAGTCAAACTTTTATAGTGCCATTTGACAGATCACATATTTGTTAGGTTATGTTGTTTGTTTCAACACAATATGATAATTGACTCGAGTCCTGTCAAAGTTTGAAGTGACCAAGTCTGAAAAGAAATGGAATTGGCTCAAGAAAATGATAGTGCCATAATTTTCTACAACTTTAAAAGGAGATTGTCTCAAAAAAGTTGTATTGCTGAAACGATTTCTGTGTTCGGAGATGAAGCACCATCAAAAGCAGCTGTGTATCGCTGGTATGCAGAGTTTCAGCACGGACGTATTAGTCTTGGTAAGCAATATGGCAGAGGTCCTTCGAAAACAGCAGTCATTCCAGAAAATATTGATGTCGTGCATATGCTAATCATGGAAGATAGACATGTTACATATCGAGAGATTCAGGCAACATTAGGCATCTCAAGGACTGCAGTACAAAAGATCTTGCACCAAGAGTTGGGTGTCAGAAAGCTGATTTCTTGATGGATTCCTCATCTTCTCACTAAAGAACAAAAAGCAGCTCGTGTCGATTGGTGCCGTAGAACTTTGCAACGATTTAACGGAGGAGCTTCGAATCACGTATGTGACCTCATAAGTAGTGACGAATCTTGGATTTATAGCTATGAACCCGAAAGCAAAACTCACTGTGTGGGTGTTTCAAAGTGAAACGAAACCAACGAAAGTGATTTGTTCCCACAGCGTTTCCAAGAAAATGGTCGCTATTTTTGTGGCTAAATCTGGACATGTCGCCATCATTCCTCTTGAAGATCGACAATGTGTTAATGCAGATTGGTATACAATTGTTTGTCTACCGCAGGTTATCGCTGAAGTGTGAAAAACTAATACTAATATTCTCCTTTACTATGACAGTGCCAGCTCGCATACTGCCCGTCGCACAATTGAATTTTTGGAGGCAGAGAATGTCGAGATTCTAAATCACCCACCGTATTCTCCCGACCTAAGCCCCAATGACTTCTTCACGTTCCCAAAAATCAAGAACAAGTTGTGTGGAAAGCGCTTTCAGTCGCCAGAAGAAGCAGTTGAAACTTACAAAGAAGCCATTTTGACTACACCAACTTCAGAGTGGAATTACTGTTTTACAAAGTGGTTTGAGCGAATGCAAAAATGTATTGACCTTAATGGAGAATACTTCGAAAAACAATAAATATACTCTCCTTAGCCTAAGTTCTTTCATTTAGTCAAATCTCACTTCATAAAAGGCAAGCCTCGTACTATAAAAATAAAATGACGTAAAATCACTGACAACACATACATTTGAATTATCTGCAGGGATATTCAAGTACAACTGTTTCGACATTAAAAACAGAAAAACTAGAATCAGCAACTAAGACTTCAAATTGAAGTTCAGAACAATGTTAAGAGAGGATCAAATGCAACCAATCAAAATATATCCAGGCATGCAAATTAGAAACAATCTAAAATATGAGTTCTGTTGACACTTGTCAGTGTTCGTAATTTGAGGTTAAGGATGTTGGCAACCCGTAGGGTCTCACAAAGTGTTGACGATATTGTAACTGTACATTCCTGGCAATATCTTTCTAATTATAATTCATTATAGTGTGATAAATTTATCAGCCCAAGTAATAAATGAATTGATATTTAAAAAAGCTTTTCAAGAGCATCCTAAAGTTGCCATTGGGCAACAAGCAAAACTTGAGAAAAATTGATAAATTTGATAGCTGTAGAGTTAATTTTCAAAGAGATGAGGTTCAAACATAGACTGTAAATTGAGTATTTATGTATATCCTGTGTTGAAACAAACCTATATCAACCAAGGAATGTTAATACTAAATGATTGTCTTGTTAGAACAGATTCTAGGATACCAAATCAATATTGCTTTATAACATTTGTACAATAATATATTAAAATTCAAATTATCAAAATATTTAATTGTTGTTTGTGAGTTTTCAATATTCATATTGAATTCTAATGCAAATTCATAATAAAACTCTTTATAACTTTCATTCCATTTATGCTTTTCCAATCAGAGATCATTGATTTTTGTTTGACTTCAATGTTTTTTCTTTTGTGTATTTGATTCTTAATTATAAATCATTGTAAAAGAAGAAATGTATTAATTGAGTTTCATCTTTTTTTTCCTCTATAAAACAGAATTAATCCCAAGGCCGGCTCGTTCATGTGATGATCCACCTTTATATTTACGGCTGCGTATGGGAAAACCAATAGACAAACCTATTCCACGTTCTACACCACTTATGTCATACGGAAAGAAGAAAATGAGACCAGAATATTGGTTTAGTGTACCAAGAAATCGTATAGATGATTTATATAGTTTCATTCATGTATGGTTTCCACAATTATATGGAGAACTAGATGAAGAGCAAGTAAGTATTTGTGTTAATCATAAATATTAAGAAACAGTAGCAATAGGATTTTTATTTGTGTTATGTTAGTGTAGATTGTGAAGGAATCTTGAAATAATTTTATGTTAGGTGGGCAGGAGATGGTTAAGAGTTGAATATAGAGGCAGTAGAAAACGAACTCAGAGTAGTAATTGGCCAGGGTCATTCCGAAGGAAAAATAGAGTGAGTGGTTGCGTGTATGTGTGTTAATATAACGACAATAATAATTTGCTGTGATTTAATAATGCTTTAAGAGAACGAAAACTGAATATGCACAGCTAAATATGTATAATAAGGCTAAACTAATTTTAACATACATATACGAATGTGCTGTTCCATTACTTAGGATGTTTCTAAGCACAGCTTTTGTCTTAATTTTAATCAATTAAAGCCTTTTGTTTTCAAAACTCCAAATGTTTAATCATGGTATACACACAAGCCCTTACTCAACATAGAAATTTTTATATTCATGGAATCTTCTAACCTCAAATGGATGTTTTTTTTTTGAAGAACAACTGGAATTGTAAGAATTATGTAATTTGATGAGACTTAAAAGAATTTTATTTGTTGATTATGAGCAACTAAATTGAATGATTTATTGTTGATTATTAAAAAAGCATTATATCTACATGCTGTAAAGAAATACAGACAAGAGAGTCAGTAATAATAATTTGAATCCAATAACTGTTTAGTTAAATTAAGAAATGCCTAAAATATATTTAGGACATGTCCTTGCTCTTTGCTATTTATTGTTTATTTTATTAATGCAATATGTCTTATTTCTTAATGTATTGTTTAGATTATTTAAAATGAATAATTATCATGGTAGGTTTTATGATAATTATTTTATTAAAATTTTATGAACTCTCTGGACACTGTTAACTGTTGATAAAAAACTCAATTAAGGTTTCAGTATTGCTGACATTAATAGGTACTGCTCTTTCAAGTAAAAGAACTAATTTCTTTGTAATTTTTTTAATTTTATCAATATACCAGTCACTCAATAATAAAGAATTTTAAGGTTTGTTAGAGCAAAACATTCCAGAAGATAAGTTCTTTGCTATGAGTCTGTTTTCATAAAACAACATAAAACAGCTGTGTGAACTGGAATACCATCTTGCTAGAAATACAACAAAAGTCTGTACGTCATTTGAATATAACTTTTGGACTGAATTATCAGTTTGCATTGTAGTTCTTAAATTTGATTTTATTGCTGTTCTGTGATAGTTATTACTTTTTAATTTGTGGTTGACTTTTCTATGCGACAAAGGTCCATTCTGCTTAATTATTTATTTTCAGAATTAGGATACTAGTTCAGGTAATTAAATCACAATATGTATACATATTTTTATATTATCTTGTTTTATTGTATCTTTAAAGGTATCTTTTTGATAGATAAGTGAACGTAAAAAAAAAAGCAAAAGGTGCAAAAACATAGTAGCTACATGAAAGTCAAAAATTTTGTCTTTTTAATTTTATGTGCATACAAAAGTTCATTGTAAGTAGAGTGTAAATTTTTTTTTTGTTTAAATCACAGAAATGCAGATAAATTGTAACCTAACCTTCAAATCGTTTTGTGCTGCTCGCACTTGTAGGTTTGTGTTGTGTGTTTTTCATTTCTTTTCATCATTACTCTAATAATAACAATTAAATAATAAAAGTAGAATTTGTTAAAAGCAAATTTGTGTAAGTTTTCATAAATAGGTAGAAAGAATTAGCAACATGGATTGGAGTTTTTGAGCGCAACGTTTAAATTTAATTACAATCTTTTATTTAATGTTAGTTACAAGTGAAGACAAAAAAAATGCTTTTATAAATATAGAAAAGTAGCCCTTATTTAATGTAGAATACATGACTTACAAAAAAAATTGATATATCTGCCATGTGCAACAAGCCCATTCTTATAAATATCAAACTGAATGCAATATTGTGTTTTTAGTAAACGGTCATCACTTCTAGTAGTGTATATTCTGTTCAAATACTTTAAAACTAACCAAGAAGAATTCTGATTATTTATATTTGTATGAGATAAATAAACTTCAGACATAGACTATTAAGCATTACATCTGGGTATGTTGTTAAAAGCATGGACAATTTGTGCATATTTGCATTGTACGCATTTAAATGATCTTAAGACCAATGAACTTTTATTTAATTGTCAAATAAAATGTATGACATGAACATAAAAACGAGTAGTGAGAGTTACCATTTACAGAACTTAACAGGGATGTCTAGGTTTTGATTAGGTTTTAAAGCATTTGAACAGAGTATATTCTAGGAAAAAATGAAAATATCAGCTTTTGTGATTACAGTAGAACCTCGTCAAGTCGAATCAACTGGGACCAGAGCTGATCCGACTTAACAAAAATCCGAGTTAAACGGAGAGTGTGGAAAAAAACAATACAAGACAACATACTTACAAGAGTTTTTTTTATATTAAACAAAAAAACATACTTGAAACATTTTAGTTCAGTTTAGCATCATTCTCTTTTATAAGTTCCTTCCAGGTTACCCGGAGATCCAAGTTAAAACGGGCCAACTTAACGAGGTTCTACTATATTCTTTAAATGTATTACTTTCTTTGGTGGTAATATATAAGATATTTTGTTAAATCTTTTTGTAAGTTATGCAATTCTTACTTTTGTGACTTGATTGAAATCTTTTATATCTTTAAATAATCACACTGCAAAAGCTGATGTTTCCTAATTTCACATGTACGTGGGCCAATGGTGATGCACAAATGAAGGTTTTCTGATGTCTTGGAAATTATTTTTTGATTTTTTTGTGGAACCAACCCTAGGTATTTAAAGGCAAAATTTTATAAAAATTTTTAATACAAATTTTGAATTAAATTTAGCACTCTGCCAAACAACCTTAATAAAAGGCAGCTAAATTTCATTTTGTATTTTTTAATTATTCTATATAAAAAAAGAAACTTAGGTTCAGTTTCTCGATTGCTGTTTAAGTTTAGCTAGAGGATTTTACCATGGATACAACTGTTGTCATCATTATACAGGTATGTTTAAAAAGGTCAATGGTATGTACCTACACCACATTATTCTACTTCACAAACTGAAAAAGAAATTATAATACCATTTTGACTTTTTTATTACGAAGTTATTAGCATTCCTAATTCTTATTAAAATCTCCTAAACTAAGTCAAAAAATAGTTACAATTATTTGTAACTTAAGTAATAAAAAGAAACATTTGTTTTATTTCGTAATAGTTTGCCTGTAATCCACTTCTTATTGTTAAATCTTTGCTGTAGAATCTTTTAAAATATGTTGAAATACTGCACTGTTGTTGCTATAAAATTATTTATGAAAAATGGCAGCTTTGCAATCAGCAACCTTAGTAAAATATCATGCAGTATTGTCAGCTTTTATTTGATCATATTTTAAAAACTATGGATTTATGGTAAAGAATGTATTCAACTTTTTGATTCAGATTTTGTTGTAGATTCACTTGGTGTACAGATTTTGTGTCATTTTAAATACACCCTGTATTCATGACAGTAATCCTCTATTTAAACTTAACCAACAATTGAGAAACTGGGCCTTAGGGTTAAAATTGAGATATTTATTTCTAAAATGCGAAGATGTATTTTTATCGTAGGTATTAAAATTGTAAAATCAGGAAGTTTGTTAATTATATTAAGTCCAAAACGTTTAGGCTTCTTGAGACTCCTGTAGTGTTATATTACTGTAATCATAATGAATGGATAACAAGAACATACCAAAACATGTATAATTATAAGATGACTTATTTAAAAGTAAAAAAACCGTACATTCTCTTTTGTAGAACACCCCTTGTAATCGAAGATAATTGTGTAAAGTGCAAATGAATGGATGCGTTTAGTAAACACAACTGTTGAGTACGTTGACTTGCAATATTCTCTGAATGAATGTATTCACTACATGCTGACTTGCAACCGTTGGTTTGGTAGAGCTTGTCAGCAGAGGTATGTTCCAATTCTACGTCAGGACATGTATCTTTTACTCAAAACTGTTTGCCATGAGACAAATCTTTGTTGGTGTTCAGATTCAATGTACGAACCTGTATTTTTTCACTCCAGGGAAAACTGCAGTAACTTTCGCCTTTTGCTATAGGAACAAAATCATCTACATTTAAAAAATTAACTGCCTTCAATCGTTTTAAAAGATCTTGGAGACAAACAAAGAAAATCGACGTCAATTTTTTTCAATTTTAGAAAATTTTATATGATCTACTATGACAGTTATTTGCATTTTAAATGTTTTAGATTTTATGATCCTATAAATTAAATAACTAAGTAAAATGACAAACTAAATCTTCTTCTCAGTCTTGTATCTTCATCAAGCTAATTGAGGTTAGGTTGTGAAAACTAAGCACGACTGAGTGTGAATAATATGGAAGGGTACATTCCAATTCCAGTTGTTTCATAATGCAAGTTTACACTACTAAAATGAATGGTATCAATCAGTCACTTGTAAAAACAAAAACATCACTTAGTTAATTTTTGTTTGTGTAGGGCATTAGACAATTTGTATTTTATAGCATGGATAGGTAGATAGTGTGGTTAAATACTTTTTAATAAAAGTGTCACTATGTTTTATGTAATATATTTATTTTAAGATGATCTATCCTTAATATCTTATAAACAAATGAATATAATAAAATAAAAAAAGACATGTTAGTTAATTTATAGAGGGGGGAACATTAAAATGCATAATTAACTCAATCACAGATGTTGCTGTATTTACTCCAGCACACATAACCTCAGAATCTTAAATAGCACCCCTTATTTGCCATATATAGTTAAAAAAGAAATACAAATGGCAATCTTTTGCCGAAAAAAAATTGAAATCAGTTTACATGATGACGTGTTGTTGTAGTGATGAATTTAAATCGCATTAGTCATGTGGATGTATGCATTTCAATTGTTTTAATACTTATTTTGGAAAGAAAATGGCTGAACATAAACATCTCTAATTGAACCATTGAATTAAAAAGAAATTATTAGAAATTGAATTAAAAGGAAAACAATGATAATTTTGCTGATGGAAACAACAAAATATTGAAATAAATTTGAACAGCTCCTGTGAGTTTTTTTAATTTTTTGACTAAAATGTTCATTAATTACCCTGAAATGATCATTGAAGATCCCGGATGTTTTTACGCTCTGCTGTAAGCAGGCACATGGCAGTGTTATTTAATAATCTTAAACTAAATACATTTTATCTCAACGAAATTCATATGGTTCAGGATTTAAACGAAAACGATTTTGGAAAACGGGTTCAATTATGTGAGTCTTTCTCAAATTAAATTAAACTCAGACTTTTTGAACAGCATCTAGTTTACACAAGATTCTGTAACAATGGGCGAGTAAATAGCCATTTTAAAAATTTAGCTTAATTTTTCAAACATCTAAGTAGTCAATTGTTATAATTAAGTTTATTAAAATATTTATACTTAAAACATGTTTTTATTATTAGAAAATATTTTACCATAAGTAAAATTAAGTAATTTATGAATTTGTCAATTAAATCTGTATGCTTGATATCTGCTGATTATGATTTATCAAAAATTACAACTGATCAATGTTGCAATGAAAAAGTATAACATATGATCATTAAAGTTTAAGTTCCCAGTAGGCCGTGAAATCTTTCTGTAGGGCACAGTTTATACACAACGCATGCCAACACATAACCTATAAACTGATGATTTTGCCTTGTTTCTAATCCAAACTGTCAATTTGACAGATAATTTTCCGGAATAAGCTAAGGATTGATTTTTTTCTTTCATAGCCTCCTGGGAACTTAAATTTTAATGATCACATGTTGTAGGATTGCAGCAAAATTTCTCTAAGGGACTCCCAAGTTTTGTATATAAATATAGATAAATAATAAATAAAAATGCAAAAGTGTCACATTATTATAATCTCCACCCTTAAGATTCGCCAATGTGCATCGATGAATCACGGTTTTTATTAGAGTTGTCAACTACCTAGTAAGATTCCCTAATAAATTTTTATTTTACCAAAATGTAAAATTCTGTTAAATAGTTTTTATTTATTTATTTTTATTTTTAGTGAAATAACCTTTAATTTATTATCTAATATCTAGGTTCTTTTTTATAACGTAACTTTAATACTTTCCTGTACTGTATTCTCAAAGTGAAATGCCCAATAGATGGAACAAAGTACTCATCACTTTAAATACATAATATGGTGTAAATGAAGCGATGGAGAATTCCACAAATAAATTTCATCAGGTTAAATAATCACTTTTAAAACCTTGATGAACTAATCAGCTAGGTGGTGAGAAAAATAAGATAATAATAAGATAAAAATAATAAGAAAAAAGAGATTTATTCTAAGCTTAAGAAATTATCAGTGATGATTTTATTTATTTATAAACTATAAATTAAAATGAAATGCAGATTTTAAGAAGAATTCTAATTTACACTACTAATGGATTTTTTGTTTGTGTTATGACATTGTTTAATATTATCATTTATACTTAAGTTTCCATTGATTTCATAGCATTGCTTCCATTTAAATCTCTTAACCATTCTAGCTCATACTTACTCTTCTCATTTTCTTCACATGGTAAACATTCAACATTTAATTTAGAGAAGAATGTGTGAATCTGTGTTTTGTTTTTTTTGTGGTGTCTATAATTACAATGAGATAGTTTAAATTGCGAAAAATTAAAATGTGTAAATTTCTGTCATGTGCCCATTCATTTCATGCTTGTTGATTGAATCTAATCTAAGTCAATTAACAATTAAACTTTGGGGACCTTTGATTATAGTTATTGAGCGACAAAACAAAACAAGCAAAACACAGCACCACATATTAAGCGTGCAACTAGTTTTTTTTTTTTGTGTATGAGCATCTACCCATGGGCTAATAAACAGATTTTTACTCAAGGCTAAATTGCTAATGAGAGGTTTCACTGTAATTACTTTCGCATGTTCCGTTGTGACTTTTATTTAATGAGCCAAACTAATTTTTATTTTTCTGAATTAGTTGTTTATTATTGTTACAATGTGGCAGGTCCGACAAAGAGGCTTTAGTCTAGTGGAATTAGATACTGAATTGTGGAGTAACGATCCTACACCTTCTGCTAGTCGTCACGGCAGTCAAGATGGGGAAATAACTGAATTAACCAAAGAAAGCTGGGAGGTGAGTTCTTATATTCTTGTTTCTAAAATATATTTAATTTTTAAATATTCCGTTAATCAAATACAACTGTTTATAAATTTAAAAGAAAATGTTGATCAAAAAAAAATTACTGACTTGTTTGTCATTGGGTGCAGCTGATCAAGGCCCCATATGTTAAGATCTACAGCATCATCAAGACGCAGACCATGTCGGCGGACAGCACTGATGAGGTGACTCACTTGCACGCCACATGACACACTGGATGTGCTCTTCCAATAGCGACATGTTTCACATTCTAGTCTAGTCTTTCCTTAGAAACCAACTAGTGAAAATACACAATACTCCCTTATAGATACAAATTTTTCTGATAGAGGAAATAACTGTTTTAGCTGAAACCGCTTGCTTTTTTAGAATGTTCAATGTTTATTATTATGACCATTGATTGGTGCTCGGTGTTATTGTTTTTTGTCTTGTTTTTTGACTAGACTAGATTAGAAATGACGGATAAATAGATGATGTTTTAATATTGTGTGTGGACAAATTAAGTAATGATAAATTAAGAATAGAATCGAAGTTGTAATTACTATAGTGTTTTCAAAATGCTTTTGAAGTTAAATATTCTTATTTACCTAATTGATCAGCTTGAGTAGGTTTGGTCAGTTAAAGTAGGCAAGTTAACTAGTAACAAGTGAAAAGTCAAAATTTGTTTACAATCAAAAATGTGCTACCTAAAAAAGGTCAGAAACTACTGCTTTAAATTAAGCACCTGGTTTTTTGCTGGCTTGGATAAAGCAGATAAATTAAAAGTTGAGGTTATGTGTATGGTGTAGGTGTTTACATTTGTTTACTTACTTACTAGAAATTGAGGTTATGCTAACTACCAAACAGACTATATAAATCCATCGTGCTTTTTCAAGTGCCAGTGTAGTTCATTTTAGATCAGATCATTATTAACTTAACTTTGACATTTAACCTCAAAAATTAAATATCCCACTTTGTCAATAGTGAAAAAGCTTTTGTAAGGTTTATTTGAAATGACAAACAGATGGAAGTTGTTTTAGAGAATTAGAAAATTGAGCATCGAGAATAACTTGTAATATTACAATCTATGAAATACTTCTTTACAATTGTATAATATAAATGTACTTAACCTTCTTAAACAAACAACAACTTAAATGCACTAAAATAAAAAGATACTGGAAAGCAAATTCCCCTAATGTCAATCTGTATATACATCCAACTGAGAGCTTCTCTGTCATTTTTTTCAATACATGTATTTAAGAAATGACAATACTCTCAGGGTGCTTGAGAGCAGTCAATCGAAAATTTTATTAGGTATCATTTATATGTCTATATTCTTAGATAGAATAGAGATAGATTACAATTGTAATTCGTTGCATTTAAGTTGTTATTCTTCTCTAAGCTCACAGTCTTGAATTTAGGAATCAATGTATATAATCCCAAGGTTATTGCTTTATTATTAAACCAATGTTTCTTTTTTCTTTAAACATAATTTCATCTATAATTTGAATCTGATATTTGATATTTGTGGTTATCAAATATCATTATGAACAATATTTAAAGCTTGATAATAATATCAAAATCAAAAATTAAATGATCTGGAAATAATTCAAATTTATTTTGCACTGAATAGAAAAGAGTTTAGAATTTGTTTTAATTAAGGGATGATTATCTGCCTGTAACGAAGCACAAAATAATGTTAACATAACAAGCAAACTATTTTTAAAGAATTTCCACTTAACTTTCATTAATATAATTAATCTTGCACACTATAAGTAACCATTTCCTTGTGTTTTAACCATACATTAATTTATATTTTGCCACATCATTTTTCTTTAAAATTTTTTAGAATTTCCAAGGTTAATTCTTTTTTTGGGTTTTTAGACACATAACCTTACTAATTTTACCATAAATTCTTTTTATATATAGATTTTAATTTAAATTCACATGTAAATTAATCTTATTATTTTTACATTCTAATACGTACAAACAAATTAGAACTCACCTCAAATAGTGTTTGATAAAAAGATTTAAAATTATCGTATTTCAATTTCTTTTTATAAATTGCTAAAATAGTTTGGTTGAATCTATTTTTAGGTTCTCGTTGTTTTAGTCTGCTCAAATATTTCATGCTCAACCACACAAACATTGTTAATGATTTTGTATTTTATTAAATGAGAATTTCTTGAATTGGGTACGTTGGAATATTTTTAAAAAAATAAAAATTACCTGATTTGTCCACATAAATTTAATATTTGTGTTTTGTAAAACAGTTAATGTATTTATGCGTAATTAAATTGCGATAACAACATGTTCATTATTGTTTTAAAAACCTAACTATCTATTAGAATGAACATGAAATTTCTACACAATACATTCTGTTCTGGGTCAGTGCATTCATAATTCATAGTTTGGTATCTATTCTTTAATGTTTTTTATCGGCATCATTTCGAATAATTTGTTTATTATTTTTTTATTTTTGCAAGAAAAGCATTGAAGCAACACAAATATTAAATATCTTTTTACTTGCTTTTGCAGCTTACATATTTAGCCAAAGTAGATGACACACACAACTGGAAAGACGACATAATCAATGTATACACGAATACCTGTTAATACTAAGTGTAAAGATAATAACGAATTTCTTTTATTTATTTGTTACATAATATCTGATTTAATGATTGCCAGGTGTTGCCCATGTCGGACGAATTGCGACAGGCACTTTATTCCTCGACAGCGCCTTCGCTTGAAATCGACTTTGCGCCGCCAGAACTGGTTGGCGTGACTGAAATTCTGACCGATGCTCACAGAGAAGCTTTATGTCGACACTTACCCGCTCGTGCTGAGGGTTATGTATGGACACTTGTTTTTAGCACTAGTCAACATGGTTTCAGTCTTAATTCCATGTATCGCAAGATGCACAAACTAGAATCACCTATTTTACTTGTTATTGAAGATACAGACAATAATGTAAGTTTCAGTTTTTTGTTAATTTAGTTAATTTAGATAGATAATTTTGATCTCATTTAAACTTTGTTTAAAATATCAAAATCTTTGTTTTGACACAAACATCCAATCTAACAGTTATCAGTTTAATAATTTGTCAGCCTGTAGAGGTTAGAAACATGAACCTACTGTGTAAACATTAGGGTTTGTTTATTCGCTAATTAATGTGAATTCACCAAAGTACACATTTAATTTGATGTAGTGCAGATAAAGCAAATCAATGCACAAGAGTCAAGTACAAGTTGTGGAAAGACTTCTAGAACATAACCTGAGATAAGTAACAAAATAAGAAAAAACAAATACAAATAAACAATAAAAGTAATTATTTGAAATTATAACCTTGCACTTGAATGTGAAGTGATGCAAACATAAACAAAATTCATGAATGGTGAATATTTAAGTTTAGGTTATGTCACCAACTGTTATTCATTCATTAAAACTTGATGGTAAAATTTAAAAATATAGTTGTGTGATTGTCATGTGATCGACACTTGGATTGGTCTTGTTCTTAAAGTGCTGATTTATGTATAAAAGATGTCATTTGACAATGACATTAATTTTAAATTTTTGATATAAAATGTCAAATGATGATACTTAATGTGTCAAAAACCTAACCTAAACAAAAAGAATTAGATCCTATTAAATATCTCGTGTAAACTCAGCTTTTATCAGTTTGTTTTAATTGAAACTTATAGGAGTTTCTTTAATAAAATATACAGGAAGTTAGTTAAAGTTTAATTTATTATCAACATTTATTACAATAATATTTATCTGACATATTATATTCAATTATTTATTATTTTATTCATGGTAATTATTCAAACCCAGAATATTATTTTTGTCTTTAACAGTTTTCATTACTATCAATCTTGTGTGAATGGGGAATAATAACATCAGCGTGGATACCTACACTATCCGCAAATAGTACAAGTCAACATAATTTTATAGTTTTCTTCCTGAAGTTGACAATAATAAAATCTCCATTTTGCTTATTTATTTTATTCACACTTGTTTTGTGAAACTCTATGTTAATAAATTATGTAATAATAACAAGCTAAAAATGCAGGCATTATTATAACTAAATTGCGTCATTTTTCAAAGTTGATTTTCTCAAGAACGGTTTGATATCGAAATGCAATTTTCATATTCATAATTAGTGTAAGATTCTACATCTAAATCATATATGATATGTGGGGTAGAATGACCAGGAGTTGAAAACACAGACAGACAAATCGATCTTAGTAACCGAACTTTTTTAGTTCTGTTGAAAACACTATTCCATTTGTAATCTTAAATTTGTTTGCATCAGGCAAATAAATTTGTAGTTAGTGGAATAGTATTTCTATTATTATATTTTATTAATTTTGTTTTACTTGGTTGAATACATTAAATTTAAATTAAATAATAGAAAGAAAAAGAAGTTGATATAAGTGAAGCTTAAGTGAAATTTTAGTATTTAGTTTCCAAGCGTGAAAGTGTTCTTACTATTTTTTCAATTGATACTTTGTAGTTTATGCAGAACAACACAACTCTATGCTGTCAAATTTTTCAACGAACTTTGATAGGAGTCATTACTGAATTTGCAAAGTCTGTCTGTCGGTCCGCATTTTTTTTAAAATTTTGAAAGTTGGACTTCTTTTGGATTCTACATCAAAAAATTAAAGACAACATGATGTTTTTTGATATTTTAAATAAAAAAAAAAGTTTTTAATTTTTTAGTTTAGAATTGTATTCTACATCAAAAAATAAGAGATATGGATACTTTTAGTTTTTTGATGTCACCTCGGGAACTTGGTTAAAATAGCTCCGAAGTTTGAAAAAACGTAACAAAACAAAGTTTGTTGAGATTATGCTTTGCATTCCCAAATGTTTTATATTTACAATTTTGGTAAAATAACTTTATGTAGTAGGTTAACCTAACTTTTTTCAAATCATTTATGACATTAATGGAATCAAGCAAGCTTTAAATTATTTCTTTCTTTTCTAACCACTGTTTTACATTTACTGATAAACTAATTAATTGATAAATTAGTTGACAGATGAATTTGTTGTAAAAAGTGGTGCTGAGCATTTATACATACCAATTTTCCATCAATTTATTTTTGTTGTAAGAAGGGTTATTCCTTTCTTTAGTTTGCATTTGTATTTTTTTAAGGAAGTAAAATATGAGAAAAAGAAAAAGAAAATGAAAAGAAACAAGAACTTAACACAGAATATAAAAAGAATGTTTTTACAATATTGTTTTCTGAATGCCTATTGGTGTATAGTTATTTTCTTGTTTTCACAAGTTATTGAATAAAAACCATGTTTTGGGTGCCATTCTAATTAGTTTTACTGAACTGGGTAAAACTTCTAGTACTTTGGAAGCAAACAAGAGCAACAAAACTTTTTTAAATATTTTATGAAAAAGAATTCGAAAAATCAGCTCTTATAATATATGCCATCATGCATGTATGAGTATGCTAATGGCTTTAAAATTAAAAAATGCGAACAAGGAATAGCTAATAAAATCTAATATTTGTTTTTTTAGGATTTGACCTTAACCCTTTCTGATATATGAACCGTGGTGACTGCTGATAAAACAAATAGTAAAAGAAACCCCTTAAACCATTGGCATACAGTTTATTATTTCAAATGCAGGCAGCATTTCCTTATTAAAAACGTTAAGATGGATCATTCATTTTATCAGCAATCATGCCTTTTTCTGCTAGAGATATATAAAATTAATAACTAGAACTAACTTAGACCAACGGCCTTAACAGCCCCTCTTAATTATTTTATTTATCAACAATTGGGCTGAATTTGACTCATTACATTTACATTTACCATACATTAGCACCATATCTGCATACTCTTCTGTTGTAAAATTCACCATACTACCTACAAAATAAACTAAATTGTTTTTTTACTAAAACACAATAAAATTATTCACTGATTTTAACAAATATCTTAAATTTTGTACAAATAACTGGTTATTCCTATGCATACCTTCACAGTAACTAAAACAACCTTTAAGAACGACAATGACAAATGCATTTGTTAAATCTATTTGTAGCAGTAATTTCTAAGGGGGGTGCAATTAGATCTGCTTTCTTTTGTAACTACATCTATTTATAATAATGGAAGACTGACTGCATGAAAAAACACATGCGACAAAGATCAAGATTGACTACTATACTTTACACAAATGATAGTAGTTGTAATTCTCGGAGGGTTTAGGCAAACATGCACCGGTACAGCACTTATACAGGCACTTGGTGTTTTAAATTTAAAAATTAAAACAACGAAGTAAATTGTTTAACATCTTTTTTATTTTATTTATTTTGTTTGTTAAAATGTAACTAAATATGATTTATAAGCATGAAAAATTAAACTAAATTGATCAAAGTACTAATGGTTATAATAAACTGCCCCCAAGACCCCCAAGTTTTTTTTATTCAAATTTGATTAAATACATAGTAACCTCATTTTATGCGCATCACTTTAAAAGTAAAAACAAAAATTACAATCTTAAGTAATTGTGCTTCGTCTTCATTAAAGTACTTTCTCATTTCACAGAGAAATAAAATTGTAATAGGTAATTAAGTGTGATTTTTAAAAGTTAGAGATGACCTAAGCTGAACCTAACCCACTAACAGTTTATAACATATTACCTAAAAAGGCAAAGACAAAATAATGATACAAGTGAAGGTTAATCAAACAAATCACGCACAGTATTTTTGCAGAAAGTAATAAAATATCAACCTAAATAAACAATAACAATAATGACCTTATAAATTTTATTATTTGATTGATTAACTGGTTAAAAGGCCCTTCTAACCAGTTAATCAATCAAGTAATAAACAACAACAATTAATTAAAATGTAAGAACTTCCTGACATTTTTAATTCCATCAATTAATTGATGTGTATTATTTCAATTACACCCTGTATAATTATATGCTAATTAGACAACGAAACCTTATTTGTAACAAATGGATTGCTCGCAAATAAATTCTTTAAAATTATCAACTTTCTAAATTGAACAATCAGGATAATTTAATATGTATAACTACCTAAAGGAGGATGCAAATATGCCTTACAAATGCAGCCCCACGTTGAGCACCATTATATGTGAACTGTTCATGAAGTTACCCAACAGCAATGACAAAATCGCTTTATAATGAAACAAAAATTTTAACTGAAACAATTATTTTTATTATTGACAGGTATTTGGTGCTCTAACATCATGTGCCCTACAAGTATCGGATCACTTCTATGGTACAGGAGAATCTCTTCTGTTTCGTTTTAGTCCGCATTTCCAGGTGTACAATTGGACGGGTGAGAATTTATATTTCATCAAAGGCAATAACGAAAGTTTAAGCATCGGAGCGGGTGACGGTAAGTTTGGTTTGTGGTTAGATGGAGATTTATATCAAGGACGATCGGAATCGTGTAAAACTTACGGTAACGACCCATTGACGCCCAAGGTGGACTTTGTAGTAAAAACATTGGAATGTTGGGCTTTCATTTAAAGTACGGTTGTGTGAATTGAATTATTATTATTATTATTATTGAGACATTGTGCTGGTTTATCTGTTTTGTTTTTATTTTGTTATTCTTTTTTTTATATAACCTAAGAGTTGTTTCTTAATAAAACAAATGAGCGTTTGTTGTAATTTATATTTTGGGCTTGTTATTAATTCGTTTAGCTTTAATTTGTACAAGATTGCTGATAAAGACTGTTGTTGGAAAATAATGGTATTGAAAGATTTATGAATTGTTGAAAGGCCCTATTGTAACAGACGCTCTAGTGATAGTAATGAATATTGTGCCGCACAACTGTTATATTAAAAAAGAAAAAAGCTTAATATAGTTATTATACAGCTGCCTTTCACTTGTTATTGTAGCATTCTTGTGGGCACTTTGTGGACTGTAGGTGATAATAGATACAGGATGTTCATGTTTGTGTAATTGGAAAAAAATACTTTTTATTATTTTCTACCTCTTGGAATTTCAATTTGAAGATATATTTACGAAAATATTTCATAATTTAACAAGCTAATTAGACTTATTTATTCTTTTTCTTAATTCATATTTTAGTGGGATTGATGTGTTTGAAATGTCATAACATTTTAACTTAATCTTGTAGTTGTTTGATTTGTCTTTTCTAGTTTTAATTTTATTTTCCAATGGGCAAACATAAATCAAGTGAGGTTATAAATTATACTTGAACACTAATTAGTACTAATCAAAATTTTATCTGTAATGTTTTAGAAATTATGTAAAAATTAATATAATAAAGCAAGTAACATCTTTGTCTTTTACTTTTTACTTTCTAAATATCATCACGTTATTAACATTCATCTGTTTCAGAGGTTATGTTTTTCATCTTATTAAATTTTTGTAGATTTAAAAGAATGTGATATAACTGAAATTAAACCAAATGCCTGTTTATTATTTAAGTTACATTCAAAGAAGATAATACGAATATAATTATTAAATTTAAGCATATTTTCACTAAACTAGGTTAAGTTGCTTATATATACTTGTCATTTTTATCAATGCGGAATGCTATATTATAAATATTACAAATTAACTTGAGAAAAATCACGAAGGAAAACATGCACAAAAAAAATATTAGTTTACATAAAATTAATCTAATCTTCTCGTTTTCAAAACATCAATCACACAAATTCTTTTTAAATAACAATTTATAACTAATTTATTTTTATTGTTATTATTTGTAGTGCTCTATTATCTTCTAGTCTACACGATCTTTACTCAATACCCCGAAACTTATCAGACTTTGAAAGTCAAAATATTTTGCCAAAACTACTGTGATTTTATGATAAATATTGGTTGAATGCAGGGTGTTTTCAAATCTTATTATCATTATAACATTAACAATGTGAGCTTTATTGCACCCTGTATGTGAATGGAAACATGTTAAGGTGGAGAAAATCTTGACAACAGAAATAATAATCAGACAATATTAATAAATTAAAATTTTATTTGTTGGATAATAAAATATATCGGCTTTTATAATAACCAGAAATCATTGCAAACATCCTGTATGTTAGTTTTAGATAACTAGTCGTTTTATATATACTAAATATACTTTTGTATTAATGTGTCGATTAAGCTAAGATATAGACTTTATTTATTGTAATAATAAACTAGTGCAAAAAGTTCTAATTGTTGCGAAGTGAACGGCAGCAAATAGTTATGGCGCATAGTTTCACCATGTTATATAAAAATAATAGTCATTCTATGTTGCTTGGCTTACAACGAAAATAAATAATACTACATATTTGATGATAATAGAGATTTTTGTACACTAAGCAGCTGAGAACGACGACCGTACATGATTGTGTCTCTTGTTATGATGATAAGCGGCTGTAGTAACTGTCTGTCAATTAGGTGCGTAGCGAACACGCCATATCAGTTGTCAATTTATAATACTTTAAAATTACATGTTATTAGAGGCTGTTAAAATATGCGACTAAATGATTCAGTTTACAGATTTATCTTGGAAACAGATAATGACCAACTAATAAAAGTAAAGTTTTCGATTTTGTTAAAATTTGATTAAAAATGTTTTTAATCTGTAAAATGAGTCTCAAGGTCTGTACCTATTACTTATATAGAATTACTTAGTCTTAACGTGTATAAACTCCTAAGCTGTGTACTATAATATTTAGAAAATATTATTTATCTGTATAAAACTGTATATATATGAAGATAATTATTATGAAACATTAATAAATTCTAAATAGCAAATATTTTAAGGTAGGCGCTTTGTTATTCTAATAATTAATTGTCATTAATGCCCAAGTCACTGTTTTTGTGTATCTAGTTATGATTTTATTAATTTGTTTACACATTGAAAATAAGCTGTATTTTTGTAGTTTGATTGTTATATATTTCCACTTCAAATTAATCAGCTTATGCTTTTATGTTACAATTATGGCATATTTTACTATTGTGAAAGGGGTTGCTAGAACAGTAAATAAAAACTAAGTCATAAACTATTCTACCAACCTAATGGATTAATTGCTGAAGATGGAAACGTCATATAATCATATAAATCTATATAAATACACAATGGCTATAGTACATTTACATGTGTTTTTCTTTATTACCTAATTAGGGCATCTGAATAACTGGATAGTACTTGAAAAGCAGCTTTCATTTAATATTGTATCAACTAGTTTTTTTTGTACAAGCAAAAAATTTTTTCAACCATGTAAGGTCCAAAAATAAATAGCCAATCTAATTAATGGCACCAAAATTTAAAAGAAATTTACAGAGAGAGTTAGCAAGAAAAATTCAATTGGTTAAACTAATAATAAAAACTGATGAAAGGACAGTGTTATATAGGAAAATAACACAACATTTAAACAAAGCTGGACAAACAGTTTTTAAGATATAGTAAAAAAAAGGGTTCTTAGGGTGCCTTTTTAGGGTCCCTAGTTTCCTTAATATTTGGAAAAATTGAAAAACTGAAAAATACAAGTCTGTTAATTTTTCTTTCCAAATACACTCAGTTTGGTCGCCAACTTTAGAAACACCCTGTACATGGTAGGTTGATAAGATACATGCAAGTACAGTAGAACCCCGGTTATCCGAGGTCCGGATTAACTGAACTTATAAAATCTTTCCATTTAAAATCGTCAGGAAATCCCTGGCCAGTTGTGCTGGTGTATCAGGAATCCTCCATTTACATTTCTACACTCTTTTGGCATGTGATTCTGATGTTCAGTGTGTTATTGCATTGCATATAATATTACGTGTCCCGCTGTTTTGTAGTTATGCGTTATTGTATTTATTTCAAACTAATTTGTCTGATGAATCGTTGTTTGCCATATTATGACGGAGTAAAACAAGCAAAAAGGAAGAAAAATTAAAAGCCATCAGAAAAGTAGATGCAGGTCAAACAATTAAAGCTGTACCACAAGATTATGGAGTAAGTGAAGTAACAGTCTGAGATTATACGTAGTCTTATTAAATATAAAGATAAAAAATAAATTTAGATTATGCACGTTTTCAGTTATCCGAGGTAGGTGCTCCCATGTTACCTCGGATAACCAGGGTTCTACTGTATTGAAAGTGTAATTTTGTTCAGAAAGCTACTTTTATTAAAATTTTTTGAATTGAAAATGCCTGTTTTTACGAAAACAAATGAAGGTGTGTCGTTTGTAGTCCTATCATTGTTGGATGTAAAAATACTAATTTTGTAGTAAAATTGTAAATAATAATGAAACCGAGTTGAAAAACATCATGTTGCAGTTATTGTGTTACATAAGTGTGGTTACACACCAACAATGATTCTTAAGCTGTTGCAAAATCTAAACATTATACAAGAATTTGTTTATTGCATTGTTAGACGATATGAAGACAAACCGTGAGATGGCCAACCTCTCTCTGTGCAAACACCAGTAGTCGTAAAAGCTGTTAAGGCCTGAACTCAACATAACCCTAGCCTAGAAAACAAATGATTCTGCAAATGAAGTTGTCAAGAGAAACCTTGAAACAAGTGCTTAACCAAGACCTTAGGCTGCCCACATTTTACAATATTCCCCATAAATTAAAATGAAATCAGGTTTATCATAATTATCAAACAGCGACAGAGATTAGTTGATATGTCATGGTGATGTGTACACGTCTAGATAAACAAATTGTTTTGCACGAACGACATCACTATGTTACATGTGTATGATTGTCCAGCCAAGTAGTATTGATAAGCGCAACATGTTTATATGCACCTGTGGTCGAGTATACGTACAGCTTTACTGCACCATCAACTAAGTAATACCACTACTTGATAATTATTAGAAAACAAATTTAACTGTACGGTTTATTTCTTTTCTATTTTGCAGACTAGATGCTCCTAAACATCCAGTTATGTTTGTTGCCCTGGCTTTTTTAGTTACAATCAAGCTGTAAATAATGTTACTGTCAAGTTGACAGTGTTACTCATCACACAATGTAGGTATATCCTCAATTATATCCAAAGCGTATCAACAAATTAAAAGTGGCAGATTGAAATTAAAACAAAATTTATCACTGTTGCTTGTTATAGTATTCTTTCAAGTATAATAGAAAAATTTCAATAACAAAATTTAAAATGCTTGTAGTGGCGGCTCGTGACATATAGAAGCGTAAGGGGTGCATAGAAATCTTAATTAATGCCCAATTTATTTCTGTTTTATTTATTTATTTATATGGTCTGTTTCAATATTATAGAATTCAGAGTAGCGTATGGTTTTACCTCATTTTTGCAATGTGCAACAAACATACAGCAAATTCAGGTTTATAACCTAAAATTAAAAATCATTACATCTTTTGACAGCTCATGTTCAATGTTTGCAGAATGACACAAATGACAGACCTTTAACCTACAAATATCTATTTAGTAACTTTTAAGATCGGTTTACAGAAGGTGAATTAAATATTTAATTAAGATTCAAGTTTAATACTGGATTAAATGTCAATTCTGATAATCTGATTGGTCAGAATTTGACTGTATCCTAACATCAAATTAAATTTAATTTTCAATTAACTCTAAATTAGGCTTCTATAAACTGACCCTTAGTGAGGAGACTTCAAAGTACACTGTTACCAAGAAATTCCATATCAAAGCCCATCAGTGGCGTGGCATGAGGTTCTCACTACTGTAATCGTTAGGGTTATCAGATGTCTAATGTACAAAATTGAAGTAAAACGACTAATTAAAGTACATATTTTTAAAATTCCTTTATTTATACAGTTCATTGTTCATTTACTTATAAGAAAGCTCTATATGCCTATATTTTTTAGAAAATATGTCTATAATTTTATCATAGAAAGTCAGTTCGCTTTTGAGCTGTTTCAATAGATTTTTCTCTATTGACATCATCGATAATTCAGTTAACCTCTCTTGAAATTGTGCGCTTCTTAAGTATGTTTTAATTCTCTTGAGGCTGGAAAATGTACTTTCAACCGAAGAACTTGTTGCTGGTACAGTTAGAATTAATTTGGCAAGTTTTGTCACTTCTGGCATTACTACATCCAGGCCGCTAGTTTGTAGACATTTGGTTAGTTGGGAAACTGGCAAATTTGAAAACTCTGCCGATGTATAAACTACCAACAATTCTGCTTTCAACTTTGGGAATTCAAAATGACGACTATAGAACTTTAACAAACAACTGAAAGCATTTTCTGGAAAGTTTACAGCAAAATCATTGTATTTTTCATAGTTTAGTAGTGATAGAAAGCTTAATTTGTTCATGTCACAAAATCTATCAGTAATGTGTCGCTTAAGATTATCTAGTATTTCAAAATACAGTCGACGATATGATGCCTCTTTGTCACTAGATACTTTAGTAATACGTTGTCTTTTTATCTGAACAGCACAAACATTGCTCCTTGAATTTGCAGATATTTGCTGTTCGGATTCCATTTTGTTCCAAAACATTTCAAAGTTATTTCTTAATCCATCTATGAATGATGTAAATTCGTCTATTCCCTTTGAGCAATAATTAATATCAAATATGTTTTTTTGTAAAATATCAAAAAGTAGATCGGATTTTGGAAGTATCACAGAAAATAGATTTAGTAAAAAAATAAAATCAAATTCATTTAGGGTGTGATAGAATCCTCTTGCACAAGCCTGTGTTTCGCCATCCCACTCAGTAGGATTTTCCATCATTGACCTAAATAATTCGTCAAGATCATTTTTCACAGCAGAAACAACTTCAACCAATCTGCTATTATACTTCCACCTAGTGGGTTTTCCTTTAGGAAAACGTCGCTGAACTAATATTTCAAGAGCGTTGGATCTCTTGGAAGATTTCGAAAAAAATGAAGCAAAACCCGATATTGTCTGAAAAAAGATTTTGCACTCTCGAATGTGCTCAACCGATTGCTTCAATACTAAATCTAATTTGTGGGCATAACAATGGACAAAAATAGCTTGATTATACTTGTCCTTTATAAGCTTTTGTAGTCCATTATGTTCACACGCCATAACGGCGGCACCATCATAAGTTTGAGCAACGAGTTTTTCCCCAAAACTAAATTCATCAATGCAATCGAAAACATGTTTTGCCAATCGGGAAGCTGTACGAACGTCGCTTATATTATCCAATCTCAAAAATCTTTCTTGGACTTCGCCCTCAGTGGTAATGTAACGACAAACTGTTGACAACTGTGATTTATTAGATATATCTGTAGTTTCGTTCATGATAATAGCAACGAAGGAAGTGTCTGTTATTTCCTTCTTAATTGCTTCTATCATTAAAGAGCTTATTGCTTTAATCAGATCATTCTGAATATCATAAGATGTACCCGAAAAAACCGTTGATGTTTGCAGATGATTATTTAATCTTTCATCTTGCTGAGCCAACAAATACAAAAGCTCTACATAATTTCCTCTATTGTAAGAGTCTGCTGATTCATCATGCCCTCTAAACGCAAGTTCTTGCATACCAAGATAGCAAACAGCATCGATCAAGCGACTTACAATGTGTCTGTTCTTTTTGACGTTTTCATTAAATTTATCTACATTTTCTTTAAAAGTTTGGCTCAGACAACAATCCATACGGGTTTTACCAAATGTTATTAAAGACACTGAAGCTGCTACATGTGCTGAGGTAGCTTCATGTCGTTTTTGTAATTTTCGAAAATTATTCACATCATCAAAACCTGATTTTACCCAATAAATATTTTTTTCTATTGAAAACAAAACACAGGGCCAACAATATAATTTTTTTGTGTGTTTGCAACCACACAACCAAGAAACCTCCTTATACCAGGCTATCTTAAAATGACGAACATATGATTTTTGCCGATCTTTAGTATGCGTAATAATTAACTCAGATAAATCGGGGGTAGGTTTTCCCCTAGAGATTATATCTTGTTTTTCAGCAAAACTTCGAATACCAAAAGGCTGTCTAAATAAATCTTCAAGAATGCAATTGCAGCCATTATTGTTAGGTGTTTCTGCAGACACGGTTGCATTCATTTCTATAAGTTTAAACTAAAAAGTAAAAATGATTCCTAAAATTACCGGCGCAATTTACATGCATTTTTACAAAACTTACTTATCTTTGATATGATGACACTACTAAAAATTTAAAATGCTCCTTAACTTAACACGTGTATTGTGTACGCACTACGCATCTAAAATAATCGTTTCTCTTGGCGATTACACGACAAGTTATGCTACTTAAAGGGCCGATGAAAATTTAGATCAATGCACATGTGCCACTGTGTGCAGATTCGAGCACCCACGTAAACGATGTAAGTTAGCGATTATACGGGGTTCAGCCCGTAAATACTACCAGTAAGCAGTGTTGCCAACAATGGCGATTTTCCGCCAAATTGGCGTTTTGCGGGGTAATCATGACGCGCAAAAGTTCTTGTTGGCGCTTGGCTCATTTTTTGGTGCTTAGAAATGGTTTAAGTCTAGATCTGTTTGACTTTAAAATAAAATAACTATTATTACTTTTATTGCATCTCAGCAACAGCAATACAAGTTCTACAGGGAATCTTAACATATGTGCAATTCGAACTGGTACTCGACGGTGATGCCCTCTCGTAAACGAACTGAGAATATACATGATGTTGTTTAAATGAAAATTTTACCGAAATTTGAATTGGCATTTAATATGGCGCTTTTTTGCTGGCAACACTACCAGTAAGCATGCTGTCTGCAGTGTGCAAATTTAAATGATTTGCGGCGCCTTGGGCGTTAATTAAATATTTATTTAAAATTTTACATTTCAAGTTTTTAATTTCTAGCTTCTCGTAAACAAATATCTTGAAACGGGTTTCTGTAATGAACTTTTTATTTCGTTTATTTTCGTGCGTATTAATTCCTATCGTAATACGGCGGATAGGCATCCTCCTGCCATATAAACCACGATTATGTGATGTGACTGGTGTCTGGGGCGGAATATACGGCAATTTTGGGTCAGCAATCAGCTTGTATACCTAGTGGGTGTTCTCTACAGACGCATAATATACATTTAATGTAATTAGTGAAATTAAGTTTATAAATCTATTTGTTTATTTCCAGAGCTATACTGAAAAAGAAAAGTAATTTGCAAATAGTAACAAAACTTTTGTTTGTATTAGAAAATAGTGTCGAAAACTTTAAAGCAGTACTCCATATAGCACCGGACATCCAGTGGACGTCCATTTGTCATCCAAATTTCGTCCTGACGTCCATAGACGTAAACTGGACATCCATAAGACGTCCGTGTTTGAACGTTCACTGGACGACCGTTAGTGGACGTCCACTGAACTTCCATTTGTCATCCAAAAGTCGTCCGGCCATCCATAGAATGTCCGTGTTTGGATGTTCATTGGACGACCGTTAGTGAACATTCATTGGACATCCAATTTTGGCCCATACTTCGTCCAAGAATTATTGGACATAAAATGTACATTTTAGACGCCCGTGTTTGGAAATCCAAGTTTCGTCTAATATTTTAATTTAAAAAATGATTATTTTTAAGTATCTGAACAAATTGTTGACTAAAAATGTGCATCACATAAGCATTCCAATGTGGATTCCTTAATGACGTACGGAATAACGAATGTTAATTGCAGTCAGAAAATCTTCCAAATATTTATGTAAACTTCTAACTTCTTTTTTAATATTTAGACGAATTCTGAACTAAAATTGGATGTCCAATGGACGTACAATTTTAGTCCAAATTTGTATAGACCTTTAACTCGATGTTATAAAGACGGGCTGAAAAGTCTAATAAAATATCGTGTATGTTAGTCGAGATATCAAAGGTTAAAGGTCACGAAAATTGGTTTTACGCAAATATTACGCTTTCCATGCCCCTCATATCATTGGAGGTTATTACAAAAGTTGTAAAGCATAAAATTCTTCGCAAGTTTGGTTCTATGCATTTTTTGTATGATTAACCGTTTTCGGGATAGAGGGCGGAGAGTGGGAAGCACGCATCCGTTTATAGGTTAACGCTATGTAAACTGCGGTATACAGGTATACAATGTTGACTGTTAGTTTTAGGTTCATTTTACATTTAGGTTAGAAATGACAGCGTTGGCGTGACTGATAATTAAGAAAATATCTTTAAAACGTACTTGATTTAAGATCATCACACTACTTTTTGTTAATCCTTGTTTTTTGAAAAAGATATTTCTGGCAACATGGTTTATCTTTTTTTGCACAGAAATGTATAGTTAACCCTTTACATATTTGAATATATTTCAGATGTAACAACTTAGCAAAACAATATCATGGCCAACCCTTAATTATGCAAAAAAGGTCATGAACAGCATTATGTAGAGTAGTTTCCAAATCTCGTGGCACGCGAAATGCGCAAAAGGCGGAGCTTATTGCACAAGAAAGGGAG
>VTPC01090640.1:65840-143096 GCA_011009095.1 Ignelater luminosus | reverse complement strand
ATTACACAGTATAATGACAGTTTCATATTATTCATACATAGCGTTTCTGAGTATCGACTGTTTTTTGATTCCCGGGACTCGAGACTTTTATTCTTCAACGTCAATTAGAAAGCCATTTTTGATACATTTCATAATTTTAACAACATTTATAATTTCTGATTTTATAGAATCAACGAAATACATAATTACTACTTTTTTAAGTAAATAAAAAGCATTAATTAGAATTATAAAAAGTTCTACAATTTCTTAATTGTTTATTGCACATGAATTAAAAACAGAAAGCTGGTTTCTTAGATATTATACAGCACAAAGACCGGATTCATACTAAAAATAATGAGCTTTCGAAATATCTTTTTGTAATCAGTTCAAAAGATATTCTTCAATTGTGATCTTATTTAGTAGGTATAAATTTTAAAAGTTTGTGTCAAATAACGACATTTTTAGTTTTCCAACATTTCTTATAATTCGCTTCCAGTTATCGTTTGCATTTTAGTCATTCACATGATAATACAATGCAGAAAATAACGGAAACAACCTATCCCTTCGAACATGTTGTTTACAAACTACCTGTATTTCTAAAATTCAGCAATTGAGGTTACTGTAAAATTGAAATTTTAGAATCAAGAAGTGCAAGTTGTAAAATGTTGAAGGGGTAACAGCTTAGGATGACAGTAGTTCATTGTACCGCTTATAATGCACAGCAGGTGTAAACTACAGGTAACATAAGTAAAACGCTGTCGACGGTAATACATTATAAATTTGTTGGATTTTCCAACTAGATAAAATATATTGCAGATTTTAAAATGTGTTGCACCTATAAATTTAAATTTTTGAAATGGCTCGAGTCTCGAGCTACTATTCTCGGGAATCGAGACCAGCAATTTTGAAAATTTCTCGGGAATTCTCGGGTCAGAAATCCTATTCATATACATTATAGTCAAGAGATTTCACGGAATAATCATACATCTAGTCCAAGATTATAGTCGTTCGCCCACTTCTATAATTTGTAACCATTTCTCAGCTCTTTTGGAAAATATTGAAAGATCGTAAGAGCAATTAGCTTGTAGTATCGGACATATCTTTTCTTAATTTCCAACGAACTCCGAAGGAGTCGTTACTGAATTTGCGAAGTCTGTCTGTCTGTATGTCCGCATTTTTGTCAAATTCTGAAATTTTGACTTCAGATTTTGATTCTACATCAAAAACTAAAGACCATGTGGTATCTTCGTTTTTTGATAACTCTTCGGGAATATGGTCAAAATGCGGCCGAAAATTGGAAAATTTTCAAAAATTTTTTTTATAGCTTCAGTAGTGAAATGCTTTGGTTATAAAATCTGTGTTACCAGGGCGTGTGGTTCTCGATTCATTCATCTTTTGCACACTTCACCAAAGCGAGATGCCGTAAGTCGACCTTTCCGTTCCATGATGTATAGAGGATTGTCCCACTGACCCTTTGTATGAACCTCTATTTTGACAATGTCTTCTTTTGTTACCTATAGGACGACAAATATTTCAAAGTAACACAATTTATTACAGTTTGTTTATGTGAATGATTTCAAATGATTTTATTAAAACTGTTACCAAAATAATAGAGACCTGTAGGTTTTGTAAAATTCTTTGTTGCTCTGAATTATACCCCGTCTCACTCATTGTGGGCTCAACTGCATTTGGACCATAGTCGGGTGCTGACGACTGTGCTGGTTGACTAACACACGGATCAGTGAATGACAGTTTACGCTTGACTCCTGTTCTTGTGGTTTTGTTTCGCTCTTTGCGATTTGCTTCCTGGTGTTGTAAGTTAGCTACATATTTTTTGAAATGTTTACCAGGACTAGTACTGGTGATTTGTTTCCAGGTCTCTGACTGCCAGCCAATCCCGTTGTTATATCGCAGTGCTAATATATTTGCTCGGGTTTCGAAGGATCCCCGTTGCGACAAGTTCAATCGTTTCCCTGCATTGAATTTACATAAAATTGACATATATAATTCTGCCCTATTGTTGGTTTCATTGTCAATAAGTTGGTGTCCTTTAGCAACCAGTCGATCTAAAGCACCTAAAAATACATCAATTGTTATACATTATTTCACTGAAAATTCTGTTTTCTGTATACCGTGTACATGATGATATATACCCGCATTCTTTAGCTCAAGTATTTTGCTATTCTCTTTGTCTCCTACGCTTTCACAGTATGTCTGCTTACACTTTGAATAGTCATTGTAAACATGATTTGGTCCATTTAGCAAATCTACTTTTAAATCTTCTACAAGACCATGCGCATTGATATATAAGACTTTCATTGCAATATCTTGAAGTGCTTTAATATTCTTTGCTGTTAGAAGTTTTCGACCTGATACTGCTACACTAGTGTCATTTCTGATTTTATACAATGCCTTTCCGTAGTTCTTAACTGCAATGTATTTTTATGATTTCAGTACCATAAGAAACTTTTTCTCTTATTTTGGCTAAAACTGAACTCTTATTAAATCCTTCCACTATGATGTCTGATTCCATAGCTCCAGAAGATGCGTTCCAATTTTTAAAACAGACATGTTCAGGACTTCTTTCGTTCTTTTCCCAGTAGCCTTTCCTATTATTACAGCCTAGGGATTAGAAAAATAGCTGATGGAATGTGCAATGCAGAATTAAACGTAGATTGTACTTACCACACC
This sequence comes from Ignelater luminosus, assembly GCA_011009095.1. Taxonomy (NCBI): domain Eukaryota; kingdom Metazoa; phylum Arthropoda; class Insecta; order Coleoptera; family Elateridae; genus Ignelater; species Ignelater luminosus. The sequence goes on along the minus strand of VTPC01090640.1, from coordinate 140,426 downwards.
TGACGATGCATTATAACTGTGACCATAAGAACGGTGACTCCAGCCACAATCTGTATAGACAACTATCCACGAATTACCATCTTTGTCTATTTGCCCTTTTTCCAACGCCAAATCACGTTCTTCCTTGCCAGCTTTTTCAATGGAAAGCCAAAGATTTTCCTCCCATTGTTGGTTCAAGGAAAGTTCTATTTTTCTGAACAGACTGTATGGCATTGGTGGAATGTCCATAATAGCCAAACGTTCTTTTAAGTTATTATATGTACTTCCCGTGGAAATTGTGCCCCATACAGCAGCAACATTAATTTCTTTCTTTCCACCATCGTTCTGAGGATGTGTACTTTTCTTTATTTCAAAGCCACAAAAATTGCATTTAAAAGAAATGTCCCTAAACATACCTCTCCTTTGTTCTTGTATTGGCTCCAATGTATCAGCAGTACATTTCTTGCCATGGTTCAGCTGCAACTGCATAGCCCAATTTAGCACATATTGCAAATCTTCTATTCTATGTCCCTTAACTTTGTTTTCTTGGGATTGTTCAACTTCTATTTCAATATCATGTTCCATAACACTACAAAACTTTATGGTTATTTTGTTTAATTTTTTTAATATCAAATGTCATATTACCTATCATATTGTTTTTTTTTGTTATGAAAGAATATTCATGTTCTGCTGGTAGTTGTTTCAGTATGTACTGTTATAGGCTCTTCTTGCAGCACAACATGCTGCGTTATCGATTCTTCAGTGTCGTTCGAAGTTATTATCTCTTCTTTTGTTATGTATGAATATGCATGTAATTCATGCGATGACTGATGTAAAGAAGTAGTTGTGCTGGTTCTTGTTTCAGTATGTACCATTGTAGGATCTTCCTGCAGCATTGAAGTCGTTATCTCTTGAACATCATTTGAAAAGTAATCATGGTCATGTCGAACGTTATTGCTAAAACAAAAAATGTAATTTCTTTGGCCTATATTTTTCCAGAGAAAATGCATGTTCAAGAGAATTAATAATGTTACAGGATTTTCCTTACTTTAATTGCGCTATTTCTTCACACTGATTTGCAACTGAAATCCTTTTTCTGCATTGCCATTCGCGCATTCTTGCCTTAGATTTCCTATTTCTTTTTCGGTTTTTATAAGCACGGTCTTTACCCATATTTAAACCAATAAATGCCAAACAGCACTAACTAACTAATATATCTACAACATTCAAATTGTTGTTATTATTATTATTATTTACAATATTAAACGGCAAAGTTGATATCGTATTCACGGTATAATTAGAAAATCATTTGAACTTCAATAATTATTTTTTTTGTAGAATCATAATCAAATAGCTAAAACGTAAAACTGTGGAATATTTGATTTCGTGAATTGTGTTACAAATCAAGCACGTGGTAAAAAATCATATATAAACCACGGTTGGGAAGACTATTATATTTTTATATTATTTAGCTTCGCACTCTTATTTCTCTCCACGCTACGCATATCGGGAAATAATACAGCTCGGCTATAAAGAATGTCTTCTCTACCTTGGTATATAGTTTCTATTTTTAGTCTGCGAAAAACAATTGTAAACGCTAATAACTATAAATAATAATCTAATAGTTACAACTATTTACAATAAAAAACAGCCAAAAAGCAATTCACTCAATAGCACTACTAATAAAATTATCTTTTTACACTATTTATTCCTGGAAAGTGTAGTATTACCTGTAAAATGCACGTAAAATTAATTAATCTTATTCCTAAATAATAATGTCCTGCACTAAATCACAAACTTCCACTGTTTCAAAGCTTATAATAATCACAGATTACCGCCCGTACTTTGTAACTAAAATATGTAATAAATAATAATGCAACAAAACAACTTTTTCGATTACACGATTATACCGGATAATATACCTGAAAGCATGTAAAACCAGTAGGTAGAAGAAAAGGGATTAACTTACCGTTATCTTCTTTACACCCTCGAACAATTGCCAAAATTCAAAAACACCACTCTCACCACATTTGCACTCACGGTGACATCTGTTGAGATAATTAGACATTATTTTGGCCGTTAGTACCAATTTTTACCGTTGGTGGCAATAACGCGCCCTTAAGCATACAACTTGTAAATTAATTGACAGTCATTTTCAGTCTTTTTCTAGATATTTATTGACGATATTGGTGAAATTTTGAGTAAATACCTATAAAAGATATAAAACTCTACCTAGAACAACAAAAATTCTTTTTTTAAGAAATTTAGATTTATGTAATCTCCATATTAAACTGATGATATGCAGATTTAAAGATGTCGGCTCCTTTAAAAATTTGGAAATTGTATATGCTATGGAATTTTAAGGGATGCATTTTCTTACCGACAGTAAAAATTCCAGCAGTACTTGTTGCCAGCAATTATTATTGCAGAAGAGTTATTTCACTGTAAAACTGAACCAATATCTACAATACACCCTGTACATCACTTTCATATAAAGGCGACATTTGACAACAGTGGAATAATAAAAAACAAATCGAAGTAATTTGACAACTCCGAGTTTGACAGATTATAAGCATTTTAAGAAATTTTATGAATTGGGTATTTATTAATTCATGTGGAATTTTGTATTTAATTATTTAAAGAATTAACTAGAAATGGCAGCAACAATGTTTCATAGATTAGTCCTAACAGCGGGGTTTTTATCGTTATTTCACGCAGCATATTCCGCTGCACAACGTAAGTAATGAAGAACTAACCTCAAATCTAGTTACAATATGTTATTTTATATTTTCAGATCGTTCATATTTACGTTTAAATGAATTAGAATTCATAAGTTTACCATTTGATGTAAGTACTTCACAGTTGATTAATTAGTGTTACGGTAAGCTCCTATGTTGTTTTTAGATAATAATACAAGGCATCGTAAGTCTATTTGTAATAATGTACGGTGTTTTATACATTGCTGGGGATTTCAAAGAAATTAAAGCATCAGCAGAATTGGAAAACAAAACATGGGAAACATTTAGAAATGTTCCATCATTTTATACTTTTAATCATAGAGGTAAAGCATTTTCATCACAATATTTTAATTCAAATTCAAAATTCTCTTCTTTTGATGAAGCGGAATGAAGCTTCATATTACATCTTCGTTGTTAGTATTTGCAACATTTGTACAACTTTGTTTATAAATAACAATGTTATCTGAAATTGTCAATAATATAGAACAACCACTGAAATGAAAGTGCAACAATTTATTTCTAGTCTTTTGTAAGATTCAAATATGTACAATAAATACATCATAAAATAAATAATAAATAAATGCTTAAAAGATAAACAAGATCTAGATTTTTTATCACCTTTTTAATTCGTAAATTCTTCTAAATGCAGTGCATAAAACAGGTAGAAGTGCATATAAACACCTGGACTTAATATAGTTTCTTTAACTGTTCATAAGTCACGAAGAATATAATATTCCATGGTCCCATACGAACCCATGCAGGAATAAAACCTTTATAAAATGCCCAAAATCCTTCGTTCTTAAATGTTTGTATAAAACAATCGATTGTTCCAGCATAAATATGTGTAGATATAGTTCCAGTCACATGCTTCAATTTACGTTGGTTCATTAATCTTGTCTGTCAAGAGGTAATAAGTCATTGTGCCAGTTTTTCAACATTACAGTAATTGTGATGCGATTTATAAAAAGATACCTAAGTTAAGAAAATAAATTTGGCTGTAGAGTAAGATCATGGTTAAATTGTCAATTTTTAGGTTTCAATCCTAGATGTTTTTGGCAACATTTACGCTTTGTAGGTTATCGCCTTGCTATTCTATGATTATTCCACACAGTGTCATGTTATAATTAAATTGCATCCAAAAGTTTAAAGCTTTTTTTCTCAAAACCATGATTTTACAAATTAAATTTTCAAAACACTGTATCCCCCTGAGTTTTTATCTAATCAAGCTGTTCTTTTTTTAAATCCTATCCTCTAGATCTGTAGAATAGATTTTCCAACTTAAGGTACCTTTTTATAGATTGCATCACAATTATTCTTATCATTATGAGTTTATTTACATACCCTAACTACATCAATTGGAGTTGAAGCAACAGCACTTCCCAGACTAGCAACAAAGCTTGAGCTATTATGATAAAAATAGTTAATTATGTTATCAAAACTATTTAATTACAACTTACATGAAATGATTAGCTACGCTATCACCAAAGGTGTTTAATAAACGGCTTTTACAATAGTCATATACAGGTAATTCGACAGCTGCTATTACTGCTGCTCTTTGAGCAGTTGGACTGACGCCCTAAAATAATTCTTAATTTATTTTCAACACATAGTGTATGCATGTTATTATTACCCTCCACAAACCAGAAATTCCTTCATGCATGTAAACATCTTTGAAACACCCAACCAAACTAACATTTCCATGTGTTCCACGCACTTGCATACGCACTTTTAATACATCAGTTGGATTGGCAATTGCACTAGACAATGCTCCTGCAGTTACAGCACAGCTAACATTAATGGTAATCGTTTCACTACCATAATGTTTAACTACAATTTTCTTTAAAGAATAGTAAGTTCCAAACTTGATTGTCCCGTAAGTAGCTTGCCTTAAAACTGCTGGCCAAATGCTAAATGTAGAAATATCTTTAGTGATTTTTTAAAGAATAATCTAAATATTACATACCCTGCATATAAAGCTTTAAATCCTTCATATTTCCATATTTGTAAAAAGCAATCGATCATTCCACGATATTTTAATGCAGCATGATTAACATCTAATTTCTGACCCTGTACTTGCAACCGGGTTTTTGTAGTATCAATAGGAAAGGTTCCTATGCAATATAAAAAACCAAAATTATTTTATTGACAACAATTAGATAAAACTAATTATAGATATTACAGTAATTTGATCCTCATTAACATACCAAACTCAGCAACACATGAAGCAAGACCTCCATAAACAAAAGGTCTCCAATCTCGATCTCCCATGCCACTAAACTGCTATTTATTTCAAAAAATATTCAATAATTAACTTGTCCAAATATTAAATTGAGGTTATGTTACATTATAATTTTAGCGCAATGCGGAATACGTAAGGCGGTTTTTAATACTGTATTTTCTTTGGCATTTTAAGTTTCTATGTCAAGATATCTAAATGACGCACTTTAAAATATATTTAATTATTTATATCTCTTGGTACGATAATATTAATGTAACCGTTTGTTTTTTATTATTTTACATGTACAAACCACGTGTACACTGCATGCGAATAGTAAAAAGACTTGATCATTTGACGTTTCAGCAGTTCACAGTTGTTTAATGTTGTATTGTATGCACCATGCACAAGCACAACCTTTGAGAAGTAAGAAGACTAAAAATAATTACAATCAAATCCTATAAGTCATTCAATCTAATAATAAACTTTCCTGCCTATACCAACAGATATTTTTAGTAATTTTTATACGGTTTTTAACAAAGTAAATAGAAACACTACTTTTAAGGAACGTAAAGAGCCTAATAGGCAAGAAACTTATTTCATTGGAAAGATGAATGCTAGGTATTAAAAAAATTATACCACAGCTTTTACTTTTCTTTGTTTCGATATTGTTTGCGAAAAATGCATTTCGAATTTCAAACTCCCGCGTTACCACCTTGATACTGATGTCCGCGTTGTTGTCACGTTGACACGCTATTAAATTAAAATTATTAAAGTTATTTTACAGCAATGCATGAGGTGTATCGCATTAGTTATTACTCAATTGGTTATATCAGTTGCACATTTTATAACCAGTTTGATGTAACCAAAAGCGGATTTTAAAAATTGGCTTTTTAAATCGTGTTTATACAGCTCATTTTTTTTTATTTTTCAGACTAGATGTTTCTAAACGTCCAGTTATGTTTGTCACCCTAGCTTTTTAAATATGTCACTGTCAACTTGACAGTATCACCACATCACGTAATGTAGGTTTATGTAAATTGTCAATTATAGCCACAGCATATTTAGGAAGAACTTGCAATTTAAGAAAACGTACATATACAAATTACTTAGATGTTAATTTCTTTAAAATGAAATTTCTTCTTAAACATACTTTGGATGTAATTGACAATTTACATACATAACCTACATCATGTGATGTGATGAATGGTGACACTATCGACTTGACAGTGACATTATATGAAGCCTCGATTGTTTGTAACTAGAAAAGCCACAAACATAACTGGATGTTTAGAAACACCGTCTGAAAAATAGAACTGTACGTGTTGGGCAGAGGGACTCTTTTTTGCGAGTTCCTGATACAAAAATTCCTCTGCCCAATGCTGATTGTATGGTGTTCAGAATAGTATGTAGTACAGTAAAACCCCAACCTACGCTACCCCATTTTACGCGAATTCGAATTTATGCGGTTTTTAAATCTTCTCGTCGATTCGTCTTTTGTTGCCAGAAGGCCTCAGTTCAATTGAAAAAGGGTTACAAATTTTGGAAAACATAGACTCCAACGAGAAAATTTTGCGTGAGAAGAAAAAATCTTTGATCAGTCAGATGACTTGGATTTTATGAAGCCTTCTGCGTCTCATCAAAGTAACTTCGGTTTATGTTTTTGCAATTCATAATAATATCATTTGTTGTATTATCTAAGATTTTATTACACATTTCTCTTCTAAATTATTGTTTTCTTCAGTCTACGGTCCCAATTAAACATAATTTGTATGTATTTATATGGAAAATTGTACCCAACTTACGCGAATTCAATTTACGCGGTTATTGCTCGGTCCCACATACCGCGTAAACGCGGGGTATTACTGTACTTCAACGCCATATAATCTTTTCAGTATTTTTGTGTATTCCTCCTTAATTTCCCTTTCCAGTAGAATGTTTGCAACAAAACATTTTTTAAAAATTGTTCTTTGGCTTACCTTTGTTGAATAACGTTTAGTTTTTGAAAACTTTTATGGGAAGCTCTACCAACAAAGGACATCTGTTCGTTCAGAGCCATCTTTGGTAGTTAAATGTAACATTTCCAATTTTACATTTTGAATTTATAAGGAATTTATAATAAAGCGTTTTTTTTTGATCTAATACTGCGTTTGGTAAGGTACTTCTGACAGCTTTTTTTCTCGAGAATCTTCTATTGTTCTTGCTACTCAAATCTGAATTATTATTTGAATGACAAGAACAAGAGATGATTCCAACCAAAAATAGCTATTTTGGGTAACTCACTAAACGCAGTATTAATATATAGTCTGTTTCAATATTATAGAATTCAGAATACGCTTTGACTTTATCTCATTTTTGCAGTGTATAACAAACATGCACACACACACAGCACAGTATACAGCACAAAACATGTATACAGTGAATTCAGGTTTACAATCTTAAAAGCACCAAAATCACTACATACATTGACAACTCATGTTTACTTAAAAAGATGACACAAATGACAGATCTTTAACCTAAAAATATTTTTATTTAGTAACTTTTAGCAAAACTTAAAAGTACACTGTTACTAAAATATCATTTGTAGGCCTACTCTAAATTCTATAATATCGAAACATTGTTTCAAAACAACAGTTATAAACTTATAGGATCAACTTTCCATAATTAGGTAAATGTAAATATTACATACTTGAATTTGCTGCAATCTTTGTCTTTGCAGTCATTACTTTCATGATTCTTAAACGAATCAAAATGAAATTCTTCCTCTACAAACTCATTTTTTATTTTTTGTCAATCATTTCCGGTTCTATGAATACTTACTGCCATCAAAGTGTCCCGCTTTACAAATATGCCACCCATAAAGTTCATTTTTCTACTATTCACATTTTCTGCTGATGAACATGATTTCCTTTTAGCAAAATTCAAAATTTCTGCTTAAACATTCATGGCTTTCCAAAATTTCTTAGGTACCTACTAAGTTTGTCAGTACACTTGAACCTCTTCACTAGGTCACTTTTGGTGGTCCACAGTCAGGTTTGTCTCCCGTTCACTTCCACCACCTAAACTTGGTGGCGATTCTCTCGTAAAACCTGATCGATCGATACCTCACTCAAATCACCCCTTGATATGCAATTTTTGTCAATAAAATCAAAGCCAGTTAGCATTGCAAACTTCATGTATCACACTGATTTTGCATAAGCATAAAATATACTCGCCAAAAATGTAATTGTTTCTATTTTTGGTTTATTTTAGTATTTTATCAAAAAGAAAAATCAGGAATTTCTTAAGTTAATCATTCCCTTGTTATTTAATTAAAGTGATGAATAAAGGCTGGTGCGATGGGCGTCATTTAGAAAAAACAATTCTTAACAATGAAGTTTTCAAGTAAATTATTCTAAAATCAAATTTAATAATAATAAAGTGGCATGTTTCAGAGATTGACCAATGAAGCCCTCAAGATAAAATATAATGATATATTGCATGGAGATTCATACGGTAACTTCACCAAACACCTAAATCTGAACCCTTCATCCACCAGGTAAAACATTATTTCCTTTCACTTGCTCATATGGCTTTTCCTATAAATCTGTCAAACTGTTCCATATGAATACAGTTTTATAGGAGACTAATACCAAAGTTTTATCTTTTTGGACCATAAAGGCACCAGAAAATCAGATGTAAACATTTTCAGTTGCTTATATTTTATTTCTAATTGAATAAATAACAAATGTTCTGAAATTCTTTGAATAAACACTTATTTGTAATAAACTGTATAAAAACTTCAACAATCTGTTATTTAATTTGTACAAACTTATAACTAGTTAAAATATATTCGATTATTTGCTACTATTAGATGATTTATGTCTTTCACTAGATGACCTAGATGAAGATCTTTGTCTCTTTTTTGACTTTTTACTTGAATACTCCTTTTCTGTATGTTCTGAAACTTGCTTACTTCTATGACTGCTGTGTCTAGATGACTTATGACTGCTCTCTCTGCTTCGCCTTTTTCTCATTCTAGATGATCTGCGTTTATGATTTGGATTTTGATTTTCTGAACTTGGAATTCTTTCGGGTGATTCTGACCACCTCCAATGTCGAGCATCCGATTCACCACTAAAATATTTATTGTTTTTAATAAGTTAATTCCTTGCTATATTAATTTTTGAAATACCTCTCATACTCAAAACTATCTGGGGGTGTATGATGTAAATCCTTATCAGCTGCAGCAAATAAATCATGTGGATTTCTAAATACATGTAAGAAATTGCAAGAAGTACCCTTTGGACATTTTTGTCGTGCAAATAAACCTATAAATGCAAATATTTAAATTTTAATTAAAAACAAATGCAATTCTACAAAATGTATGCACTAACCGCAAATAGCAGATTTCCAAGATTCAATACTACAAAATTCGACATATAGTTGTTTTCCACCATACCACCTTCCTTGAAAACACTGGTAACCCTTGACGGCTTCTCTATAGGAACTATATTCAATATATGCATTTCCTCGTAAATGAGGTTCGTGATTGCAACAAATTTTAAATTGTTTAACATAACCACATTTCTCTATTTCAGGTAGAACATCGTAAAAAAATTCTTTAAAATGTTCATAAGTTTCCTGACTTTCAAATTCAAGACTAAAATCACTGCCATGTTCATTTTCAGTTTGTTGTAAACTGTAGTGTGAATAAAAATTTGGTATAATAAGAACTCGACTTATACCTGGACGAATATGATTACGAGAACATGTATCTTTAAATCGGCATGCACCAGTTTTTTGAAAGAATGGACATGTAGGTTTCATTGGATTCGTTTCAAATTTGGTTTTCATACCTTCTGGTACTTCACCACCATTTTCTACAAAATCCTTGATTTGTATTTGCAATTGCTCTTGTTCTTTTCTCTTCTCCTCTTCCTCTCTTTCTTTTTTCTCTTTCATCTCTTTTAATTTGTTTTGTTCTCTTTCCCATTCTTCTCTTATACGTGCAGTCTGTCTTGCTCTTTCTTCTCTAACAAGTTTCAATTTATTTTGTAATTCAAGCCAGGCCTCTTGAGCTTCCTTTTCTCTATTCAGCCACTGCTCTTCTTGTTCAGCTGCTATGCGGGCCTCTTCTTGTAATCGAAATTCTTCTGCTTTAGTTTGTTCTTCGAGCCAGACTGCATAGCTTGGGGATTGTTCACGACGACGTCTCTCTGCATTACAATAATTAATTCAAATACATACATAACCAAAATAACTTACCACTTTCTTCATTCTTACAACGTTCTTTGGCCAACTGCTGTCTTATTCGTTTTCTTCTAGCCTTTTTAGCTAATTTGCGCCATTCTTTATGTCTAGATCAATAATTAAGAAAACATAACCTCACAACATTAAATATACTTACACAAATATAACAGATATAGCTTTTACGTGATTAATTATGAATACACATACAGATTTTTTTCAAAAAGGATACCTACTTCCCCATGGTGAGTTGCAGAGTTGCAGTTAAGATAAACTTAAAGTTAACCTGATGTCGCAATTCAAATCTTTTAAGATGACACTGATACTTTTTGATGGAATAATACATATAAATTTAGGTGTAAGGAAAGAACGGAAAGAAATATATAGGAAGGATTGCAGTTGTGGATTACTTATTTCTCAATATTCTCAAACAAATATTTGCATCAATAACCTCACTGTACTCGCACACCTGCCATTGCCAAAACTTGAAACAAACGCAAAGAAGTGAAATTGCGTAGTTAAGAAAATGGGAACAGTGGCGTCACGTCGTCTTTTTAAATGAAATAATAAATGACATGAGAAATACAGTGTCTCTGAAAACAACCGACGAACGTTAACAGCAAATTTCTGAGACAAAATCGAAGCTATTTAACCCAACTTACCTATATCATGAAGTTCACCGTTTTTAAGATACAGGGTGTCAAAGTTTAGTTAAAATTTTTTGTTTTTTCAATATTTCAAGAACGAGATGAGATATCGACATAAGATTTTCTACATGTTTTTTACTTTAAGGTGTCTACTATTCTACGTAGTCGTGTGTTTGATATCTTTACCACAGGCGGGAAATGGAGGGAGGCAAGCTCGTTACTCTAAAGAAAACTGTTACGCTTCTGAAAAATTATCGAAATTAACAATTGATTTGGCATAAGAAGTCGCTCTCGGGTAGAATAAATCATTTTCTAGCAAAATTGGATTTTTCTAAATATAGTAATATAGATACGTTGTCTCAAAAGCCTCGACAGAAATTAAGCCTGGTTTACCATACAACTTTTATCTCAAAAGTTTTCGATGTCAAGTTCAATTCAAAATAAGAAAGCTTGCCACCTTGTATCTCGAAAACGATGTGTTTTAGGGAAAAAAGCTATACGGCAAAGTAGGCTTAATTTCTGTGGAAGAAAGCGATGTGAATAATTACATCTTGTTTTTAAGGCAACTTACTATAGGCCGTAAAATTTGAGATTTTGAAACATTCACTTTCACTACAAAGCTACTACATTCTACGGGAAAAATGCAAGAGCGATTTGCTTTGCCAAATCAACTGTTAATTCCGAAAAGTGGCTTTTCTTTAGAGTGATGAGCAGTGTTAGGTGGTTTTGAGCAACAAATTTAGCAATAACTCCCACCAAAATCTCCTCTTATTATTGCACACGCAGTAGAGCGATCGACGATCGGACGATACACTCGTATTAATCAAGTATTCACGCATCCCCTTCGGTGAGAACGTGAGTGGAAAATTGAAAGGAGTCAAAAACTTGGTGATGAGCTAGTCCCTCTCCCCTTTCCCCGCCATGATAAGGAAATCAAACACAAAGCTACGTAGAAATACTTTAGAGTAACAGGCATGTGGAAAATTTCATCTCGATATCTCCGCTTCGATATTGTCTCAGGAATTTTTCAAGAACACCCCTGTATTTTATAAAAGCTAATTTGAGTTCATGACGTGATTGTAGTGTAAATTTATACACCGGCGACAGTAAAATGCATTGATTTTGATAAAAGCAAATAAACGATAATTAGAAAATGCATGTTTAAAAACTGAATAAAATTTTGGGAGCTACAATAGTCGTTTGTACAAGTTCAGAAAGTGCCTATCTCCTTCGTCAAGTATAGAACAGAACAGAATTCCTACGCAAGTAAGAAAAGACACTTTCTTCATATGTTGTACATTCTACACATTATTCTTAACAACACGAGAAAAATTAGTGTTTTTACACACTTTTTCAATAATGTACCAAAACTCAACTTTTATTATCTTAAGTTGAATTTTTACCCTTTTGGGATCTGAGATGACGCCACAACTTTCCTTCTCATTTTGCTTTTAGTTAAAGAACAGAAATAGAAAACAAAACAAAAAAGGCACCCCCCCCCATATAGCACATAGACATCTTATGGATGTCCATTGGACGTCCAAATTTTGGCAGATGGATGTCCAGTGGACGTCCGTTTGTCACAACTTTGGACATCCTACGGACGTCCGTTACCGGACGTAATTTGTACATTTTTTTGTACGTAATTGGACATAATTCGAACAATTTTTGAACGTAATTCGGACAATTCTTGGACATGCATAATTGGGACGATGTTTGGACATAATCTGGACGACCCTTGGGCATAATTTGGACGATTTCTCGATGACGTCCAATAGACGTCCACTAACGGTCGTTCAGTGGACGTCGGGACGAAATTTGGATGACAAATGGAGTTCACTAGACGTCCGGTGCTATATGGGCTGTTTATTAAAATCAAGACGGCAAAGCGTTTACGTATTTTAGTTACTTTCAGGATTGTTAAGTTTGTTTTTGATCTAATCTAAGTCATACGTAAAGTTACCAGACAATGACGTCATCCTAAGAAAGTAAAAATTAGACTATAATTAGTATTTTAACGTTTTGTTTTTTGTTTCTCATTGAGCGAAATTCACTGATTAGTAAGTAATTATTGATCAAGGCCGTGGCTATGAAACTTTTATGAGTGTTTCTACATCCAAAAATATTAGATCCGCGTATAGAGGTTTTCAATATACGCCCCAGGAAGACCAGAATAAAATTCACTGTGCCATGCCTGTTCCGCCTTTTTTTGTGAATTCTATTCTAGCCTTCCTGGGTGGTATATTAAAAAACCCTTATTCACGGGTCTAATATTTTTCTATAAAAGTCTCATTGAAATAGATTAAGACAGCTGAAGCAGCGCCACTTTCGTGAAAGCCAATTTTAGCCATTTTCCGATCTGTAATATTTTTTTGCGTGGCCGAAGAGCCCATTTAGACGAACAGCAAAATACGTGTCGACTTATTTTCGACATATTTGGACATAATTCGAACAATTTTTGAACGTAATTCGGACAATTCTTGGACATGCATAATTCGGACTATGTTTGGACATAATCTGGACGACCTTTGGGCATAATTTGGACGATTTCTCGATGACGTTCAGTAGACGTCCACTAACGGTCGTTCAGTGGATGTCGGGACGAAATTTGGATGACAAATGGAGTTCACTAGACGTCCGGTGCTATATCCACTTTTCATCGAGATCTGCGACGGACTCACTGTGTCATCTTCTTGTGAGTAAAGAGAATGCTTACTTACTAGTTTCTTTTCTAAAATAACAAATTGAAAAATAAACTGCTTTCAACGCAACGCAATGCACACGAGTCTTGCCTATAATTTGTCTATAAGTGTTCAGGATCAGGAACACCTTAGAGTTAGAGAAGCAGATAGTAGCCAGAGATAGCGTAATGCTAGTTCGTGGGCGTAATATCTGTAAACAGAGATGTAAGAGGAAAAGCGCCTCTACTTATGCAAACCTTATAGTATACACTACGACCACTTTTCCTCAAATAACTTCATTTAACTAAACAAGTAAAAGTCTACTTAAGTTGTTTAATGTTAACACAGATGCAAACAATATTCAAAAACGTTTTATACGCAAAGCAATGTTTTGTGTAGCGCAAGTTGCCTATCTTATGCCTACAGTCTCCCCTCTTGTCGCCACTAGATCTATATTGTAGAGCAGATGCTAAAAAAGTTTTTGTTTGCAAAATATGAGTGACGCATTTTGACTTTTGCTTTGTGAAGCCTATGCTTATAAAACACGATGTTGCCGTGAGCAGCTAAGGGATGTTTTGCCGTGAGCAGCTAAGGGATGTTTAGCCGAACTGCTCCTTTCTTCTTTACCTAGTCTCTGTGTTAACAGATAAATTCCTAATGTAGTCGATTCGTCTTGGTTACGGAGTTATCAGCTTTCAAAATTGCGTGCAGACATGTCAACTTTCGATTGCATTGTCGTTATTAATTTGTCAAAACAGCAAAAATCTTTACTAAAAAAAGTTGTAGAGATTGCCTTCCGGATGTTCTAAACTTCGTTCCAGTTATGCAGGCTGTACTGTATAGTTAAGGTATGGTAACGTGGAGAGAAGGAGATAAATAGAGAATACCCTGTATAACTAAAGGTAGAAAGTACCGTGCGATCAAAAAAAAAAACGAAGTCGAAGTGGGCCATGACTCGTACTATGTGGCAGTGTTCTTCTTCTTCTTTTGTTTTATTCAAATTTTAATTTATAATTGTCATTTTGAAATATCAAATTGAATTTGAATACTGGTTTAACCTAACAATTTACAACTATCAACTGTTATCTACTGTTTTAGCAGTATAGTCCCAGTTGATCATGGCCTACTTCGACTTGTTTTTTTTTTCGATAGTACGGTATTTTCCTACATTTTTCTTAAAGAAATTTTTGCTATTTTGACAACTAACGACCAAACAACCAAAATGTAACATGTCTACCCGCAACTTTGAAGGTCGGCAATTAACACGAATCGACCATAAGTTTTCTTTGACAAAATAATTTTTCAGTTATTAGAAATTTGCCCTATCAGTGTGTCGATGTCATGGACAGTGGTGATCATGGGAAACGGGAAACAAATAAGACTTTGCATGTACAGTATACCCAGTACTATTATTTATTGAATTCTCATTCATACATAAACGTGAAGAAATAACTAGCAGCAATCTTCATTTTACCGTCTACGCCACTGCTGTCTTTGGTTAGGAATTATAATTATTCAGTTTTTAAAAGCTTTGCAGTTATTTTAATTAAGAAATATCAATTAAAATGTTTAGAATGTCATTGTAAGACTAACTAACCTTGCAAGATTATTATGTGACATTCACACTGTTTGCTTTGCTTTGTTTTTTGTTAGTTGTAGACAAGATTTTACTTTTTTTATTTACCTCTGAACCAATAACTACCGCGGGTAGAGAGCGGTTGAATTCAAATTTGCGTACGTTGGCTTAATAAATTTCTGTAGAGAATTACAATAAATACGCTAACTTTTGAATTTTGAATATCACCACCAAAATTATACTATATGTAGCAGAGATACAGACAAAAAAATGTAGTTTCAAAAAACAATACAGAAAATTACTTGAAGTAACAGAAACTTAAAAAGGTTCGATTTGTTTAAAATGATTTTATTAAAAAATATAACTGTAGATCTCTGAATGTTACAACAGAATAACTATTAGGTATACATTTTTTGGTTATCTAGCACTAATAAATTTATATAAACAATAAAGATTATTTACATGCAGTTTTATGCACACAAAAACCAGAATCTTTTAATTTCCTATAAAGTGATATATACTTTCCAGCAGAAGTCGTTCTCGGTACGATAAATTTCTCACAAAAAATCGTTCTACTAGATGCAGCCTTACTAAGATTTCCGTAATCTAACGTCCTTAAAAAAGTTAACACAAATGTATAACAATTATGTCTTTCTTCGTTATAATTTCTAGCAAACCAGCACTTTTGTTTGCACACTTGAAGCAGCGTATTATCCCAGTGTTCTCTCCAAGGCGAGGTGGCTTGATCTAAAAGGAGGCATTGGCCCCATTGTCCATTTCGGTGACGACGTAATCCATTTTTGTCAAATTCGACTATTGTACCTGTTGATGTTGTGACCCCGATGTGCAGATCCATAGAATTGTAATAATCACTGGAGAGTAAAAATAACACTTTTATTATGTATTGGCGGTCAAATGGAACACGTTGTTAAATGAGATACGAATGTGCTCATTCAATAAAGACTGTCAAAGAAATTAGAGGTTTCTTTTGTAGTACTTATTGTATTATATATTTCCGTGTTCCATTTCGGAGAGAATTTAAAAGGTCAGATATGATCAATAACTATAGTTACTTACTTTAAAAAATCACCGGATGTGGGTTTTATCACAACTGCACATGGATACTGAGATGCACGTACAAATGGGTAAGGAACTCTGAAACATAAAGAAGCTGCATTACAAAAACAAATAATAATGGCCTTTTACTTCATTAGTGAATGTGCTACATTAAATTCATATATACATATTCAATGCGATAGACACGGTCTGACGAAGCAATTTAACTAGGTACATGTTTGCATAATTTCGTAAGCCAACTTTTTTAAAATTTAAGTAAGAAATATTACGTAAAACACTATAGCTATGTTAACAGAGAAAATTAAATGTAAGTCTAAACCAGAAGCAATCGAAATTTTTATGTGAAACAGCATGTTGACAAAAAATTAGATTTTCGGAAAAAAAGCGAAAAACAAATTTCAATTTGCTACGTACGATGCTAAAAATCAAATTGTGTACAAATGGGTTTGCATCATTCCTATAGTTTCTGATCTTTTGTGGGATCTTCATTTATGATTTTAAATTGCATGTATTGGTCTTTCGTGCTTCTCTTTATACGCCAGCCAGTTCTATATATGATGGCAAATGGTGTGGTGGATATGATATCTGATGTGACCTAGTTATGGTCTGTTTTGCTATCCTTATAGGTCGATAGAATCTACAGAATAAGCTTTTGTGGTACTGGTACTATAGGTAGGTCATACAGTTTACTTTCTGCGCAGAACTTAAGTTAGTCTACAACGCCCCGTTCACATCACTTGTTTTGTGCATATAATTATTCTATTTGTTCGGTACGTACAATAAAATTCCCTGACTTTTCCAATTGCTTAGGCAGTTACCTGAGCATGAACAAGAGATGATGTGTAACAAGTGTTCTGGGCAGCAGCAAGAGACGTTGTTTGTAGGCGTAGATGCCCACCGACCTTCTTCCATCCCCATTCCAGGAGGTCTTTCTTGCAACCACGCCGCTTTTTGCACTTGATGATACACCCTCAGTGAGTGTTTTCTTGCTGCTGCTTTTGTAGGGGGTAGAGTAGCCAACTTGAACTCTCTTTGATTTGAAACAGTCGTTAAGTGTATCTGGTGACGTAGAACATCCAAGTTTTGCGGTTTTTTGGATCCGTATATAAACAGGAAAAAACCGTTGTCAGCATCAGCAATATTATCTGTCTGCGCATTGGGGTTGTTGAAAAATAGTAATTATTTTCTTATTTCCCCGTCACCTTGAACTTTTTTAAATGGGACTGTTTTCCCTTTTCTATATATTCAGGACACGGAATCGCAGCCTGTAAAGGCATAAACACACAATAAAACAGGTTTCATATCCCCTATTTCATTCTGCATTGCCTGAATATTGTGAGTTTTATTTGACTGGTTGCCTTTGCCAGGCACAATCATCTTCAAGCTGCAGTTAGGGGGAGCAAGAGTAATTAACATGACCAATAGGTCGGTGTCGTCACCTACTACTCTCACCTCCAATCATTCTTGAGCTTCTGGGATTGCTGTTTGAACAATCAGAATATCTGCGTCCCCAGAGTCTTGAAGCACCTTACATACTCTTTCCTCCAAGTGAACTGTCAGGAGGGATATTAGCTGTTCCTTATTTTTTGGGTTTGCAAGGAACTCGCTCTGCCCAAAGGTGATTTGAATGCGGTCTTCTACTTTTACATCTACATTGACAGATGAGCGAGACCTTCGCAAATGTTCCTCATCTTTAGTATCCATTTAAGTTGTTCCCTGCAGCCATCGAACACGACAACACGACAACAGCTTTTCTGTATTGGGACGACACAGAGTTACAGTTTTGTTTGCAAATCAATCGGAACGTCTATATCTCCTGAACTGCTGAGTGTAGCAAAAAACGCATCTGACTTTTTTGTGAAAAATTCTACGTTCTTTAATTCTTTATAGAATAAGGTGAGCTCTAAATTGAATAGTTTTCGGGATATTCGCAAAAAACTGAGAAAACACAATCTTCGGACCCTTTTCCCCTTCCCCTACCCAAACCCGACGCTCTAGCTGTACGGATGGGTCAAATTAGTTATCAATTATCATTATGGATTATCTGACTTAGTATTGGCGATAGCAAAAATGGTTTTCGTGATTGTGGGCCAGTTTTTTATCCTGAAATCAAATGTAAAAACAAAATTCGAAAATCATGGTCTACTTGTAAAATATTAACTTATGTTCATTTTTCCTGACTTATCCGATTTTCTCGGACCATTCTGTATTCTCTGACATTTCAAGGTTTTCCCAGTTTTCCAGGCCGCTGATGATCAGTGATGAATATTACTGTGTGTAAAGAAAGTACTACAGCACACTTGATCATTGATGATGATTATTAATCAAATTATGGTTAATCAGGTGTTCCTGAATTAGTCAAAGCTCAGCTGCTATTCTTTGATGTAACCCTCATAAAATGAGCAATATTACACTAAGCGGTTGCGACATATACAAACAGAACAAGAAGGCGTCATTCGTTTCAAAATATTACGATACTGATTTTGGGATTGCAAACGGAACATCTTAGATTTGTTTAAATATATTTCTATTCTCCTCATTTATTTGGTTTCAAAATAACGAAGTAATCCAATTCAAGACGTATTTGTTTAATAAACAAACCCAATAAATAAAGGTTTGGTGACGGAAATAACGGAGACATAACTAAAAACGTTAGCTATGACATGATTTCTGCCTTCCGTACACTATACAGATTGGATTTACTTTTGATTGCTGGTTGTATACTATGCTTATTGCTTCATACATAACTATAGTTGTTTTTATATTATAGAATATAGAGTAGGCTTTCATATTACCATATGTTTGCAGTGTACAACAAATACACAACAAGTTCAGATTGACAATTAATAACAAAGCAAGAAATCACTACTGTATATTGCAACTCATTATTTAAAAAGAATGATACAAATGACAGCTCTTTAACGTAAAAACATTTATTTTCTAGTGAAACTTCAAAATACACTGTTTATTATGTACATATTATAGAATAACGAGTGGTCAAAACTTCTTCTGGTTGGTAGGCTGTTTATTCTAAAACGATGCATCTCGTGAAAAGATACAATACAACAAGCCTTTCCTAAAAAATGTGTTTCAGCTCTATCTAAATCTCCGCCCTTGGCTGAGGTTATTAAATAAAAAATCGGCCAGATAGTAGATCATTTATAGTAACAGTCATATAAAAAGCCATTCCTACTAGAACTTTAAGACCCTCAGGACCCTTTATCTCGAAAGGTAATATTTTGGAAAAAAATTTGGTAAATAGAGAAACTCGTGGTAGACATAATTGACATCAATTTCCGAGACACCCTCTATAGTTTCCAATGATGTAATATCTAAGGTGACCAACTCTCTCAACTAATCCTCTCCTCTTTCCTTAGAATCCACTTTGGACAATTACTCTGTTCTGCTGAAACCAGATATTTTGAGATTGAATATCACGTTGTCTGTTTCAATAGAAACGCAAAACACCTTGGATTTCTCTTGGTGCTCTACCTTCTTTGTCCTGTTTCTGTCAAACATTTGATACTGACTAAATTGCATTTACAGGGAAGTGTTATAGCTAACGGGTAGTCGATTTTTAAGGTAAGAATCGCCAGTTAGGTAGAAGCACTGGCCATTTTACGGTCCACTCGACATACCTTCGCTCGAATGTCTTTCTTTGGCGATCATTTGCTCTATCTTATGTTTTTTCCAAAATTTCCATAAAATATTGTCGACTTACGTCTGTTTACCATGACACGAAACAAGATTTTCAGCTTCAGGCCCTACTGCAACAGGGCTTCTTGCTGAAACTGAGTATTTTTTATGCAGATTCTTTCTTTGAAATCAGACTTAACTGTTAAATTTGTCAGAAATCCTCTATTCATGATCTTCTGAAATTTCAGTACGGCGTTGTTCCTCTACTTGTTTGCATATTATGTTAATAAAATTAATGAAGGTTTAAAGATCTTAACTTAAAGCTTTCAACTTTTAATTGGCTGCAGAAATTCAAGCCTTAAACATGACAAAGATGAAAACATTCTATAGTTAAATTTTAGAATTTCTTAAAGTGATAGAATAATCTGTTCGTTAACGGGCCTTGTCCAAGTCAAAGAGAGCCTGTAGGGAATAACGAACAAATAGGCATTCATCCTACCTAAATGTAAATTTCTATGTCGATTGTCTCAGCTATTTTTTCAACAACTTAAGGTATCTAATGCATCACTGTCAACCATTCAGGAGCTTTTTCAGTGATTACGTTACTAATTGCTGCCTGCCCCTGGATGCAAATAATGATTCGATAGCAGCGACTCACTCCTTCATATTTGTGAAAATCAAAAACCAACCGAAGGCGTTAAATCTCGTCAAAATGAATCAAACCTGTTACAACCAATGTTGTCAGAGCTGACTATCAATCTCCAAATGAAGATTTATAGCATTTACGTATTTATGATTGTTTCTCACAACGTGGTTCACTGTTGTGGCAACCGTGTGTTCACCCTTATTTATTAGTTTTTAGATTTTCACTAGAGGAAACAACGAACGTGTTCTTCTCCAATATTCCAAAGTTTGTAACACATCTTTTGCTTTCAATTACATAGCTTGTTTTGCATTTCGAAACGTGTCACTATTTAAATGTCCACCTTTCTGCGCAATATTGAATCCATGTGAACTTCAACATTTTTGAACCTTACGTTCTGGTAACTCCCCACTTTTTGTGAGCATCCAAATCTAGAATTATTGAGAATTTCTAGATCTTTGTAGGTTTCCGGGTGCTTATGTCTTTGCAGGTTTTTACAAACCCATGGATTTCTGTAGATCTTCAGGTTCTCGAAAATCCTCGATCTTTTGATAACTTCCAAGTTTTTATGTACCCTCGGATCCTTTTAATAAAACAATGAAAATGTCCTTTTCAGCTCTGCGTGTAAAAGGACCTTTGAAACTTCATATTTATAATTTTATAGCTTGAATTGTCATAAGAAATTCTATAACTCTGTGTATTTAAAGAACGTAAGTTTCAGGCTTTTCACGCCAAAAGCATTTCATCTGTGATTAACTCCTAACCACCTAACGGATGGTCAAAAACCGTAAATAAGAACTCCCAATATTTAGCTTGTATTGGAAGACGGGGCATTAATTACGAAGGAAATTATTGTTTAGCATAGGTTTTCAATGACTAAGATCAATAGATACAAGCAAATATTCGGGCACTGTTGCGTTATGTTTTGCCATTACAGTATTACACTAGAGTGCCTTGATATCAATTTAATGCTCGTTTGTCATTGAAAAGTCAAAGAAAAGAAACAGAAATATGCGTTAGCTTTCTACTTAAAAGGCAGAAAAATCTACGAGTATCCTTCAAAAACGAAACTGACAAGTGTGTCCAAGCCCACACTGCATTCTGTATTAGATCAATAAATAGGTATATCAACTGTTTGATAAGATGCTTGTTTCCGCATTTTTGTTTTCGTAAGTTACTACGTTTCATTCTTTTTTTCTAAGACAACTAGAATTTACTTTAAAAAAATTAAAACTCTAACTCAAAAATTTTAAATAGAAATCCATGATAACTGTCTTCATTATTTCAATAGTTCAACATTTTATCTTTTCTTTTGTTGGACAGTATGAAGCTAACTCCATCTCTAAAGATACCCCCAAAATACATAGACGCTATATACTGTTTTTAAAATTAAAAGATATCAATGTTTGGTGTAATACAAATGAGGTGTAATCTGGTGAAACCTAGAAAATTGTTTAAATTGCCTTACGGCTCTTTCGCAAATAAATTCCTTCTGACAAAATTACCTACATATTTTAAGTAGAGATAACCTTGAGATGAAATGCTATCAAAATTGAGTAAGAAATCTACATTTAAAATTGCAAAAGAGAAGTTGAATTCGAATAACATGACTATGATGTTCAGATAGAAGGATTTAACGAATTATGTAGGAACCGTTTCAAGGGGCTCTAAATCATCTTCATACTTTTGGCAAACCCAATATTAAATTTCATTGCGGAAACATAAAGTAAATTATATGTTATTAAAATAGGAAATCGTATATACAGACATAAATATTTATCGAATCAAACTTTCACGTGTCTTTGTGCATAAACGTCTACTCTTTAATGGAACAGGATATAAACATTAATAGAAGGAATTCAAACAATTACAATTTCTTACGTAACATTAGAACGTAGTGACCTAATTCTTATTAACACATATATCAAATTAAAGTAAAAGTTTTTACATACATACCTAAAGGGCAAGAGGGAGAAGTTCGCTTCCGACAAGTCGGCTTTGCATACCGGGCATGATTCCGGAAGAGAAAAACAAAACACTTTTGGACCACAGTGTTGGAAACAAACTATGCCCGGATCCATTTCAATGTGTTACCTTTGGAATCTCTATAAAGAAAAGCAAATTATAAACTTTTTACGTAATTTGGATAAACAAGATCTGTGACGTAATTTTACCTACTTTAATTGCAAATTTTATTGTTATTTTATAAAGTTATAGCATAACTAAATATGTATATTTTCAAAAGAACTTTTAAGGTATATTAGGCATCACGTGTTAAAATCAAAGAAAGCATTGATGAAATAATAAATGTAGGTACATACCTGTTTACTTATCTTTTTAATACATCCTACATTCAAAACAGTTATGTCGATAGAAATCATACTTTTTAAATTGAAAATTTAAATACTTTTTCTTCTGTTAATTATAATGGGCGAATTTTTAAATAAATAAAATAGGTTAAACGATCGCTTTTTATTGTTAAAACATCTGTCATGTACAGTTGTTTACCGTACAAGAACTTCAACACAACTAACTCGCTGACTGCTCGCTGATGATGGTGTTGACTCACCTCTGAACGGTAGAGAAAACGAAGGACTTGCGGTCAAGAACTTTTGAATACTCTACCTGTTCTTGTTGTTTATTTGTTGCCATAGTTACGCATAACCATCATATCAAATACTTTACTTATACTGTAGGGTGCGAAGGTGTATGAAGCAGTAAATTTGGTGGTTGCTTTAATTGCAGGTGATAGTTTTGAGGGAGAAGGTTAGAAGTTATATGTAAAAAGGTCAATAAATCTAGAAAGTGTTTTCAATTGTTTTCTGGTCGTTCAGGAAGAATTTTAGTTATACATGGGTAAAAGTAAACGATGAGGTAAAAATAATCAATATTTAGTTTAGTTTGTTCTATTTGCACGTGTTCAAATGGAGAATCATCGCAGTCACGCAAAATAGCTAATTAACTTTTTGCATTTAAACGTTTGAAAGTAATCACTAATTAGATTCATATAGAAAAGAAAAGTTGCAATTAAATTATAATTTTTGCGTGATTTAACAGATGATTGAAGAATTTGATTTTATAATTTTTATATTCTTTGTTTCCTTTTAGCTTTGTGCATACATAATGTAAGATCATTATGAAAAAATCTATCATTAATGGGTATATTTAAACTTTCTTTAAATTTACAAGGCTTAGATAATATATAATATAGAAACAGCTGAAAGTGCTGTTGATTTATATTGCTTCCAAATCAAAAATTTAATATTCTTTATCTTTTTAAAAAAGAAAATCTTGAATAATAGAATCTATTTAATTTAATTAAAATTTTAAATACTTTTCAAATTTTCTCATAATGATCTGTTTAAGCTTAATGGTTATATTAGAAACAAAACACGATCTCAAACGTTTTTTTTTTTGCAATTATGTAGATATAATAGATTAACTTGGTTTCTTCACGACTTTGAAAAATTAATTATATTCAGAAGAACAGAAAGTTATTTTTAAATCAGACAGAGCAATTTTGTTCAGTCGCATTATTAATAATTTCCTGCCAAAGTCAATATCTCTTCATCTATTATGCATCACACACCTGCATGTTTACCGTGAAATGATGAAAGTAAACAGTCAAATGAATTTGCGTGAATTGATGTACTGCGTACGATATCTTTGTGCGTGATGGAGAAAAGTAAAATGTATTTTTTCCTGTTTTATTGAAATAGTCTGAGTCATGTGAAGTATATTGATAAATGATAATACACATCCGTATATTAACAAACTGTTTCTCTATAAAATAAGTTTATTACAAATCTAACAAGTCTAAACACCCTTGACAATCTTTTTCGCTAGGGCATAAAAAGCATTATCATCTTACTTACATACAAGTTTCAAATCTCTACAGATCTTCTATTTCATATCAATGCGATTTTTGAGCGTACCTGACTCAACCAGACCAAAATAAACAAAAAACGGAAAACTTACCGGTTTAAAGCCAGAAAGTCCAAGCATTGATTCAAAAGGCTTGACGGAGTCTCAAAAGACATTTTAGAATCGGATTGGTCCAGTTAAGACTAAACTTTGAACTGTTTGATCTTAACCACTGATAGTAAGAAAGATCTGGGGAAGACTAACACAGCCAAACTCAATGCCTAGTTCAGAACTGGTTTTTGCAATACAGAAGCTGTTGAAGATTGATGTACGATCCTTTGTTCAACTTAAAGATGGTGATTACAACTGCATTAAAATATCAAAGTTCATTGGAAACTTTTCTGCTTGAGGGGTTTTTGAGCATCATTAATGAAACAAATGATGGGAAGAAACTTCTATTCTCAGCTATGATAGATTCTTTAGTAAGATAACTTTTCACTCGATACTGCCAATATGGCTCAAAAACAAAAAACAAATTCTATACTTTGGTCTTCTCAAAGTAATGTAAACCCACATAAATAGCAGATAGAATGTATAGAGGTTTTGCGTTATTTATCTAATTCTGAATTTGAACAAGAATTTCATTTTTGGAAATATTTTAATAAAAGTTTGTGTTGGTAAAACTATTTCATTTATGTGCAGTAGTCGAAGCCTACGAAGTTCCTCATAAAGTCGAAAATACCAACAGCGTTTTGCAACGCGCCAAACATTGAATAACAGTGAACTAGATTGACAGCTAACAACGGCTGATACTTGAGAGATAAATGTGTTAAATATATGATGTAGGGCAGGTATGGGAAACTTGGCCCACAGAATTGAATTGATTTGTATGAAGGTAAGTCTATCAGCAAAAACTAACATTTGAGAAGAGATTTAAACATTAATCGAACCAAATAGGACCGAATTTGCCCACCCGGAAGTTGCAAAACGCATACAATTGTTGCATTCTGAAGAGGACGTTCTAGTGAGACTTGGTTTATTAAAAAAGACACCATACTTAATATTCACAAACTGAAACCTTCCTTAAATAGTTCTGAAGATATGAAACAAATAGTTTTGATTATTTTCCACATTTTTTTAATTTTATCACAAAAGTAGTAGTTTTTTGATTATGGTACACTTTCCTAAAAGATATTAATAAAGTCTAGAAAAATTCCAAAAATTGGTCAATAGCAGATAAAGATACGTTTGGAAGTGATGATGGAAATGCACAGAACATTCTGCTTCTGAAGGTAATTTTAAAAATATTCCCAGAAATACGGGCTGATTAGAGAATTTCCCGTTCTTATTGTAAAAAATTGAAGAAAAAACAAAAACTAGATTTTATAAAATCAAGTAGGTACCAGACCGTGATAAGGTTCTTAATGTGACAATCCCATAATGTATACCTAACTAGTATTGTAATGTTTATGGAATTAATAAAATTATTATTATTAAAACTGAAATTCTTCAGACCTTTACGACCTGGATTGGAATTTTTGGGGCAACTAGGCATTTAAAACCGATTTTTTGGACTTTTCTGTACTGTACTACGGAAAAGCGCCATAGTGTATAATATTTCTAGGCACAAGCACAACCCATAAGTTGTGAAATACCGAATTTAGCTCTTTTCTCATCATATCTTCATCGTTATCTGGATGGTATTGTGCAGCTTAAAATTTGAATTTCGAGATTCAGACCGAAACAGTTTTGGTACGGCTTGAAAACATCTGGTGGCAGTTTTGCCTAAAGCAAAACAACAAGAAGCAGCATTATTGGTAGTCTTTGCATACATTCTTTTCCTTAGTAGATAGTTTCAACACGACTGAAATAGTTTTGGTGCGACTTGAAAATACTTGGTAGCATTATTTTCAAAGCCAAAGGAATAAGAAGCAGGGTTGCCATAGTCAGTGATAGCTTTGGCATAATAATTATTTTGTTCCTTGGTAGACATAGATTGCTCAAACTGTTAAAGTTGCAAGTTTTCTCGGATGATTGGTTTCTAATCTAATAAAAGAATTAAAGCAAAATGTTGCGTTCGTCATTTTTTTGTTCAATTATGCTTACGTACACCGACCGTTTGTGCATAACGTTTTTAGAAACCTCAAAAATTCTTATAACTAAAATCTTTTCTTTTTTCTTTTGTTACTTTATTAAATAATAAATAAATAAATAATTTATGGACTGCATCCAACGGAGCAAGTACAATTACAGGAAAAGTATAATCAAATAATACTTACATATATATATACAAGCGTAACGTAATTACTACCTACAAAATATCAAATATTATTCGCTTCATTATGCTCTTTCTTATGGAAATATGACGAACGCAACATTTTGCTCTAATTCTTTTATTAGATTAGAAAGCAATCATCCGAGAAAACTTGCAACTTTAACAGTTTGAGCAATGCTCGTTATATTCTAAGTACCATACATTAATAACCTATATCTTGTACTACTAGCTGTAGATAAAAGAGTCTTTTACGGACGATTGGCTTCTAATTCAAGAATGAAATATTTTTGACGCGGCTTAAAAACACTCAATAGCATTTTTGCCAAAGGCAGGGCAACAAGAAGCAAAATCACTATAGCTCGTGTTGATTTTGACATAAAAATATTCTTTTCCTGGTAGACATAGATTCAACACGCCTGAAATAGTTTTGACACGACTTGAAAACATTCGGTAGCATTTTTATCAAAGAAAAACTATCCATATGCAAAATTACCTTGACCAGCAATAGTGACATAGATTCAACACGACTGAAAGAGTTTTAATGCAACTTAAAAACACTCAGTAGCATTTTTGACAAAGGCAAAGTAATAAGAAGCAAGATCACTATAGCCAGTGTCATTATTTTTTTTTCTTGGTAAACATAAATTCAACACGCCCGAGATAGTTTTAATGGGATTGAAAAACACTCAGTAGCATTTTTGCCAAAGGCAAATCAACAAGAAGCAAACTAACCATAGCCAGTGTTGGTTTTGACAGAACATTTTCTTTTTCTTGGTAGACATAGATTCAACACGACTGAAATAGTTTTGACATGGTTTGAAAACATTCAGTATAGCATTTTTATCAAAGAAAAAGCAGCAAGAGGCAAAATTACCATGACCAGCAATAGTTTTGATATAAAATTTAGTTTTTTCTGCAAGAAATCTCAGAGAAAATAACAATTCATGTAGCAGCAAGAGTAGCAAAGCCAAAGAAGGTATGTTTTAGGGAAGATTAAAAGTGCTAAATAAGTTTTTATGAAGAAGCTAAAGAGCAACATATTTCCATAAGAAAGAGCACAATGAAGCGAATAATGTTTGATATTTTGTAGGTAGTAATTACGTTACGCTTGTATATATATGTAAGTATTATTTGATTATACTCTTCCTGTAATTGTACTTGTTCCGTTGGATGCAGTCCGTAAATTATTTATTTATTTATTATTTAATAAAGTAATAAAAGAAACAAGAAAAGATTTTACTTATAAGAATTTCTGAGGTTTCTAAAAACGTTATGCACAAACGATCGGTTTAAGTAAGCATAATTGAACAAACAAATGACGAACGCAACATTTTGCTTTAATTCTTTTATTAGATTAGAAACCAATCATCCGTGAAAACTTGCAACTTTAACAGGTTTGAGCAATGCTCGTTATATTCTAAGTACCATACATTAATGACCTATATCTTGTACTACTAGCTGTAGATAAAAGAGTCTTTTACGGACGATTGGCTTCTAATTCAAGAATGAAATTGAAAAGAATGATTTATCTTCAGAAAGTAAATTTTTGAAACTTAAATGTTAAATGTTAAATTGTGTCGGTATAGGTAAGGGTTTATGCAAATGGATAATGATAAATAAAAACTTGAATAAAAATATGGTTAATACATAGAATACTAACATACTTCTAGTATGTTCAAAATTATCTTAATACAGTTATTACTTACTTCTTATTTTCGTAATACATAAGTATAACAATAACAAAACTCACATTACCACTAACTTTAACGAGCGCACAGAAACAAGTACTAGTATGTACGCATAAAACCGGAGACCCAGAAATCTTTAACGGCATAAACGTTATCTTTTTAACAAGATGTTTTAATATCCGGATATCCGACCCACTGAAGAAGCAACATTTTCCTTCAAATTCGTGCGAACATTAAAAGAAAAAGAAATGTATTGTTCTCTTTACAACACAATAAATAAGAGAACAATGGACAATGTAAGAAAATAAATTGAATAGAAGCTATAACAAGTAGCAATGGACTACTTTTCAGTAATTGATAATAATAGTTGTTATTAACGTAGACAACAATTTGAAAGATTGGAAACTAATTAATAAAAATAACAACAGCAAGATGATTGTAAAAACATAATGCAAAAAAGTCGTTGAAAGTTATAATTTATGTGAATCTCGAATAAAGGCAGTAAACAAGTGATTTATATTAAAATATAAACAAAAATTATTTTAATTCTCATACATTAATCGTTCCCCTTGACTGAACATTGTCAGGAAGACAAGTTTGTTGAACAATTTCCTTTCCAGAGCGTTTATATTTTTAAGGAATATTAATTTTCATAGTAATTGCACAATCTCCATTATTCTGTAACGCTACTTGAACTAAATATTGGAACATAACTGTAAGTTTTAATTTACGGGCAATTTAAATTTTTATCTCAATTTCCCACTTGTGTAAAATAATAACACGTTTTCCTGAATGTTTAGACTAAAATAAGTATGCTAAAACAGTAAAAGATATTATAAATTCAGTTTTTTAAATTATTTCATAACGTGTGCTAGTTTAACCATAATTATTATGTAATTATAGATTGACATTTAAAGTAATGACTGTTTAATTTCCAAATTTTTATTGAAAGAAAAAGAGTCCAAGCGTGTAAGAACGAACAAAGAAAAAGCATTACTATACGGTATGCAAAGCCCTATTTGCAAAAGTGGGGCTATTCTATAAATCATTGAAGAATATTAATCGAATAATAACAAGAACATTTATTTTTCAAAAAAAAAGGGGAAGATTCTAACTTTATAACTCTTCATGTCTACGCCACTGCATTACATAGATTTAACTGAGCTATTTTTTTCTCTTGAGCCAACCTTTTACCATATTAGCGATATGGATTGAGATTTTATCTTGCTGAAGAATCTGCTTTACCAAAGACTACTTCTTATAGCTTAAAAATTGTGTTTCCTTATCATCTGTCTTGCAACGATATTCAAAATCTTCTCAAGCAGAGAACTTTACTATCAGTTAAAAGCGTTCTTTTAAATTGAAGAAAGAGTTATCAATCTTCAACTATGCTAGTATTGAAGAAACCAGTTCTGAACTAAGCAACAATTTTCGTTTGGTTAGTTATCTACAGGTCTTCTTCGCCGTCGATGGTTCAAATTAAACTGTAGTGAAATCAATACTAATAGAAACTTAAAATTATCTCATCCACGATAAAATATGAAAATTTCTTAAATCATGACAACATATTTCTTGTCTTTCCATTGGAGCCCCAAAAAAAGCAAAAGAACAAATGACTAAAAGTAGTAGAAGGCAACGGCGGGCGTAGCGGTTCGTGACCTAACTTCAGGGTAGGCCGGGACCGCGTGATTGGTTTAAATCAGTGTTTGTCAATCTTTTTGAATACGCGACTCCTTTTTAAGTAAAATTTTCTGGTGACCCCCTAGGACCGTAACAATGCGGCGAGCGGGAGGGCGCACTCCGCTCTGGCGATCAATTTTTAAATCTATACGTTTACCAAGATGCTAAATCTGAATATACCAATTACTTTTGTGACTCTGTTTGGCTATTAAAATTTGCATTTCTCGCTGATCTTTTTAGCCACCTAAATATTTTAAATAAGAGCCTTCAAGGGAGAGAAGAAAACATTCTAACTGCAAATGATAAAATCAAGGGATTCCTCGCAAAACTTCGTTTGTGGTCAACGTCTTTAGAAAAAATGATGTATGAGTCTTTCCCTTGCGTTCAGAAGATTGTCGAAGAAATTGCAATGGACCAATCGTTGGTAGTAAGTTCTCACATTCCTTGCATGGTACAGAGCTTGCAAAATTTGGAAGAGAAACTGTTCAGTTACTTTCCAGAATTGAACTCTCAAGCTAACAACGGGCGTAGATGGATACTAAATCCTTTTTTAGATATGTCAGTACAACTGGCTGATCTGCCAACGAAGATAAAAGAAAATCTTATAAATTTGGCTGCTGACGACATGCTTAAAATGGAATTTAGTTTGCAAACGATTGACGTCTTCTGGATGAAGAGAAAAGAATATCCAGAGCTGGCAAGGGAAGCTTTGAAACTATTAGTTCCTTTCGCCACTTCCTACCTATGTGAACTAACTTTTTTTTCAATGGTTAACATAAAAACTAAGAAGAGAAATAGGCTCCAATTGGAAAACAATTTAATTATTTGCATGTCAAACATAGAACCAAGATTAGAAAAAATATTTAAGAATAAACAGGCACATCCTTCCCACTGAAATCGTTGTATTTTTATTGTAGTGTAAGACCTATAACCCTTGCTTTTTACTTTTACTTGGCTTGCGATCGCGACCCTCCGAACAAGACTTCGAAATCCCCCTGGGGGTCACGACCCACAGATTGAAAAACACTGGTTTAAATTGTCAGAATTGTCAAATTATAAAGAAATTAACCAATCAGCCAGTCTCAGCCTACCCTGAAGTTAGCTCACGAGCCGCCGCTGGACCTAGAAGGTGAAATATGATCAAGTACTTTTTGATGAAACACAATAAGACAATTATCAAAACAGGACATGAACGTAGTTACGGGGGACTTTAATGCAACGATCAGAAAAGGTAGACGTGGAGAATTCGTGGGACCGCATGAACTGGGTGTGAAGAACGAACGAGGGGATTCCCTAAATAACTTTTCAATAGAATAACAACTCGTGATCCTGAATACCTTCTGTGAACTACCGGCTAGAAGATTATACACATGGACATCACCATCAGATAATCCTGGAAACATCACAAGAAACCAAATTGATTATATTCTCGTAAACAAATGATTCCGAAATAGCTTTACATCCGTTAAGACATACCCTGGCGCAGATATATTATCTAACCATAATCCCATAGTAGGAACTTTCAGAATTAAGCTGAAAAAGATCAGAAAAACGACAACAATTAAACGATGGGACATAAAGAAACTAAAAGATCAGGATATAAAAGAACAAGTAAAAACGCAACTTAAGAACAGCTTCAAAATATACAATGCGAGATCAACCGAATAGGTAAAAAATTACTTCAGCCCAAAGCTACCAAAAAGAAACCTTGGATGTCCGATGATATCCTCCAACTAATGGAAACAAGAAGATCGTATAAAAACAAGGATCTGCAATCCTATAAACGCATACAATATCAAATTAAGAGAGAAATAAGGAG
Source organism: Ignelater luminosus (assembly GCA_011009095.1). Classification (NCBI taxonomy): domain Eukaryota; kingdom Metazoa; phylum Arthropoda; class Insecta; order Coleoptera; family Elateridae; genus Ignelater; species Ignelater luminosus. The sequence continues at coordinate 108,679 of VTPC01090640.1, read as the reverse complement.
AGCAAGGGCAGAATGGCTAAAAAAAAATGTGAAGTAATAAAACTCTTAGAAGTAAAATACGACCACTTCAATATGCATAAAAAATCAAGCAAGCTGCTGGTCTTCTAAAAACAAGCACTAGTAGTTGCTTAATGGACGATAATGACAAAACTATAACCGACAAAAAAGTCAAACTAGGTAAGTGGAAGAACTACATCAGAAAGCTCTTTAATGATGAAAGAGAAAACTGTCCTTTTTTCATTTGTGAAACTGGACCATCTATCGCAGTGCACAAAATGAGAAAGGCCGTATTATAGATGAAGGATGGCAAAGCGTCCGGCCCGGACAATTTCTAAGCCGAATTCCTAAAACTGTTCGATGACGAGGGTATACAGTGGATTACGACAATCTTCAACTCTATTTATGATTCTGGAAATATACCTCAATCCTGGCTTAAGTCGATATTTATCACAATTCCAAAGAAGCCCAGCGCCAAAAAATGTTCCGACTTTCACTATAAGTCTCATGAATCATCTGCTGAAACTCTTCTTGAAGATTCTTTACCAACTGATATACAAAATCTGCAAACAACACTTGGACAGTTTGGATTCAACTTTTCAAAAGCCACGACCTCAAATTATCCACAAAAATAAGACTTCTCCGATGTTATATACTCGCAGTCTTACTATACGCCGTATAGTATACGGAGTAGAATCATGGACACACAGATGCAAGTAGCAAGAAATTACAGGCTTTCGAAATGTGGCTCTATCGACGTACTTTAGACAAATCATACAACAAATGAAAATGTATTGGAAAGACTACATAAACAAGCTGAAATTCTTAATACTGTTAAAAAACGAAAATCAGAATACTTTGGCCATAGTATGAGGAACAGTGAAAAATACGAACTGCTACAATTAATAATACAAGGTAAAATGCTCGGTAAGAGGGAACCTGGACGACAAAGAATCTCGTGGCTGGAAAACCTAAAAACATGCTTTAATATGACAACAACTGGTCTATTCCAAGCCGCCGTGAACAAAGTTCAAATAGCGTTGATGATCGCCAACATCCGATAACCGATAGACACTATAAGAAGAAGAAGAAGATGAAACTTTTTGAACTTGTCGGCCTCTATGCAAGGCAAACAGTAAAACATTTCAAGGGCTTATAGTTGAACCAAACACAAGCTAAGAAGTCTCATTCAATCAAGCCAAACCGTGAAGCAAGAATTTTATTGAATTGTCATATCAGACAATTACGTCTAACTTACCTTCTTGAAACTGAATTTGCAATGTATTCGAATTCCAAAACGGTAGATATGCTTTCTATTTATGAACGTGCTACTAGTTTGCGTGCGTTGGGTTTTCTCATGTTTTACTGTTTATGATCGAAGCCGCTTGAATGAAGATTCGATAATTTAAAATCTTGGTAAATAATCCAATATCTCTTCCTAAAAAGAAATCTTATAATACAAAACGGCCGTGCTTATTTTAATTAGTAAGAGGTGTTCTAAAATAATCGATAATCTGGTAAATTACTCTGTGTAGATCACGAAATAGAATCTTATCTTCTCAGAACTTATTACAATTAATTTAAACAAAAAGTAAACGAGTAATCATTTTAAACATTTTCACAGGCATGAATTCTAATGAAACACTAGCACTAATATCATCGATTATTTATTAGTTTTTAGAGCTAACTAATTTGTTTTATTTTCCAGCAAAGCTGTCACTCAATAATGCGGAATGCTGTCACGCGATAGCAGCTATTACATATGGTTGCTTGTACCAATAATTCTTTTAATACGTTATCCAATTATATCCGGTGGATTTGCTTGTTTGAGCAATCCATGTATCCACGGAGTCTGCATAGATGACTTGAACACGTCGTATTCTTGCTATTGCATCGATGGATACACAGGAGTGCAATGCCAAACAAACTGGAACGAATGCTGGTCAAATCCTTGTCAGAACGGAGGCGTCTGTAACGATGGAATTGCTATGTTTAATTGTTCTTGTCCAGCTGGATTCGTTGGTAAAAATAAATAATAAGTAGTAGATACATTTTAATCTTATTCGTTCATAAATAAAGGAATAAATGTAAACTTTAGGAGATTTATGTGAAGAGAATTATAATGAATGCGAGAGCAATCCTTGTTTTAATAATGGAAGTTGTGTGGATGGTACAAACGGATATATTTGTTTATGTCTGCCTGGTTATTCCGGAGATCACTGCGAAATAGATGTGGCCGTATGTAATGCAACGAATGAAACACGATGCGCCAATGGAGGTATCTGTGAAGAAGGTCCAGGATTTACATTCAGTTGTAGATGTCAACCAGGTATTAACTTTTAGTAAAACTTTAAAAAATACTTATTAAACCAGGTTATTCTGTAGGATGGGGCGGTTTTTTATGTGAATCAGAAATCGATGAATGCATGTCTGCCCCTTGTCAGAACGGGGCTGTCTGCATTGATTTGCATGCTGATTATGCATGTGCGTGCCTTTTTGGTATGTATTGTATCAGATGTGTACAACTCTAGAAATATATCGCATTTTTTAAGGTTATACCGGTAAAAATTGTGAAGAAGCAGTTTTGCATTGTGAAGACAATCCATGTAAAAATAGCGCGCTTTGTTTGACAGAAGAAGGGCACCCAGTGTGCTATTGTGTTCCAGATTATCATGGAGATCGGTGCCAATATCAATATGATGAATGCCAATTAGGACCAAGGTACATAAATAAATTTATCTGTTGAATTATGTCATAGATTATATTTTTTAAGATGCTTGAATGGAGGAACTTGCATCGATGGAGTGGACAGTTTCACGTGTTCGTGCCCTCCAAACCTTACAGGTGTTCTCTGCGAGTGCCTTATTGTGGGACAAAACCAACTAGATTGTACATATATAATCACTACCGCTTTAACAAGACCATCTTTAAGAACTACGGAAACTCCCATGACAATAACCGAATTAACTATGAAAAGTGAAGATTTCACTATCACTTCAATGTTCACTCAAGTGCCAAATATATCTACTGTTTTTATTGAAAATATTACTTCTTCCGTTACTACTCTTTCTACGACAGAGATCTCTGTTATTTATACTGAAACTGAAATGTCGACATCTGTGATTCCAAATACCACAACAACTTTCATGACAACAAGTGTGGAAACAACAACGGAAACGTATTCTACTAGAGAAACAACAGTAGAGGAAGTAACTACAACTGAAACTTACTTACCTGAAACCACAACAGAAGCTATAACCACCACCGAGTTCGAACCAACTACTACAGAAGAATCTATTACTACTGAAGAAATCATACCAACAGTGTTATCAACTACAAGTACAACAGAAATAATAACAGAAACAACTTCACCTTCCCAATTTACCACCACATTAGGTCCTACAAATGGGACATCATCTACTTTTACAGAACAATTATCAACGTCTACTACTGAATATTTCCCATTAACTTCTACAGAATTTGCTACAGTACCGCCACAAATTAACATTTCTTCGACATTTGAAACTACATCTACTACAAAACAAACAACTTCTACTGAATATCAAGAGTATACTACCCTTCCAATTGAACAGACAACAGCTCCAACTGTTGCATTATCAACAAGTACAACCACAATTAGAACAAATGCAACAACAGTAACAGAACCTACACAAATTCTTACTTCAGTTACATCATTTCTAACTGAAAAACCAATCACTCCTATTATCAGTGTAGAAACGGAGTCTGCTCTACCAGAAACTTCATCTTCAACGGTAGAACCGACAACTTTAAGTACTGTAGATAACGTGACGAAACTTCTATCTACTGATTGTTCGCAACCTGGAAATGGTTGTCAAAACGGTGGCACTTGTATATTCATGTCTGGAGGTTACAAGGTATAATATGAATACAGTAAATTATAATTTCTATTACATCATTTTCTTTTAGTGTATCTGCCCTTATGATGCTGAAGGCCCCTTGTGTGAAATAAATTTGGGCATTAGAAATGCAGCTTTTGGAGGTGATTCTTATCTAACTCATCGTTTAACAAATACATCTGGCACCGAGATTGAATTTACCACAAAAACTTTATCTCCTAGCGGATTGATTTTTTATTCAAGTATAGATACCACTTACATGGCTTTATATCTGGAAAATGGTTATTTGAAATTTATATTTTCTTGTGGTTATCAAACAATGTTGTTGAGTGAATTAAGGAATCCAATTAATGATGGTTTTGATATGAATATCAGGGCAAAGTAAGAAATTAATTTGAATAGATCAAAACAAAAACTGATTGTATTTAATTGCAGATTAGAATTCAGCAGGGATTTTAAACGCTGTAGTGCAAACGTGATGGTTAATAATACTTTAACTATGAGTGGAAATCAAGTTGCTGTTGTCAATCAGTTGATTAAACCAATATCAATATTGCATCTCGGTGGGCTTCCTCAAGAAAAATTCAAAGAACATATTCCAACTGCGGGATTTATGGGATGCATAACAGATCTCAAGGTAAAACTTTGTAAAAGATTTTAATACTCTTTTTTAACGTTTTTCTTAATTACATTTTCCTAACTCTGTCATTATGGTTTGAGCTTTTCGTCAGGTACATATTTTGTAAACATTTGCTTAGAACGATTCCGACTTTTTTCAGGTTGTAATAGAGCAAGTCTAGATGCTTAACCAGCATTGCAAAATGATGTTTCTTGCTTGCCCGAAAAAATCCAAATTGTACAAGTTCGAAGATCAAATCTTTTTAGTATGTCTTTTGGACTTAGCAATTTCAAGCCCGTCGCCTAAATTTACACCTTTAGATTTTTCAGTCTTTTTCGTAATTTTTCTAAGTTTCCTTTGATCAAAAGCTGGTGTTCTAGAATCCTGCATGGGCCAAAATGTCTAAAGATCGTAAACTTTTTAGCAGAACTGAAACGTCCCATAAACCAACCACTTGGGGTCTCGAACTGCGGACCACCCGTCAACTTTACTCCGCTAGTCGCTCCACCTGTGCTTCTGCCCTTCAAGCAGACCGTAATCATTCCCCACTAGTCGGGTACCTATACCTGAGAAATCTCAGGCCCGATACTTCACGGCTGCCTGAAACTTTTCGGGCTGGTCGGCCGTCACCGTACGCAAACTCCCAAAGCGCGAAATACTGGGATTGCGGTTTTGAGAAGAACCAAAGTTTCTATCAACATTCCTACCTAGAAATTTCATTATCACACAATTGATGCCGTCACGTTCCTCAAACCAGCAAATAACGTACACCAATCTTCCCTACCCTTCGTCAACTCCCAGTCATTCCTCAGTCTCAACCAACTTCTTTCAAGTCAATAGTCTCGAAATAGTTTACTATCATCTTGCCACTATCTACACCATCACCAACATCAACTCACCATCGTCTACCACCTTCAGCATCACCGACCGACTGTTTCCAATAAACTTCAACATTGACTCAACGGCAATCAGCTTCAACTTCAAGGCCATCTAATCAGTTGCATCTGTTACCGCCGCATCAACATCAACATTCACTCTACCATCGCTGCCTTTGCTTATCCCAACACCCTCATTAGAGTAAAAGGGGTCTCTAGAAGTCATTACTTATTTGAAATACTCTCTAACGGCAACGATTGACGGTCCAAAATCTTCTTAAGTAATTTATTTGTTTTCATAAACACCAAAACATCCATATTTTTGTAACAATATCGAGATCTGAACTCGCCGTTGTCATCCTTAGATATCCAAGTTTTGGGGTGAGTTTAACTTGAGAATTGCTGATCGTTTGTTAGAGAACTCAAAAATTCCGGTTTGTTTAAGAAGTTTGGCATTTCTAAGAAGTTCCCCAGTTAGAGATCCACAAGCTGATGTATATTTCAACACCCTAGAAGCATTTACATCACGACATAATCTTAGTATGGTAGAAAAAGTTATGGACTAGCAAAAATTCTAATTAAAGGGAAAAGCTTTAACTTCATTTTTTAAGGATACCATACAATTTTGCCTAAAACCGATTTCATTGTTTATTTTTAAGCGCACACCTGATGACCTGACGGTTACAAAATTACATAGTTTAGTGTCCCAAATTTGACCATATAAATTCACTTTCGATGTTCTCCACACTGTCGAGAAATTTCCAATAATTACCTGTTTTCACAAATATTCTTAAAAGCAGTGTTTCTCAACCACTTTTAATTTTTCTGATAAGTCATACCTTAGAATTTGAATTGAAGATCAACTCGCCTCTCTAACATTCCCGGTTGTTAGATAACGATTTAGATTTTATACTGTAAAGACTCAAAAAGTGTAAAAGCTGAAGTGTTGAAACAACAACATTACAATGCAGTTAATGTTTGTTTATAAATTTTCTGAGAGTTGAAGTTGAGCAAGAAAACCAAGTAAAATTCTTTATTGCGAATCGGTAGTACAAAGTTCAAACTCAAATAATACCTTGTAACTCGATACAAAATTCGATTCAATTGATTACAGCAGAAATACAAATGAATTAAGATGCCCTCTTCCGCCACTTCCTTGGAAATGAAACTTCTTTTCCTTTGTTCGTTAATAACACACTATGCAATACAAAATAAAATTATTCCAGGTTTTTAGTAAAAAAATAGACATATTTAAAGGAGCAGAAGACGGTTTTAAGATTTCCGAATGCTCATCATTGGCTTGTTTATCAAATCCATGCAGTAATGGTGGAACATGTATTGAAAATGAAGAAGACTGGTACTGTCATTGCAAAAATGGGTAAAACAACACAAAAGACTATTGAAAGTATAATATTACTCATTTAACTTGTAGATACTTGGGAAAGCTATGTGAAAGTTCAGTTTGCGACAACAATCCTTGCTTATTTGGAGCCACTTGCCTAGCATTTACTGGTAGCGGATACATTTGTTTATGTCCATTTGGAAAACATGGTCATTTCTGTGAAAATGGTAGGAAAGATGACTAACTAGAACTATCTTTTCTTTAGTCTTACTAAAACACTATTTGCGTTAGATATGGAAATAACAGAGCCAAACTTTTCGTCAAGCGTACGTGGATTTTCATCATATGCAGCCTACCCTGTTCCAGTTGGGGGAATTTCAAGCAATATGGAATTAAAATTTAAATTTATGCCAAGTACTATGGATCAAATAGCGATTTTGATGTTTATTGGACAAACAGGTCTACATGATGCCACTTCTGATCATATGGCTGTTAGTTTTGTTAAAGGATATATTATGTTGACTTGGAATCTTGGTTCAGGTATGTATCCCAATGTTAACAACAAGAAGTCACTAAAGAAAACATAAATTTAGGCCCAAGAAGAATTTTCACATCGAGACCTTTACTGGAAGGGAAAAGTAGTTACGTACTTAGATTAGGACGTTTAGGTCGAAGGGCTTGGTTATCAGTGGATAATCTGGGGAATATTACTGGTAGATCTCCTGGAAACTTAGCTCAACTTGATGTTGTACCCATTTTATATTTAGGTAAGTAATTTAAAAATTTTAATGCCTTTACCTTAATGACAATGTTTCAGGAGGACATAACTCTCCTAATTTCTCCATTCTTCCTCATGATCTTCCTTTACATACTGGTTTCTCAGGATGCATTTATGACGTCGAATTAAAATCGGGACACCTTGTTATTCCTTTACAGAGTTCCAGACAAGTAGTCGGTAGGGCTTTAGGGCAGTGTGGTACGACCGAATGTCATGAAAAGTTATGTCAGAACGGTGGAGCTTGCTTGCATCATGGTGGAACTTTCGCGTAAGAATTCTAAGTAAATAATCTAAAATATAAGTTGTGAAATATAACCTGATTATAGATGTTTATGTCAAGATGGGTGGTTTGGACCACTATGTTCTTCTAAATATAATCCTTGCGATTATAAGGAGAATCGTTGCGCTATAGGATCTACATGTGTTCCTTTATTAACAGGGTATGAATGCGACTGTCCCCTTGGAAAGACTGGGAAATATTGTGAGAAAGGTAATACTATTTATTCTTGAGAATAATTGGATTATTTATTGGATTGTAACTTTTCAGATGAAAAATTATCTGATGTAAGTTTATCAGGAAAAAGATCATACATATCTCTAAAACCTGCTAATTTTGAAACAAGCAAATTTAGTATTGAATTACAATTAAGAACCCTAAGTGATCGTGGTTTGGTTTTATTTATTGGACATAAAGAAAATAGTTTTTTATCATTGAGCTTGCAGAGCGGACTTTTGGAATTACGAGTGCTTCCAGGTAAATATACTATAAGTTCTTTTTTGTGGCCGCAATTGACCAGTTTGAATCTACTTTTCTAGCAAAAAGAAGACTTAGTGATGGTGAAGTCTTATCTATTAGAAGTAATAAATTGTTAGCTATGGGAGTCTGGTATACGATACGTTTGGGAAAATATGGAAATAAACTTTATTTATATGTCGATAATATGGTTAATGCTGGAGTGCTTCAAAATGGCGATGTTTTAAGTTTATCTGGAGAAATTATCTATCTTGGTGAATATTTTTTTATTCTTACTGCGGGATATCTATATTTTAATAAAAACATTTCTTAAGGTGGATTACCAGATATGTCAGAATTGCCACCAACTGCGTCAGCAGCACTTCCTATTCCATTCACTGGTTGCGTAAGGCAATTGATTATAAACTTACATCACATTTCTCTAACACCAGAATATATAACCAATGCTAGAAACATTGCTGATTGTGATGGTACACCATGTGGTGGCGATGCATGTGAGAATGGTGGAACGTGTTGGTTAGATTCGAATCTAAAACCACACTGTTCCTGTGTTGATCCTTATATTGGAGAAAGGTGCGAAACCGTACCTTCGTGCAAAGAAAGACCATGCCAAAATAGAGGAAGATGTGTTGATACAAAATGTACATGTATCGTCGGTTATACGGGTGCTTTTTGTGAAGCTGGGATTACAGTACGCACCCCCCAATTTAATGGAGATAGTCATTTAATACTTAAAAAAGTTAGTGGCGATAAAAAAAGAGGTTTAAGTAATATGAGTCTTAAGAGTTTGCATTTGAATTTTACTACAGCTGAAATGTATGGATTGATTTTATGGAGTAGCAAGGTAAGTGATGTATTTATGTATCATTTCACAGTAGTACCATAATTTAATAGAAGTATACTACCTCTCTTTTATGCACTATTGTGTACAGTGTGTCCCATTTTCGATATATTCGTGGAGTATCTCAGTTACTATAAGAAATAGAGCTATGGGAGTCTTCACCGTACTGACCTAGCTTTTCAAGCCAAATTTATTGGTGAAAACGAATTTAGCATTCTTCCTTTGTTTCCGAGTTGTAAGTAAAAATTCAAAACGTCTCATTTTCTCCAAAGTTCTGCCATTCCTTTCCTGTCAAAATAATGAAAACGGTTCCATGGGTTTTCGTAGAGTCATTAGCAGATACTCTAACCAAATATTTAAAATTCCACCGTCACTTATATAATTTTCGAGTTATAAACAAAAAAAGATCGATTAGGGAAGCGTGGTGTGTGTTCAGTTCAATGTGGTACTTGGAAATATGAAGAAGTTGGCAGTGGTACCTCCGTAGTCTTGTCCCTTCCTTCTTTTCGATGGTCCTGTTGCCATAGCTAAGTTTCTGAAACGTGTGCAGCCACAGGCCGCCTATTCCCCGCGTCATACCAGTCCAGATTCCCCCTACGTAACGTAACACTAGCACCTGACTGAAGCATCTCTCTCGCTTCATGCTCTGGAGAGGGCTTGGCTTATTATCATTGGATTGTATGTACTTCCTGCTCTCTTGCTGATTCCCAATGCTTCCCCTCTCCCCCGAGGTATGCGTTTAGTAAGTTTACAAGCCACCGAAGTCTCATTGCCACAGTCACTGTTGCCGTACGGCTCCGAGCTCCATCACCACAGCACACACGTTTAGTGATGTGGTTGTGAGAAGGGCCATTTGTACTCACCGTTATCATACATCACCAATCGCCGACTCCGCTATACCACCAGGGGCTTTATCCTATGAACCAGCCGACATCTACTGCAGTACGATACCTATCATTGTTCCACTAGGCACTGCCGCTATACATCATTTCCATCACCAGCTAACTACAACCGATGCCTTCTATCTCAGTGGCCATATTTCACCACAATGAACACCGAAACCTAACAAGCGGCCAACTTCAACCACCCAACGTCACTCTTCCGCTACACCAAAGACTACCACATGCCAGCAATCACATCTACAAACACCATACCCTACTGCTGCAGTCACCACTACCACAATCCTCAACTTGCTATTAAAACTCACATTATTATTTTTTTTAATATCTTGTCAAATACCTAAGGAGCTTCCTCATCTTCAATTCATCCAAATGTTTAAAAAACAACCAAATTAATACTCAATCATATCAAATGAAGATGTCATTCAGAAAACCACTTCAGGTGTAAAAGGTCTACTAGCACTCAACAATGTCCCTTATATAGGTCAACGCATCAAGCATTTGTGTTTCTTTGTTTACTGTTTGAAACTTCAGGTTTTCAATGTTTGTATACCAAGACGATCAAACCATCCACAAAATGACGTTTTATTACCACTATGCTATTACGAAGTATTTTCTATAACAGAAAAAATTGAAATGAACCAACAATTGGTGCAATTCACAAAGAAGTGTAACCTACCATATTTATACAGTGTGTTCCAATTTCGATGCTCACTATTGGAATCTCGGAAATTGTGAGATATACGAAGTCGGTTAAATTAGAAAAGTTTTGGCTATTTTGGAGATCAGTTTACTTATGCTTTTGTTTTTTCAAAAAAGTTCACGGCTTACTAGATATTAGCTAAAACGAAATTATCTTATTTTTTTTTAAATAAAAAGCATTTCCTATTTAGTGTGCCATGGCTTTAAACATATGAAAATCATTGGTTTTTGTCAAATAAATTACATTTGTTATGTAACAATTGCTAAAACAAAACAGAAGACGCTTTTAAGATAATTTACTGAGCATTCACAGATAGGATCAACTAAGCATCTAATGCCCCATAAAAGCGTATTTATTTTGTTTTAGCAATTTTTGCATAACAAATGAATTTCTTTGATAAAACTCCACGACTTTGTGTGTTAGATGTCATGGCACACTATGGTGAAAAATGATTTTCACTTCATAACTCGGTAAAACAAAAAAATAGCTATGTTAAACCAGTATCACTGAAAAGTATTTAAGGCGTGCAGTTCAGTAATATGGAAATCAAGTAGGCGTTCCATTAGAAAAAAATTGGATTTACGTTTCACCGCCGAAATAAAACAAAAGACAATTACGAAAATAATTTTTTTGTGTTTCGGAGTAAATTCTCTAAAACACCCTCTTTGCTGTTCTTTTTTATCTTTGCTCGTTCCTGAGATATTTCACTTTAAAAAAATAAGATAATTTCGTTTTTAGCAAATATCTAGTAAGCCGTGAACTTTTTTGAAAAAACAAAAGCATAAGTAAACTGATCTCCAAAATAGCCAAAACTTTTCTAATTTAACCGACTTCGTATCTCTTACAATTTCCGAGATCCCAGTAGTGAGCATCGAAATTGGGACACACCGTATGTAACATATTCATAAAATATGGAACGAATTCATTTTTTGAAGATAATTTCCTACAGCTCAGACCAACTGATATTAACAATAGATTTAGTAAAGACATAAGTGCAGTAAATCCATACAAATGCTCTACGTCTTCAAGTATTGTTAAGTTGGAACGCTCACGGTTGTTTCTTACTTAGACAAAGCTTTATTTTTCTAAAGGAAATTCCATGGTTATAAGGCTTGTGTTCAGCCAGCCTTGTGCCAGCATCGAAGAAAGCACTTTTCAAAGTGTTGCTTTTGCTTTTACGAAAATTGACGTTTGCTGCCGATTGCCCAGTAATCTTTCACCGACAGCGCTGTCAATTGCTGCTTGTTTCTGGACACAAGGAATGGAATGACAACAGACAGACTTATCAAGGTTTTGTTGTTGTGTTGTATTACCACAGAACTATTTTTTTTTAAACAATATTTCTGTGACCGCTGATCTGATTTAGGGAACTCAACTGTTAAGTTTCAGCACTGGCTAGATAGCACTATGCTGACTAAAAACATCAAATTCTTGGCTGAATGAATTATCAAACAGTTGACGCGCCCACTAGCTGATATCCATAAAATCTGGAAATGTTGACTTGGTGGGTAAAATCTATCTAACTCTTATAACTTATGATGCTCTTGTGCAATGGTTAATTATCAAGACCAAGGAAAACTAGATATCAGTCTAACTATATTCAAGAATAGCTTACCTAGACGTTATCACTATGTTATAATGGGAACTATTTTGACAATTGCCTTGAAGATTCTTTTATAGCCAGTGTACAAATAATTACTACCTACATAACATATTTCGCTGAATTGATTCATTAATGAAAAGTAAAAATTATTTCTTATCCAAATCAAGCGAGGTTCTTCTATTGCTCTTGTTTTATAGGCAAATATTTTGGATTCTACAACTTCTACTTCTTAATCCAAAATAAGAGCAAATTTCATTCATTCTTCTGTGAATTATGACTCTGTAATCCCTTGCCCTATTACTAACGTTCAAGAAAAATGAATTTTATATTTATATAAACTATCAGCAAAAGTGTTGTGTTTTTATTTGTTATTGGGGTCTTTCAGTCTTCCTCTGCATCTGAACAAGAGTTTGGTCGTTAAAAAGTAATTTTCATATATTTAATACCTCAATTTGTTATTTACTCTGTACTAAGGTTGTAACGGATATCCGTATCCGCAATTGCGAATAATTCCCATGAATTTGAACATTCGCAAATTTAGTTCCACCACATCTGTTACAACCCTGCTCTTTCCCCACTGCACAATAGTAAAAGAAAGTCTCAGGATGTCTAATGTCTAGAAATGCAAAACGTTTGGCTGTTCAAGTTTCTTCAAATTCTTCAACAGCTCAGAAGCAATATTCAATATTTAAAGAAAATCTCCAGCATGATTGTTGCTTTAAGATGTTTACTTTTTGAAATTCTTTCTGGTTAACATCACCATAAGAATGAGGAATTAGAGAAGGGAAGTAAGTTCACTCATGTCACTGAAAAAGCGAATTCTATTGTTTTTGAAAACATACAATGTGGAAGGAAAAGTCACTTTTATATTTCTTTCAGAGAATGTGTGACTTTGTGCCCTCGCAGGGAAATGTAACACAATGACTTTCCTTTTTCTTAAATTTAATCTCTTATAAATACATAAACTATAACTCAAATATCTTATCAATGCAAGTTAAATTTAAGTTACTATGTATATGTTATGCGATACCTACTTTTTTGATGTAGATGTGCTAAGATTTGTAAAGTGCATACACATTAATTAAGAATTTTGTTGTAGGCCAATAATTTTATTGGAATTGGAATTGAGAAAGGTTACCTAAAAATAGTATATGCCTTAAAAAACATAAACAAGACCATCGTAGAAATCCCACCAATTCGACCAGTAGCAGATGGATTATGGCATAATTTAGAAATTTCGTTTAAATCATCTTATCTTCAAATACGTTTGGACAGAAGAATATTACAAACACAAAGTCAATTGGATGAACTGGGAATAAATGATTCTATTTCAACTGATGGCATCTTCTATTTAGGTGGTTTACCTCCAGGTGATTTACTTTTAGAAAAAACATACGGTTTATTTACTCAGTCATTTAGTGGATGTATAGAGGCAGTTACATTTAATAAAGAAAATTCTGTTACTGATTTCTCTACTTATGAAGGTGAAAATATTGGTGTTTGTACAATTTTATAAAGAAATTAAAAAAAGAGTATTTTATAAAAGCCAAAACTACTGCCAGTTTAATGTTTTAATTTTAGTCTGTTTCTAGTCAAAAATTTTATATACTTGTTGATGAATGTTTGTGGTTCTTATGCTTTTTTGTAGCTTGTTTTAGAAAGGAAAAGAATGTAGAATTTTCATATCAAAGAATTATACATTATTTCAATAAAGTTCAAGTACAGGAAAAGTATTTTTAAAATGTATATTTTCCCAACTATTATCTATAAACAGCAATATCTGAAGTTATGTAAACTAAAACTGTTTTAATTAATATCTCATTTTTAGTTAGAATTATACCATTAAAATAGGGAACCAAAATTAATGTCTGGTTTAAAATTGATCTCTTCAATATAAGAATAGCTGAAGATTCAATCTCAATCCTCTTACTCCTCCAATTTAGAGGACGGTGTTGGAAACTGCAATGAAAAGCTCTTTACTTGATAGGCATTTTATTGCTAAGATCAATCATATTACCAATATGATAAAAGGTTGGCAGACACTAATACTATGTGATATATGTGCCACTTAAAAGCATCTTGCACTTCTACACTCAGAAACTGGAAATATTAACAAATGCTTTTTGCAGCCAATGAAAAATTGTCCTGTCTAGTTTCCAGGAATTTACCTTATCAGTTTGTTGGTGTTATTCATTTACATCATGTATACCAGATGTTATTTTAAAAGCTTTCTGCCCTTTATATCTTGCAAACAAAAATGAAAATCTAAACAAGAAAAAACATATTAATTTATTTATGAAAGGGGCCACCAAGATACAGAGTCAACTGTCGCGGTATTCGCCTCAGTGCACCTAACCTCAAAATCTTAAATGGTACCCCACCACTTGCAGTTAGGGTTGCCAATCATACTTTATAATAACGTATCCTACTTTATTCTTAATAAATATACTTTATACTTTTGCATAAAAATAAAGTATGTGAAAATACTTTATTTCAAATCTTTACTGTGATGCGCAAAACACAACACTCCTATGCGTAATTTCCCGAACAATTTATCGATACCTAAGATAAAACAGAACCCAGTAGAGATAACTTACCAAATATAAGAAAAAATATTTCTTATTTACTCTCTGTTCCCGCAACCTCAGCTTTCACTGAAAGAGTTTCGTCAATGATGAATGTGAAGTGGCAAAAGAGCGAAACAGATCGTTCATATATTTAATAAAAAATTAATTATTTATCTACTTAAATCTAAACTTAGATTGTAAAACTAGCTATGAAACTTTCAAAGACAACCAAAAATTGTTAGCGTGTGCTAAAAGTACAAAAAAATATGTGTTTAAGGCAATAAAAATTTAAATTTGAAAAATACTTTTTTTTCTTGCAGATACTTTTTTTTTCTTATTCAAAAGATAAGATACGTTATTTTTCTCAAAAAAAGTTGGCAACCCTACTTGCAATACATCATTAGTCAGGGAATAGCACCAGCAATCTTTTGTCAAAAACAAAATTCAAATAGGTCTATTAAACTGAAAGTTACAACACTAAGCATCTTGTTTTAGTGAGGAATTTAAATTGTGCTAGCTATAAGTAAATAAACACATTTCAATAGAGGAAATTATTAATGACTACCAAAAATTGTTGTGGGATACACAGTCAATTTATTTAATCAATTTCCTTTACCATGGACCCACAAAGGGTATTTGCTCCCAACAACATTTCAATAGTTTTAGTGCTTATTTTGGGTACAAAACAAATGAATTTCAATATTTTTAACTAAATAATGTAAATTGAACTGTCAATAGAAAGAAAAAACAGAAGTGAATAAATAACATTAAATACACATTTTTGAAAATAGTACCTAAAGTTAACAAATCATGTTTTCAGTTCGATTCACCTTATGCAATACAAAATACTAGTGTGCAATAATTTACATAATTTATCTCTGTTGCTATAATGAGACTTTTGTAATTTTTAGTTGGGCTAACCAATTCAATTGTTTTAATTTTTATTTTGAGTAAAGAATAAGTGTAAAGTTTGAATAATGAGAATTGAGCTGAGCTAATGTGAAATGTTAGGTTAGGTACTCCTTTTAAAAAATTGCCTATTTTCTGTTGTTTCTTCTACATTGTCTTGTTTTAATCCAGATCAAAAATTGTTTCTGTTGTTTAATTTGCATTATTTATATACAACCAATTTTCTTTTTGAAATAGGTTCTAAAATACCTGAATATTACTTGGCTAACGTGATTTAAATTCATTCCTAAAACAAGACATTTTGTGTTATCACTTTTGATGTAGTGCACTGATTTGAGTTTTGTTTTCAGCAAAGGATTACCAAGTGTTATTCCCTATGTAATGACATATCACAAAGGTAGGGTGCCATTTAAGATTTTAAGCTTAGGTGTGCTGGGATGAAAACAGTGACATCTATTATCATGGTATCCCCCTTCACATATAAATTGATATGTTTATTCTTGTTTGGATATTTTCATTTGTTTGAGAGATATAAAAGGTGAGAAGTTTTTAAAATAATATCTGGTATGTGGTGACCCATTTCAAGTGTTCATGTTTTTCATTTGCATCTAAAACGCACAGTAGTATTTTGCTTTGACACAAAATATTGTTTCTATGGTATATGACTATCCTCTGTTAGTTCATGCCAAACAAATGTATCAATATGATAGTGTGCCTTTGCATAAAGCAAAGAACACGTAATATTGGTATCATGAGAAGTTGTCGGATTTTGTAACAGCTTAAGAATGGCAGTCATTCCTCTCTCGA
The DNA here is from genome assembly GCA_011009095.1 of Ignelater luminosus. Lineage (NCBI taxonomy): Eukaryota > Metazoa > Arthropoda > Insecta > Coleoptera > Elateridae > Ignelater > Ignelater luminosus. The sequence continues at coordinate 92,107 of VTPC01090640.1, read as the reverse complement.
CTTTAATCTGTAGAATTTTTGCATTGTGGGGATTATGTTGAGTAGAATTAAAAGAATTTAGGGTACGATACATGTTTAAGTATAGGAGTTTCCACAGTACTGAATTCATTTAGCTTTAGATGCAGTATTTAACACGACTATAAACAGGCAAGAATATTTTGGATGTTATTAGTCATTAAACAAGGCATAATACAACTTCTACAGGTGCATACCGCTTGGTTACTTCTAATTACTGATTGTTGAACATATAATCTGCCTATACTGTTCCTCCTATACTGAATTCAACTTAACAAGTTACTAAAACAACAGATAAATTCTTTATTTTCTCTAGTTACATGAAGATAGTTTTATATCATGGAAAAGATTATTGGTCATATTTTATTGGGAATTATACATTTAATCATTTATTAATTTAATCTTTAACTTTAATAAATTTTTAATTTTCTTACGTTTTCTTTCACCTTCATAACTTAAGATATTGATGTAATAATCTACATAAATAATTATCAAAGTGACACATAAAAAAACATTTATGAGCAATAGTATGAAACTGACTTGATCATGGCTAATGAGAGAGCAAGAGATTTTTTTAAGTAGCTCATTATATCAAGTATAGATACAAAGATATTTACATAGATGAGTTACTTACCTTTAACTGTTTCCTACTATTAAAGACACTTATAGTTGCTGTTAAGATAATATCTTAATGAAGTGATTGCTCTTAATGAGTTTTAATGATTCACCGAAGTTGTTTTCAGTTGCAAATTGTTAACTGTTTTTCAAATATTTTTGTTATTTTAATTTTGTTATTATAAAAATTAAATGTGTTCTTTTTTCATGTTTTCAAATGTTTAATAAAAACACTTTCTTTCACATAAAACAACACAAAAACTTAATTAATAGTTCATTTTCAACTTCTTTATCTGTTATTCATTAATATATCTGTGTATGTATATAAGAAAAGTTATGTGTTTAAGTCTCTTTTATTTTATCAACTATAAAATATGTTTTCAGAATTTTAAAAAGCAATACATTACCTGTGCTTGAACTTTGTTGAAAGAAAACATGATGCTGCACAATCTTATATTTTGCACTGTCGATGATGTTTAGCTTAATAGATTAGTTAATTATATTAAATAAATATTATTAACGATACGTACCTTTTCATGAAATCATGTGCAATAAGTACAAAAAGAAAATGTTTTTTGTTTTTCTCTTTTTAATAAAGGTATGGTAATATAGAAATACAAAAAAGACCAAATATACTAGTACATAAAATATAATTGTTTTTATTTTATAATATATGTATTTATACCTATAATATATTAATATATCTCTGACGAGAGTGCGAGGCGCACGTATACAAATCCCATTATAGCCAATTGTATATAATGTTGATTAGATTGCATATAATAAACATTGGGTTCATAATATATATATAAATGATCTGCTTTCCAACCTATACAATTGCATCTTTTCATAATAATAATAATAATAATAATACATAATTAATTATTATATTTCTCTATCTATAGGTACAACATTTTCCAGCCACATATAAAATTCAATTATTAATTAGAATAATTTAATAATACCTTCAACCGTATGTATATGATATATAATATACACATGACTGGAATAACAACACACATAGCGAACCATGGATATCACGACGGAATGTCGCGACTACATCACTTGCATTAGCACCACGCCGAGTACGGAAACACGTATAAAAATACCAAAACCTCCGCTTTGGTCCTCTAATAATATAATTAACGATAAAATATAAGCCCTGTTTAATAATACTTAAGATCTGTGCTTGCTTAACCGTCGGGAGGGCCGGAAAGCAGGCTATAATTAAAAATTAGTTCATAATAAAAAAATATGAGCGCAAGCGACCACACTAAATTGCACCTAAAGTCATCAATCGATCTTTACCAGTGATGCTACCACCACGGCAATTACAATACCTACCAACATGAAGAGAAATGTTCCTACCATAACTATTTGTTGATCAGACATTGATTTAGAATGCATAAGATGAGGCCAAATATATTGGAAATAATTACGGTTACGATGCACATGTGTTGGAGAGCTCGTACTAGGAGAGAGCTTGGGAATGACTGGTGTTTCTGCTGCAGCAGTCGTGAATGTTAACGGGAGAGAGAATGGACCAGGTAATTCTCCAGAAGAAGCTAATCGAATTGGACACACTCTAGCACTGTAATCTGCTCCTGGTTCCAAGTTTTCTAATGAGCATTTAGTATCGGAGCCTTTGTAGACCTGCACCAAAGAAATTGATTAATTTTCATTGTCAATAAAATTAATTATGTTTATTATTCATAAAGAAGAAATTCTCAAAACGCTTCAATGCAAACTAATTTGGTTTCATATACTAAGATGTAATTTATTTGCTATTCATTCATTACAATGCAGAATTAATTTTTGTTATAGGTAAAAAGAATATGAAGCAGTTTGGGAGTATATGAATTAGTACTTTACACCATTTATAGCTACATATTTCAGATATTTTTGCATACAGTAACGATTTGTCAGTTCCAAAATTATAAGATATAACCATTTGTAGGATATTTAAGGTTAATGAACCTTTTAACTAACAAGAAATACAGTAGCCTCCCAGTTGCTTCATAGGCTGTTGACAGTGCAACTCAGGACGTGAAAAGTAAGTGTAGTTTGTCAGTAACTGGCTGTGCCTGCCCCATCGTAATAATGATATTCATTATTCTATTTTTGAGATACAGTTCTTTAAGACAGATTAGAAGTATAAAACAAATCAAATTATCAAAGAAATAATGTATTTTTCAATTGTAGTGGGTGAGGCTGAGCTTCACCTACTTCATCTGAATAACCATCTCTGGTTGTTAAGAATTTGTGGTGTTTTAAAAGTGCTTTCTCTATTCAAACTATAGGTAGTTGAAACCACCAAATGTAACTCCCTCCTATTGAAACTATAACTAACAGTTAAAACTATCAAATGTATCTGAATAATCAATTAATAGAAACTAACTGCAATAAAGTTGTCAAATGTATACAGGGTGTAAATAAATAACACTAACAAACTGACAGGTAAATTCCTGGTGTTTCGACAAGTATTTTTGCAAATGGAACCTATGATTGATTTGTCTTAGTTACCGAGTTATCAGCCTTCAAAGTTACATGTGGACATGTTAACTATTGGTGGTATTGTCATTTACCAAAATATTAAAAATTCTTATTAAGAACAATTATAGGCACGTGTCCTCTGCAAGTTTTAAAACTGCCTCTAATTATACAAGGTATACTCTGTAGCTGAGATATGTCAAACTGCAAAATCTTTCTTTTTTTTTCTTCTGATGATGAGTATTTCGGCTATACAGTACACCCTGTATAACTGTAAGTAAGTTAAAACATCCATAATACAATTCCCTATAACTTCTTTTAATAAGGATTTTTGATATTTAATAAATACTCCTAATAAGTTTATTTATTGTACATACATACATACACATTTTTACAAATAACAACGATACAGCCAAAAGTTAACAGGTCTGCATGCAACTTTGAAGGCTGATAACTCCACAACTAACAGTAAGATGAATCAACCATAGATTTGATTTGAAGATATACTTGTCTAGTCACCAGGAATTTATCCTATCAGTTTGTTGGTTATTTATTCACACCCTGTATGTAACAGTAATAGTATGTAACATAAGGGCTATAGGGCTGTAGCTATTCCTTTTTCAGTTCAGTTAACTACAAAAACAATCGTCTCAGAATCTCTAAGAGAGCTGTAGCCCTGAAGCACTGCAGATCATAGATACGACAGCTCTTCAACTAGGGATGCAGCCCTTCCAAGCTAGATCAATTTAGGAACTTATAAAAGAGAATCATACAGCGAAAGCTTACGAGCTTCTTTGTTAGCAAGTAAACTCTACTACAACACATTGTATGATAAAAGTGATACGTAATAATTTCAAACGTGTTTTTTTGTTCAATATAAAGGAAACTCTTGTAAGTATGTCTTCTTCTGTTTAACTTGGATTTTTGTTATGTCCCAGTTGATTCGACTTGACAAGCTTCTGTGCACTGTAAATCATGTACAGTCTGCAACATTAGGAATGAGACTCAAGAATGGATTTAAACACAACACAAACTTGAGAGAAAGAGGTTCCAGGCCACTGATCGATAAGGCCGCAAATAAATGTGCACTTCTTATTGGCATGAAACCTCCCAAGTTTGTGTTGTGTTTAAATCCATTCTCGAGTCTCATTACTAATATTGCAGACTGTACTTTACATAGAACTGGGCACCTGACTGGAAGAGATAAGATTGCTTAACAGAGCCAGTTTTGATAGTTCCCTCAAGACACTACAGATACCACTTGTGAAATTTGAAACATGTATCTAGCCCTGCAAAATAAATATTTTGAAGGCATCAGCACTTATTTCTGCATATTAAATTGTAACTAATATAACTGGTATCAATAAGTGACCCTCCCCTACCATCAAATTTACTTCAGACCTGTATACAATATCTGCTATAGAGATAACATAACATAACCTCACAAGTCACAACTGTAAACAACTTGCTGTCTTAACAGTGTTGACACATCGTATTAAACTTAATTCCAAATCTATGCAAACAGTAAATATCAAATTTAATTTAAAACAATCCTGTATAAGGTCACTACTATTTTATAAACTAGGTTATTAGTGTCACTGTTTGTCAAAATAACTATACCAAGGTTATTTATTTTATGAATGAATTAATGTTACAGTCAAAAGTATCAAAAATAAAAATTTAGGACTTTTTTTATATTGCCGCAACATGTCAATTTTGACTTCATTTTGTTCACTTGCGCAGTATATGCTGTTCATGTTTATTTTGCAGTACGACATTGACATCTTTTTGCTATAAAGCTGCAATTTTCAATTTGCATAGGGTGACCATTTTTATCGCAACATAATGCGGGACAGAGAGCGTCCATTGCGTGCGAAGCACACGTAAATACGTGGGCGTGGAAACTTTTTTTGAAAAAATCCTTTAAAGTGTCATTTTAAAACAGAAATTTATTAAAAAAATATTCATTTTATTATGAAATAACTGACTATAAACATAGGTATGCGCGTAGATGAGTGAATGCGTTCATATAGTCATGTGCGCAGAGACGCGCGAATAAAATATCGAATATTATAATATTCACATGACATGATGAATGATCTAATTCGGGACATTTTCCGGGACATATATTAATACGGGACACGGGGCTTTAATCCGGGACGAATGGTCACCCTAAATTTGCATAGAGACTTGGATTATTTTCAAATTTTATTTTATTTTAAATCAATCTCAAAAATAACCTTCGCTTCAAATTTAAGCTGTTATAGGTTATGCTTCTATCATAAATGCAATGTTGACAATTCTGACAAGGATTTTATTGCTTATAATCTGTTCATTGTTTAATTTAGATAAGGGTTAGCCATGCTTCTGATTTGTTAAGTTAAGCAGTGTAACTATATTTTTGCTTAGAGTAAGAAATACATAGTAGTCAGAGAGAGACTAATCTAGTGGTGACAAGAGGGGAAATCATAACCTAGCAACTTGCATTACATTATGGCCAAAACATTTTTTTGCACATTTTTTGTAAAAATTTTATTACTTGCTCGGTTTATTCCTGTGTTAAAAGAGTTACTACATAAAATTAGGAAGTAAATATATGTATGAATGTTGCATACAAGATATTTGGTCATATTTGCATCCAGTTTTTGTCATATTAAAAAGTGTGCTATTTGTCATGCAATCTTTACTATGAAATAACATTTTAGAACATGTCCTATTTATATTAAATTCTTTGACAAGAACTGGGAAAAATTAAATCTAAACAGTTAAAAGTCTGTTTAAGTTGGTATTGTACTTTTCACTGTTGTGTACAAAACAATTTGCTAACAGCACACTTCAACCACAAAGTCTGAATTTCATGTTAAGTATATGGCACCACTGGTAGATGTTTACATTAAAAATTTGCTGTCGACTTCACCAAATTTTGACTTCGGTGGCAAAGTTGAAGTATGCAAACTGCAAATCTCTACTTCAAGTTTCAATTAAATTCAGCTTCGACACATGCGCAGTTTGCCTTATTTAAAGCTTAGATTGTTTTTATTGCAGTTTTTATTTGTAAAAAGCTGCGAACCTGAAAATAAATTTTGCAATTAAAATAAAAACAAAAATATTTAACTCCAGATAAATGTGAAATTGAAATTTTTTTGAAATTTTGGTTTTAAATGTCTTTTGTAGGTTATACTATAATTATGGATGTTAGTTGCTTTATTAGGTAATTTAGTTTGTGTGTTGGTGTTAAAGAGACAATACCAGATTGGTAATGTAAAAAGCAACTAACGCAAAGCAAAAAGATGCTCGTTACATCCAATTCTACATAAATATAACTTAAATAACATCAAAAAGTTATGCCAGTAATAACAAAAGCTAGTGAATTAAAACTCAATTTGTAATAATATTATTCTAAGAGATGGCATTGCACAGAAATTCATTCTTGAAGTTGCAATTGTAAACAACGAAAATTGATGTATCAGCATAATTCAGAATTGGTTGTAAATGGGCCTTAATACTTTCAGTTTAATTTAACATTTTTAAAACTCCCAACCTTTTCAAACTTCTTTTAAACTCTGATCGCAGTGCCCTTCTCTTTTCAACCCTTCTTGCACTTTTCTTTTTATAAGTGTTAATACACTAATTTGAGCTATTAAGATGGCTTGCAAAGAATGTAACAATATTTTCTCATCCACTGTTGAAAAAATCTCTATCTATTTAATAAAGCTGTCACAAATTTAAGTAAAGTTTACTAAAAGGAATGACCTTTTTGATGCTTTGATGCTTTGATAGGTTAAATTTTGTCATCTTTTCATACTAAAAATATTACACAAATTTGACAAAGCTGTAAACAGAAAATGTTTCTGTCTTATTTCTAGTACAATAAAAAATTAGTTCCTAATTGTATGTAGTAACCCTGGCACTAAAAATTGCATAGTTACAAACAGGCTTAATACAACTAGGCCATACCAACTTAATAAATTCTTTCTGTATTTGAGGTACTTGGATGTTTTACATTTTTAAATTCTAACTGATTTTTAAAACAAGCAACATGTTATTCAAAGTTACACAACCTCAAATTTTAAAGCTTATATCATACAACTTCAGTTTTCAGTTAGTATGCTGTTGAACAAGTATAGTTTTCCCTTATAAAAGTCTATATTAGACTTATAATGGTAAAACTGCATTACAAATATATTGCATAAGTTTGAATCCTCAGTTACTTTTGTAAATAATGGAACTAATCAAAAGATGTTCCCTTATGTTTCCCTGGTTTCAAAACTGAAACGTCATTCATTATGACAGACAACTAAAAACAAGAAATGTAATAACGCGTTGTAATGTAAAAATGTGCACCAACTGATTTTGTCCTGTTCAAGAATTACACTACTTATAATGTAAAAAAATTGTACACTGTAATGAAAACTCCTATTGCGCCAACTCTATGATTTAATATTACTAAGAATTTTACTGCAAAGACTCAAAAAGATCTTGAAGATTGGGCACAAATCTACAATTTTATCATTTTCCAAAAATTCAATATTAAAATTTCTTAATAATACTGCCAACCTGACAAAAGATAAATCATGGCTGACCCTGGCATTTTATAAACTGAACAGATTATATTGTCCTTTAAAAATATTGCTTATTTGTAAAAAAATATGCTTTAACATTCAAGAACTGACTACATTTACACACATGAATGAAATAAAATAAATTTATTATCCTAGAAATGTTAAAAAAATTTATGTTGTAGATATAAAATTATGTAATAATGCACAGCTGTTAATAGTTCTTCAAAATACTATTTTAAATCAAATACTATACTTATAACAGTACAAGTATGTTCAGAATCAAGGTCAGTATCTCAAAACAATTGAACCCTTTGATTATGTATAACTTCAAAATAGAGATGAACATAAAATTCAAAGAAAAAAATCACACAGCTGATAATTTCTGCATACATGCAGATTATCTAGTTGGAGTTTTGAGGTTATTTTTGTTTTACACATGAGAATTCTGTATTACTTTCTTGTACAATTTGACTTAGATGCACATTGTATGTAAGTATCCAGAAGTTATACATAATCAAAGCATGAACCATAACTAATTACTAACCTGTTTGAAATCCTGATCCCTCAATCGGCAGACCTGTACTAGATAAATTATTGGATCGGCAGTGGAATTTCTTGAAGGTATCCATTCCAAAATGCAACTTCTCTGTTCGATATCGACAGCTTTAGGAGCTTTTAGTCCAGTAGGTGGCGCTATGCTAGTGGTGAATTCGTACTCGACTGAGTAATCTCCATCTCCAGCATCATTGGAAGCACATATCCTAAATCTATAAGGGGTGAGTTCTTGAAGTTTATTAACTTTACAAGTAAATGCAGTTCCTTGGTACACACACTGGAATTCTTTTGTTCTAGTATTTTCCATTTCTACACAGTATTGTGTAAAGTCATGATTTTTACCTTCTCCCCATTTCAGTTTTAGATAATTGTGAGCTATACCTATGCATTCTAATCGGGGAGCTGCCGGGGGTAGTGGCAAGGTGGTTGTTTTAAGAACGGCAGAATATGCACCTGCACCTACATTATTCACAGCTTGTATTTTGATTTTATATGTTGTAACAGGGTTTAAAGATTCTATCGTATAATTTGTGACTGATCCTTCTGTCGTTATAATCTGATCACCAATTTCTACATTATAATGCATTATACTTGACCCATTATTGGCGGGCTCATTCCAGTACAAAGTTATACTCGTAGGAGTCCTATCACAGTGAATGGAGGATACAGCTGCAGGTGGAGCAGCAGGAGTTATAGTTGCAGCCACTGGTGAGAAAGCTCCATAACCAGCATTGTTACATGCCTGTACCCTGAAATAGTAGGCGGTAAAAGGAGTTAAACCCTTAACATCATAATTGGTAGCAGTTCCTTGGAAAACAGACAGAAACTGGTCTTCAGAATCACTAGGACTCATTTCTAATCTATATTCGGTAACAGGTGCCCCATTATAATGAGGCTCCTGCCACTCAACTAGAACATGGAATGGCGATTTAGGAGTTGCTGTAGGAGCTGCAGGAGCATCTGGAGGTGCTGCTCCACTTTTTACGGCTAAAGAATCCGACCAGGGTCCTGGACCTATTCTATTGACTGCCCTCACAGTAAACAAGTATTCACAACCTGGACTAAGGTTTGATACTGTACATTCTGTTTCCTTACTTTTGTGGACTAGGTTCCGACTAGCGTCAGGGCTGACCATTTCCACCTCATACTCTAACACTGGAGCACCTCCATTATAATCTGGATCTGTCCACTTAATAGTTATACTATTAGGTCTAGGTTTTCCATGCAGTCGAGGTTCCGTACATTGTCCAGGACTTATTGCATCAGTGGTTACTGTGCATGGATCAGAATAATTGCTGCGACCACCTGCACTAAAACAACTAACTCGCAACTGATAGGTGGTGCCAGGGGTAAGTTTATCACAGACAGCTTCAGTTTCGCAGCCAGTATACACTGTTTGGTATCCACTACCGGAATTCAATTCAAGAACATATTTGGTAATTTCGGCACCTCCCGTGTCAGAAGGAGGTTCCCATTTTAGCCTAAACGAATGTGCATGTATCCTTCCTTTAACTATAGGCTTTGAAGGTCTAGCTGGCTTGTCTGGAAGAGTTTTAAACATAACTTCTTCGGACCACGCTGAGGGACCACCATCATTTTGAGCTTTTAATCTAAATTTATAATCAGTGTAACGTTTGAGATTTCCACATATATATTCTGTATCCTTGCCATTATAGACAACGAGATATCCATAACGAGTTTTAGGATCATCCATTTGTAACACGAAGTCGTCATCTTTAGGCCTCCGGTGCCACGTAAGGTGCAGCGTATTTATAGTGGCTTCCCTGAGGCATGGAGGTGCAGGCTGTAGCGGTGCATTATCCGATGTTGCATATGTTACTACATCTGAATATGCACTTTTGCCGACATCATTAAGAGCTGCTAATCTAAATTTATAAACGGTGGCAGGTTGGAGTTTAGAAAGGGTGTGTTGTTTTCCTCTGCTTTTGTGCAATTCGACAAAATCACCTCCTTTTCCATCATCATATTCTAAGATATAGTACTGTATGTGTGAACCATTGTCGTTGACAGCATTCCACCTTAATTGTAGACTATTCTTTGATCTAGAGATTAATTTTGGTGGTTGGGGTTGGTCGGGTTCACAAGCAGGTGTGATAAATTTGATAGGATCAGAGGCAGAGCCTTGTAATTCCTCCAGATGTACCTGAAGGCAGACGGAATACTCTTGACCCGGTCGCAAGTCTTGGATACGACACGAGAGAGATGCCCCACTATAAATTGACTTATACTTCATTTCTTTACTTTTATCACTAAGTAATACTTCATAACGGAGGTCGTTTTCAGAGATGTCTAGCTCATGACTGTCATTACTGGAAGCTTCTGACAGCCGGAGAGGCGCTGCCCATTGAAGTAAGGCACTGCGGGAGCTCAGTTCAGACACCTGCATTAAAATGAAAACAATGAAGTTAATACAATATTTCAAGTTTTTTAATGATGTAAAATACTAACCTTTGGTGGCTGGACGGACGACAACATATCAGTTATAATATGGACATAATCCTCTTCGTCTTGAACACTACTGCTTTCTTCGCCATCTTCAGAAGTTCCTACACTATTCATACCTTTTTCTTTAACAGATCCTCTTTGTATTCCATTAACCAAATCCTTTCTGGGTGATAGAAGTGGCGTACTTTGTCCTGAATCGGTTTTCATTTGTTTGTCATGGAGTTTCCTTTTTAATTTAATATACCTCTGTTGTGCACGTTCATCTTTGTTATAAAAACCGTGATTAGGTGGTGGCGAATGACCTGAGTGTGTAGAGGTAACGTGGGCTGGATGCCCTGGTGGTATACTGGAATGAAAATGTGGTGGTGGATATCCCGATGGGATACCAGGTGGGTAAAACGTTTGTGGTTGATTACTACCATTTGCAGGCCCAGCGCCCTGTAACAAAGCAAGAAAAAAGGATCAAGAATCAGTAAATTATTTGTTTCTTAAGGAAATAGTAATAAAGAGATAATATATTATCTGTGTGTGTTAGTTAATAAACTCCACATGTTGGATATAATAGTGAGTGTATGTGCAGCATCTGTTGCAAGAAAGTTTCAAATCTCGTCATAAATAACTATTGTTACTTTTAAAGGTCAATTTACCACAGTTGTAAATAATAAAAAAAAGTGTAAGGTTGAATTATGTAAATATGTGTGTCTATGGAGTTCGAAATGTATGAGTGTCAACAGCCGAGTTCAATCACTGGAACAACTCTTTAAAATATAATTAGTAATTACTTACTAGGTACTTTTAAATATTTTGTAAAAAGTATTTTAATTGCTTTCAAGGGGTATTCACAATAATAATTTGTGTTTGAGTAAGACGCTTCAAGGATTTTTCATTGTTGCGTTTAAGATTTACAAACGCAAACGTGAAATTAAAAAATATGAACAATATGTTAAATTAGGTGGCAAAATATTCAATGACGTACGATAAAAATCTGTAAAATGTAAGTAGTGGCAGTTACTGTAAAACGCTATCGTTTAATTTTGAGACCTTTTATATTTTACCCCTTGAATGATTTTTTCCATGCAAAACTGATGATTACAGTCGGTTAGTAATTCAACTGTGTTGTTTACATTCATTTGTTTTCTATTATTTCGTTGTTTTTGTAAAATACATGAATCAATACATCACTTCGTGTTAGTAGAGGCAAACATCAGTTTTATTTATATACCTTAGAAAGCTATTTATTTTATTTCCATACTGATTCATAAAAATATGCAATTATTTGAGCACCTAAATCAATGCAGATTAGCAACAGTTATCTCGGACTTAAAATAATATCTCTTATCATAAAAATTAAAACCCTTAAATAAAAAAAAATATTACCGTGGTTGTTTTCAAAGTTATGTTTATGGTGGTAGTAAGCAAAGGTGGTTGCTGCTTTTTCCCATCGTTTCCATCTGCCATCCTGTGCAAAATAAAGGTGCAATAACCCGTCTTATTCCGCCTTAGTATGCACACAAAATCGAGAACGTATGTAAATTTTAATGACACATATGCACAAAATCGTATTTTATCATATGGACGACTATGTGGCAGCAAGCAGTAACGATGCTATTATAAATTACAACGTTCGTTGGAACTACGTGGCTAGCCCATATCACGCACTAACTGATAAAACATTTCAACATAAATATACACATATTATGTAGTATTTGTACACGTAATGTAAAAAGTAATGCGTTGGAATAAACCGAAGAATTTTAACGAGACGAAACCATTATTAAGATTATTACATCTAATGATTTTTACTGTAGTTTTAAAAGATCGTGGTATCAAATTAAAAAAAAAATAATGAATAGGTTGTGGGAGAATAGTGTAGAATCTTGATTTTTTTGCGTGTAACTATGAGGAGGAGTACTCTAATATGGAACCTCCGGTTAGTACGCCTTTGTAAATATTGATTACAAAATCTATTGCACTATTATAGTCCCTATTAATCCATAATTATATGTGAATGCATAGTAGTTTTGTATTTCTTATCAATACGAACGTACTAATTTCATCACTAAGAAACAATCTTCGTTAATCTAGATTATCTATCGTCTATCGTCTGAATGTACTGTTTAAAAAGAGCATTTCTAATAATTTAGCTTTGATCTTGTAACTGTATCGGTATCTATTAACTGTCTGCTATGGGGCACATGGAAACTATAGCATCATATAGATATATAGATTGTTAAGCAGTAAGATAAAGATGTCTTGAATATTCGTTACAAAGAGCAGAAGTAGGTAAGTCGAAGTGAGACCAGTTTGGTAAGTTTCGATATTTTGCATAATATACTAATGGAACTTGTTTTTAGGATTGTTGTAATCGAAATGTTATTTGAATGCTGTATGGGTCCTGAATTTAAGTAATAATAAGTAATATAATCAAGAAAAGGCACTTAAAAATAGTTCATACAATTCAAAAATTCTATAGAATAGCATGTCTGACGAAAGTGACAATGATGTCAAAACTCACCGAAAGGTTCTCTGTTTGAGAAGCTTTTGAGCAACATTTTCGAGAAGAATGATGGAAAATGCCATTTTCAGCTATGAAAAGTCTCTGATAAATGTAAGTTCTTCAAAAAGATGATGTTCCGATGCATACCGCCAATATGATCAAAGTTTGCTTCAAGTAGTAAAAGATATATCTTATGTTGTGGTTCTTCTGAAGTTTTGATGCGAAACCTCACATAATATAAGAAATAGAACACGTGGCGAATATGAATACAGAATTGCATTTGAAAACAAGGAAAATTCATGTGGGCATAGGCCGCATGGGCTACTATTTCAATATGTGCGCATTTTTCATCAAGTCAAAAATACTCGAAACTGCTATGCAACTGTAGTTATTCACCGTTTGTTTTTGTTTTCGAGTTTTTTTTTAAATTACTAGCTGTTTCGTTTTTCTAAATTCTAGTAATATTTGGAACACTTCCAAAATACCGGTAGATAAAACTTTTTGATAACTTCACTTAAATAACTATGCCCACTACGTTGTTTGCTTGAAATAACATCATATCATATTAGTTCGTTCCAGTTTTGGTCTAGTAAAATAGAAATAAATGCCACCTTTCGACAAATACTACAAAAATACTCTACATTTTATTTCTTTAAGTAAAAGAAAGCCCTTATGATGAGAAAACAATTTAGAAAGGTTCCGCTCTATTTCTATCAGTAGTATGTGAGATGAAGGTTTTAAAAATTATTGGCATGCAACCAATTTATATTTTATTGAATGAACTGGGAGACTAAAAACAAGAGAAGTCTGTAAATCCAGACAAGTGACATTTTAAGATGATAAAATATATTTAATATTCTTTTAAATGTTTCGTTCATAATTTGTTTCCTACCAACTGATATGACAGGATGTGGCGGAAATGACGATTTTTTTGGCAAGAGAGACGATCTTTCTGGGAACTAACAAAATATTCTATAAAAAATATGTTTCCTAGAAGATTCTCCGTATTTTGAATTGACGTTTTTAAATTTTAAGTAAAACATAATAACTATCTTATTTATCACGATCTAACTAATTGCAAGTTGTAAATAAACATTATACGTATGATGTTTTTCTTGTTAACAGATATAATTTGCTTTCATTAATAAAAGTTTTTGTAATGATGTGTCAAGTCACTTTTTTTTGTGTATTAATGTGCACATACTTTCGTGACTGATACTTGACACGAAAATAAATTGTTACGTTAAAGCTGCCTATACACGGGCCATTGATATTTGTGTCATTTTTGATAAAAATCTCTTCCCAAAAGATAAACTTCAAACTTAACTAACTTGAAAATATAACCTCACTTTTATTTTACACTTTAAATTACAATCATTATGATTAGACTAACTTTAATCGAGTTAAATTAGATTATAAATAGAAGTCTAGTTAAAATGTTTCGTTCATTTGAACTAATTAGAGGGCAACTGTTCAAAATATAACTTTTGCAATTCTTATTAGAATCTTTTAATTGTTTTTAACGGGTTTGTAGGTCTTTATTTAATAAAATTAAGTTAGTTCCAAGCTTTCGTATAATATTTATACTTCTTCAGGGAGATCTACAGTAATTATAAACTAATATATTGTTAAAATTAAGAATATTATTTATACTTACAATTGTAAAAAAAGAAAAGATTCTTTTATAATAAATAATTAGTAATAAACTGTATATAATATTATAACTTCTAAAATGTGAAGAAAAATTATGTTTTTTTAGAAAATTTTTTGTTTGTAAATAGTAACAAAATAGTTGAAATTTTTTTTATGTAAATCAGTTATTCTAATTATGTATTGAAATTTTGTTTTATCTTTTTGACGTTTATGAATTGTCAAACAATAAACTGTCATTAATTAAAACTAAAGAGAAACATTTTTTGAAAGTAGTAAACAGTTTTAATTTTAAGTGTTTATGGAAAGTAAATATGAATAAATTGATGAAAGTTCTTTTATATCAGTGTTTTTATTTATAGAATTTGGATCTTTATTGATTTCTACCATTTCAAGAAATAAACGTTTTTTTAAATTGTTTTCAATGTGTAAAATTTTTTGTATCGGAGAAATTGGATAAATAAAATTAAAAAGGTCGTTATCATTAATAATAAATCTTATTAGAATCTTCGACACATACAGAAAATAACAGATATTCCTGTTGAAATACAAACATAAAACTGACGATGTGTTATGTTTTCATGTGAACCATCATAAAATGTTTTCATATAATACGATGCGTTACTGCATACCAATGCATTCTTTCTGTTACGAAGGTTACTCGCCACTATCATTTCACATTCGAAATTTATGGAATTCAAGTTTTCAGTACCTTTCACTAATAGACATTTCTAATCACTATATTATTGCTTAACGTTGAACTTGTGCGCAGTAAATAATTTGCTAGGGGAATGAAAGTCTTTTAAAACAAAACAGCTACAAATTATTATTTTTGTTCCAGATTTATTTCAATATAAAAATCTTCAGAATATTCTTTATTTATTCCACAATTTTTGCCAAACATTTACCAAATTTCTTAATATTTTCTAATTCTTAGAACGTATTTTCAATTTTTACTAGAATCTTCACATCTTATAGCTCATTCTAACCTCAAATTTTACAATTTTTAAAATAAAGAAATCAATTTTTTCTCCTTGATTAGGGCCATCAGTCGACAATCATTTTACCGCATTATCTTCAATGTTTGAAACATCCGAGTTTTTCCGGTTTTTACAAGTTTGACAATCAAGTGCACAGTTTGCGGGATATAGTCATTGGAGTTTTTTTGCAGCTAATGACTATCTACGATAGTTGAAAAATGGTCAAAATTCGATTGAAATACTCCGACAAAAAAATCCGCACCTAGCTCTTACGTTAATACTATCCACGACAAAAAAAAAACTGTATCTCAATGGAACTTTTCGTTCTATAGACATGCCGGATATTGCCTGGCTGGAGGCGAAGAAACAAGACGATCGAACTGTACCTGCTCCAATCTCGTTTAGAGGCTTCTTCCTGATATATACTCGAATTTGGCGTTCAGTGAATATTTGGTATTTTCCCCATTTTTCAAAATTTGCCAAAACTTATCTCTTTCCGTTCTCAAGAGAACAATTTTTACAATTGAATTTTGACCATTTTTCCGTGAATTCTAGTGGCGAGACCTTGAAAGCTAAAAAGTGAATTCGGTGAGATTGCATACATATTCCGAAATAAAACAAAATCCTCTTGGACACATTTCGATATCTTTCAAAAATCCAATAGCAACCCCCTACTGACGCCATAAATGGAAATTTTATGAAGAATGGATAGGTAGGATATTGTTTGGTGGTTTCTAAAGATACCACCCCTGCTCATGGTCCCTCGATGTGGTGGTTATGGTCACGAAAAGCTTGTTACCGCTAGGCCAACATAACCAAATACAGTAAAAGTCCGCCAACTGGTTCTCGAAATATAGTAGTTCCAGTTTTGATTTGGGCCAACTTTCAGAAGTTCATTCTGCGCTACTAACTGGCAATTAGTGTAAGAAATTGGTACGATTTTGATCCTACCTGACTAAAATAATGCAAGGCCGAGACACAATCGATATAAAATCCTGCAGTCGCTTTCAGTTCCGAACCTATATAACTGACCCCCTAAGGGTAAATCAGTGTAATCGAAAACGTTGAATGTAACACGATGATACGGAGAATATGGCATTATATGCATTTTTGTATTTCTGTTTCCTCGTTGTTTACTGCACAAGTTGAATCATTTTTAAACCACTATTAAACAGAAAAGTTGTTTATCAGTGTTTACACGGTGTTTACTCTTAATGAAGAATTTAAAGAATTTTCTGTCATTGTAAACGGCAAGTTTAACGTGCGTTTATTCTGAACTATTGCGCAATTGGTCAGTTAGTTAAACCACAGTAATTGAAAAACTTTTTACTGCAAAAATTCAAGAAGCGACATCTGCTAGCTGCAGAAATGCTAAGAATGTTGACAATACCAATCCTTCCACCATCGCTAATGATAATTTAATGACAATATTTAGAATTCTATTGTAAGAGTCAAAAGTGGTCGAATAACAGTTTTGTATTTGAAATCAATGGCAGAAATTAAAAAACAATCACCTGAATACAAAACCCTCGCTGAGAATATTGATTGCATTGCGTTCATGTCCATAGAATCAGGGTTCAATGTCAAAATGACAAAACAACTTGAAGCAGAAAGACATATACGTTTTATTGCCTAAAGTAATGCAGAAGAATTTTGATAGCAATCAGAAGTATAAACATCAAGTGAGTGGCAACCTTAACAATCAACTTAAGTAATCTTCGATTGGGCAAAATAGTGATCTCAACATGTATGCAATAAGCAGAAGATTAAGATTTAACTTGAGCTTGAGTTAAATGTTTACAGTAAAATATTAAGAGTAAAAGAAATTGATCTTATGCCTAAATCCAATAAAAGTAAAAGCAGTTTAAACCTTAAAAGTCATTCTTCAATGAAAAATTCCATTTTGTTACAATTCTAATTGTTCCTCAATCTAGCCACAGGATATAATATGTACCTATACATTTGGTGTTTGATTTTGGTAAGTTAGTAGCTCAAAGTCATCTTGACCAAAAACTTTATTTGAATTTTCAATAGAACCACAGCTTTGTGAAAAGTTAGATAATTCGAAATTGAGCTTATATGAAAGAAATGTTATATTCCAAGTTTCATGGACAGTTGACAAAATTAAAACAATTAAGGCAACACTTCAAAACACTCACAATTGATTTGCTTTAAACAAAACAAGCTAACGGACAATATTTTGAGAGAAGCTTGAAGCCAGATAAGAGTAGCACCTCAGAAGAGCATTCTAGGCTTACATTTAATTTTTTTTAAATGCATCTTTATTTCATCATTTGTTGATCTGAAGTCATTGATTGTTTGAACACTGAAAGAAGATTAGATTGAAGATCCACTTTACCTAATATCATCCGAAACTCGCTTCGTTAAGTATTTTCCGAGGCTGAAAGATGGCATTAATTTGGATAGGAATATCAGCGATGCATCTTTTTTGCAGAAAACCATCCATGTAATGTGTACTGAGATTTATGGATCTTGTAAAGTAAATTTGTTGGCACTGCAAATATCAAAACAAAGCCAACTCGTGAATTTATTGCATATAAACATATTGTCCTATTAATAGAAAATACCTAAAGAAACAAAGATTTCTAAACATTTGTACACAAATTATGCAATAGTGTTTTGGCGAATCCACACCTTCATTTCGAGTGTGATGATTTTCAAGATTATCCCTGCTGACGCTACTGTGTAATTATTGTTTCATTGCAACTAGGAAATAATATGATAGTCAAAACAGATACTGCTTTTATTTAGGTGCAAGGTCAATCATTTCTATTGTTTACCGATTTCATCGACGCCATTTCTTGTTGCTTGGGTTAGCTATACTAATATTCATGTTTTTGCGCCCCTTTTTTTGTTCTTTAAACCTACTATAAATTTAAAATTTCAGTTTTGCATCATTTGGTGTTAAGAAAATATTTTTTAATAAATCAACAAACAAAACAATTATGTAGGAGACGAAACCGACTAAATCAAAACGTTCCATATTCAACCTTGACCTGTATTCGACTAGAAACAATTTGACAAATGAATAATTGTTGAACCACCTTTGTGTATTCTAAAACATTTCAGAATCACCTATAAATAAGTTTTAGCAGTATTTATCGCCGGTTTTCAGGTAAAAATAGGCACGGAAAACACTCTGTGAAACCTTGCCAAGTATAAATGGTCTTAATAAAAAGATATAATATTTATCTCAGTTAGGTAAATTCTTTGAAAATCTCATCAAACGAGATTTTAAGTTATTAGGTAATTCATTACGATAAAGAAAACAGTTTTCACATAAAAAAATTCTGAAAATTTTCTTGTTTACATAAACAGTTTTAATAACATCCTGGAAACTATCCATATGAATATATGCTGATAGAATTATTCTATGAATTCCGCTATTCAAAAGTTAATTGATTCATCATCCCACATACCGCGAAGTACTACATGCTACATTCTTTAACAACAAATACCCACTGAAGTTATTCAATCAGGAATTACGAGGATTTATTGATATACTAGACAGGTACGTCCTAGATATGGATTTACTAGGGAAATTCATAATCCGAGTTTATCGATTGTACAATAATAATAAACTGCAAAATGTCAACAGGTGCATAAAGCATAATACAGCATCGATCGAATTTTCCGACAACCACCAAGTCCAAAGTTTATCGGTCAACAACTTCTTGGGTCATCACGGTTTTGATGATGGATGGCTGTTTTTGTTAAAAATTTTAATTTTTTTATTACATACAATTTTTTTATGAATAATAAGAATTTGAATTGTTAGCAACAATGTAAACGTTCTTGGAAATTGATAAACGATAAAGAGACCGATAATTATTTTCGTTTCAATGAAATGCATGACCTTTAGAATAAATAATACACACACAAGGCATACATATTTTAACACGAGAGACAAACATGAACGCTTTTATATGTTGTTGTTACACAATTACGGTTATTTTGTGATGATGATTGTTATTATTATTAGTATTATCATAATTAAAGTATTTTTACACTTGAACTTGACTTTAAATTTAATAATAAAAAAATGAAAAAACTCCTTAATTGTTTTTCAAAGAAAACCTTTCTGATAAATTAATAATAATTAAAAATAATCTATAGATTATTGATAATCTAAAGGAATTAAAAAAAAGATATAAACAATTCCTTGGAGATCAGATTAAAAATTAAATAGAAAGAATGATAACTGATACAGTGATAAGAAAAACTTAAAAGGTTTCTCCCTCTTATTATTATATCTAAATGGCTAAATTTATAACATTATATACAATGTTAAATCAGACCCGGATGTTTAAAGATTATTTACGTTGATAAAAAACGAAATTCGACGTTATCACTTTTAAACGAGTGTGTATAACTTTATATTACACGTTTAGCTTTTGTTTACCTGTTACATTCTACTTCCTGATAAAACTTAAAAGAACACTGATAAGATGCATTTTATTATTTTTGTAGGATTGTTTTTGTCAATGATCCTTAAAACAATAAATTCACGTAATGCGTTTGACATAAACAATGCATTCATTATAACACTTGTATTTTATTATTTATTTATTTCGGTTATGCATCTCTAAATATAATTAAATTGCTCAGAATGCAACTCTACCTTTGTTGAACATCATTCATTAGAAATTTAAATAATCATAAATGTCAAACAATCTGTACCATAAACATCTTTAACCCTCCAATTGAAGGGGGCTGGGTCTGCAAAGTTTCGTCAAATTGTTTTTTTAAATATACTTTTTGTAATTATTTTTTAAAATTTTTTAGTTTCTCTTTACCTTCCTACTTTTAATAAAGGCAGGTTTTTTGTATTTTTTTTATATTCCAACTCCTACTGTTTGGTACAGGAAGTGCGTTTGGTCCGTTAAACTTCCATCCAGGTATTCGCGTATCTTTTTTTTTTTTCATATTTGGTACAAGAGCTATTTTTATGTTCATTTAACTTATAAAACGTTCCTAGGTTATTTCCCTGGTTGCTGAACGATCGCGCAAGACCATATTTTAGTTAGGGGAAGTCCCTAAAATTCCTGTAGTGCTTTTACATACACTCATCTCCTATATAGGGGATGCCCCCTTCAATTTTTCAGTTTATTTTCTGTGGGGGAATCCCTAATTCTTTATACAAGATTTTAATACTAACTGTATGAACGAAGAAAGCGGGATTTTAGGTTTAGTTTCTACTGAACATGCGACTGCAGTTCTGATTAGTTTGCTATTTCGTTTGTGATTATTTTATTCTTTTTTGTGAAATGGGAGACCATGAGCGGGAAATTAGTGCACTATACAAAGAGGTACCAACTTCAGACGTTAGTGACGAATCTGATTCAGAAGATGACATTGCCCAAGATATAGTTAGTGAACATGAAACAGATACGGAACAAGAAGATTTACACGACTTATTTCTAGATCTCATTTTTATGGAAAAGATGGAACTAAGTGGAAGAAGCAAAATATTGTTACCCACTTGCTTGGAGTTCTTGGAGATGCAAGAAACGCCAGTATGCCAATTCAGTGTTGACTGCTCTTTTTTGACGAAATTCCGGACATAATTGTAGTAAACACCAATTTGTACATACAGAAAATATCAGCAAGGTACAAGAGTAAATATGACGTTAAACCTACTAACATAGAAGAAATGAAAGCGTTTTTGTCGGTTTACAAAACAATTGACGGAATTTGGTTTGAAAAGGTCTAGGATGATATCCAATGTTTCTTACTAGCATGGCTCAGCGCAGATTTATGTTTCTCATGAAGTGTTTAGGTTTAGACAATACTGATATAAGGGAAGAGCGGAAGAAATTGGATAAACTTGCTGCTGTAAGAGTCGCATTCGAGAAATTCAACGAACAGTGTGAAACCAAGCATTATAGTGTAGGTGAATATGTGACCCTAGACGAAATGCTGCTAGAATTTCGTGGAAGATGTACCTTTAGAGTCTACATTCTTAACACACCGAACAAGTACGGTATAAAAGTATTTTTCGCGGTGGATGCAAGAACATTTTACACGTCGCATATGGAAAAATATATTGTAATCTGAAGGCCCGTTTCGACTGGATAATTCTGCTGCAGCTGTTAGTGGAAGAATGACAAATCATATTTCGGAAAGTGGAAGAAATGTAACCATGGATCGATGGTTTACTAGCGTGGAAAGTGTAAGCCGATTGTTACAACAACTTACAAACATCAAAGATAGGCCTTTAAAGGCTTCATTTTTCGCATACCATACTGATAATGACAATAACTTCGTACGTCCCAAAAACATCAAAAAATGTGTTGGCTGTCTCGTCAATGCACTATAATGTCAAAGTAGACGAACATTTTATCGGTTCGAATAACTTACTCAACAAGCCCAATCGGTTCATAAAACTTCATAAATATTGATAAGACCAAATTGCACGTCCAGTTCAATATTAGTTTGACCAATTCAAGAATAATCGACTATATATCGACGATTTCCTCTGTCGATTCCCTTTCAAAAAGAAATAAAATAGAAACAAAAATCATTTTCAGCAGTTCAGAGAATTGCTCATACGTTCTTTCGAAAAACAACAACCACTAAAAAAGGTAAGAGATCGGTTCAAGAGTAATACAGTAGATTTCACGCTTTGGTCTTATCACAATCTTAATTAAGTTCTATACCAAACCAATATTTTCGTTTAATTATTTCATGCATAAGTTTTGCCTTGAAAACAAACACAAGGATATCTCATCTGAAAATATTTTCAGCAGATTTCATGTGAATCTCATTCGTGTGGGACCTAATCGTCTTGGTTTCTGTTTTAAAACACGCAAAATATTGAAAAATATCTAGTAAGTAAAGTGACGTCTATTTGACGTAATTTATTCGTCATCAGTTGCACTCATGTTTGAAAAGATGTTAAAATGCCATAGCTCAAGGATGTCATATTAGAATGTGATAAAGGCGTTATCTAATGGCAAATATGCTGCCTTGTCGTCATTCTAGAAACTGGATTTTTTATAACCAATACATAGCATATATGACGTTTTGATGACGTCAGTTATTCGGATTCGTCATCGGCGACAAATATGCTCAACTAATCAAACGAATTGGACGTCACTCTGTTTGCTGAGAACTAATCTACTAGAACAAAGGAGTTCACAGGTTTACGCAATCTCGTCCTCTGTAACTGAAAGAAAATACTTGCAATGGCGTTAGTATTTGTCCTTTTTTCACATTTAGATGGTCTTTTGGAAGCTCGGACACGAGTGTTGGCAAGTGATTATTAACAACTCGGTTCACCGAGTCAGCACAATGAAGTGATAATAGACAATCAAATCATAAAAGAATAGCAAAAGAAATTCCACGTAACCCTTGAGAAAAAAATGCTATAAGGTCAAAAACCATTCAGCTTACAGCAGCATATTTTGAAGCTACTGTTTTAGTCTTTCAAATATGCAGCTTACATTCGCTTTACCGATCTTTGCATCCCATAGACAGCGGTCTGAAACCAGCCGTAACTGTAGAAGACTCGACAGTTTGTTTTCTAAACCGCGTCGTTTGTGTGTTTATCTATTATCGCTTTTTTAGATCCTTAAATTAAATATTCCAATTTGATAAAACCTATAATAAATATCCAGATATTTTTACTCGATTTGACACGAGGAACTAGCAAGATAGATTTTCATATTGCGTGCCTCTAAATCATGTTGACTTTTGAAAAATCTTCTTGATGGAATTGCCTTAGTGATCTGACCTACCGATCTCTATTTGTTTCAATTTCGGACCTCGAGAATTTAGTGACATGTTTTTATGAAAGAAATCTTAAAAAATGATGTCACCGAGTTTGTAAATTCGATAATTTTTTCCCCATCAGAAACTTTCAAATTGGAGATACATATATAATTAAATAATGGTGAGTAAGTTGAGAAAGGCTGGGATTAGATCCAAACGGTTTATCCAAACTCATCTGAAAGACAACGGGAAACAAGTCTGCCAGAGGTTGGCCAAGAATCTTGAAGATTAACATTTGCCGCACTAGAAGTCTGTTTTGTTTGTAGACTACTTCAAAATTGATACATGCAATAAGAGGAAATCTTTCAAATTCTGTTTAGTTCAAGAATGAATTTTGATTTTGTCTTTTCCTGAAAATTACTATTTTATATGAAATCGGTATGCAAGTCAGTCGTCGTGTTAGGATCATATCGAGACATTCAATGAGGACTTTTACCATACAGCACAGTAAAAGTGTGGTCCTCAACAAACTGGTAATTAGGTACGTAGACATAAAACGAGAAACATTACAGTAAGATCCTATCACAGTTCTATCGGTGAAAACTGACCTTAATTCTTAAAGAGTCTTTTTTTACTATAATTAAAAGCGAATAAGGTCAAGTAAAATAATTCATTTTTCACTGCAGCATCACAGTCTGTCTGGTGTATGAAGGAGAAACAAAAACAAATTCGAGGTTAATTTAAATCTACATCGTGACTATTCAAACCTTCTTCTCTGTAAAATTGTAATGTTCGAATAATTTTGTCCTCCACTGTAGTTGTGAAATTCAAGGTTATAAGATTTATATCGCAAAAGTATTTTATCAATTTTATTTAATTTTTCAATAAAATAAAATGTATTAAACCAGAAGTTTCTAGCTATAATAAAACTCTTTTTTGTATATCATACAGGTCAAACTGGCCGACACACGCATACACACATTAAGCGCGAAATATTTTCCCAAATTAAAATTGGTAATGTTTGTTTAGTGAAACAGTTTAGCTGGCCGGCCAATTAACTCCAGTAAGTAATCCACCTAGAAACTACCGTTATTTTTAGTCAAAATGTTTGCATCACAAATTAAACATCTTCGTTTAGTTACGGTGTTAAAATTTTTACGAGCTCGATATACGTTACATAAATAATACGACGGTCTGCTGTCAGTAAGTTTACAAAAGCGTAAACGATTATCCTCAACTATCAGGGATTTCCTCACTATAAAAACATTGGAATTGTATAAATTCAGAGCTTTTACAAATTCGTCAAACGATCGTTTTCAGCGTGAACAGAATTCATAAAACTTAAACTACTTTTTTTCCTAGTTTTACATAAGATAAATAATCGTGAGATGTAGTAGTTAATATAAATGATTCTGCTAAAAGGAAAAGGACGTGACCAAAATAGACTCAAACTAACGAGCAAACCATCAGACTTATGCAAAAACGTGATGTAATGCAACAAATTTATCTAAAGTTGGTGGATTGTTGGTTGTTTTTGTTGTTGCCATGCAGTGATTGCAATTTATAATTTTCTCAAGAGAAGAAGAGCCACGATGAAAAAGTTGTTATCCTTGAGAATGGTTTAGTTTGTTCTTTTTTTCGTTACTGGTTGTGCTTGATGATTGTTTACATACTGTACAGATGCTAAATAAGAATTCAATTAATTTCTAGCGTTTATGTACTTGAACCTCCCACGATTTCTTTTTGTTTTTCTTTAAAACAAGTATCTGTTTATGTTTTGTTTTCTTTACTTGCATGATACATTTGTTATGAACTTAAAAATTCCATCAAGGAGGAAAAACCACAACAGTACATAAAGTTTAAGTAGAAATAGGAACTATATAGGTTCGAAAAAAGAAAGCGTTCCGTTGCTCTTCCTAGAAAATTCGATATTCTTTCAATTGAAAAGAAAGTTTTAAAGCAACAAATGTAGATGATAGTTGCGTTAACTATAACAAGAAAAAGGAGTGCTAGCAACAACAACAAACCAAGAAGTGATCTTTTATTCAGGTGAAAAAGAAAACAACACACTGTTTACCAAAAAAATTCTAAAAAATAGATAAGTTAGTCACCGAGGTTTTCCTTTTTATTGGACGATGCAGTAAAGCTATATATTTTGGGCGGTACAAAACAGTAGCGTATCTACACTCTTGGAGGTCTAAAGTTTATATTCTTGGCGAGAAATTTTTTTAATATGCACGGTCGTAAAACGTCCAATAAAACTGGATCTGTTGGATGGGCGGATCTGGATTTTGATTTTCAATGTACGCTTTTGGCTTTTCGCTTACTTCAGTGCACGAATTACAAATAACTGTACTTTTATTTCATAGATCAGTATGCCACAATAACCTGATGAGCTATCAGATGCTACTCAAAACTGTGTGAACTGTGTTTCTGTATTAATTAATGAAATGGATTTAACTGAGTTTGAAGCTTAAACTAAACATTGAAAAGCAGGCGGAACCTAAAAAGAAATCCATCGGTAATGAAAGATCGATTCTTATGCCTCTTTATATTAAAGCACTTGAATTTGTTCAAAACCTCAACGAACGGACCAAAACTTCAATAGTCAAACATTCTTACTGTACTGGCAACAATAACGATTGTTTTCGATGTGTTTCTGCGACTTAAGTCCTTGAGCAACAGCGCAGGTACAAAAAAAAA